>CM077160.1:41741664-42091783 GCA_039583875.1 Platanthera guangdongensis | reverse complement strand
GCCTCTAGCAGCTTCTCTACCTCCTTCTTGAGTGGCCCGACCAACATGGCAACGCTCTTCCTCTGCTTTTGATAAACAGGAGCCACCGAGGGATCCAGGATGAGGCGATGGCAGGCAACATCAGCGTCAACCCCTGGCATCTCGGCAGCGCTCCATGCGAAGACGTCGACATTATCTTGTATGCAAGCGACCATCTCTATCTTCCCTTCCAGCGGCAGGGATCCTCCAACCTTCAGTAGTCCCGGCTCTCCTCCCTGAGAGATCACTTCCACCTCCTCCACTTCTTCAGCAGCACACAACCCCTTCTGCTTCTCCAGCAGCTCCTCCAGCTTCTCCGCATCACCCATCTAGCTGATGGTGATGACAACATTCAGGTAGCATTCCTTGGAGGCCTTGGGATCTCCCCGGATCCTGATCTGTACATCTCCCCGGCAGTACTCCAAGCACTGGTGGTATGATGACGGAACGACCTTGAAATAGTTGATGAGGGGCCACTCGAAGATAGCGTTGTATCCGCTCGGCACGTCGACGATGATGAAGCGGCATCAGATCGACGTCCCCCCGAGTGTAACCAGAAGTTCCACTGCCCCTTCCACCTCTTTCTTCTTGCCTGAGAAGATAAAGAGGGGTCCATCTGTAGCCTGGACCCGAGATGCTTCTACTTGAAGCCCGACAAAGGATCTCTTGAAAATGACATTCACCGAGCTCCCGTTATCCGCGAGGATTCCGTCGACGGTGAAGTATTCGATGGTAGATTGAATCACCAAGGCATCGTGGAAGGGGTTCTCATTCCCCAACATATCCTCCTCCGAAAAGGTGTTCTCTTCCAACGGCAGCGGGTTTTGTGACGTCGAGGCGACGTTCTTCTGATAGATCTGGTGGATACTTCCCTTGCGGGAAGCTCCGAGTCTGGCCCCTCCGTTGATCACCCCTACATGCCCGCCTCCCGGGCATGTATCACCTCTCCTCGACCTCCGAGGTCGATGCGATCTTCATTCCTCCTCCTTACTAGAGCATGGAATGCCACCAGCCGCACCGGGGCCTCCTGCCTCTGCTGCTCTCACTCCGCTGCTCCTTCTTCCAACCTCCTCCTTACTTCCCAGAACTACGGGCAAGCCAAGGTCTCGTGCCCCTCTACTCGATGGATGTAATAGTATAGGGGAATCTCCGCCTCTTGACGCATCGCCCGCTGCTCCCTCCGGCGCCGTTTGTTGTCTTGGCGGGCAATGGCCATTGTCTCCCTTCTTCCTCCTCCTCGGCCACCCTCTTGTCGGTTACTGTTACTCCTCTCCTCCTGGAATTGTTGTCTTATTAGTGGTCTCCATTGGGGGCGATTCTCGGGATATTGGAATCATCTATCCCCCCTCTTCCTGCATGGGCCTCCGCTAGCCTCCTCTTTTCTTGTCTTTGAGGCCTCTCATGCCTCCTCTACTCAAACCTCATGGGCTCTTCTCTCATCCTCCTCTCCTCTCTTCTCGACTCTTCCATCCTCCTCCCATCCTGCCTCTCCGGCGTCCTCCTTGCCTTCGCTCCTGAAGGTCCTGCTCTCCCATTCTCCCTCGAATCCTCTCCATCCAGCATCGCCAAGATGTCCTTGTTCTTCTCCTCTCTGCGAACAAAGGTGTTCGCCCTCTCTATCATCTCTTCGAAAGATTTCGGGGGGATTAAACCCCATTGCCATGCTGAACAAACCTTACTTCAGCCCGAACTTCAGGGACACCATCAAGGTAAAGTTGTCCAACTCCTCTACCTCCAAGATCTCCTCATAGAAATGGTCAACGTAGTAGCCCAAGCTCTCGTGCTGCTCTTGCGTAACCTTGAAGAGAGTCGTCGCCTCCTTCTTCCTCTTCTTCGTTGTCGCGAATCTCGCCATGAGGCCCCGAAGCAGGTCGGAGAAACAGTACACAGACCCTGCTGGCAGTTGATGAAACCAATCTCTGGCATTCCCTTTGATGGTGATGGAGAAGAACCGGCACTTGAAAGCGTCAGACATGTTGTGGATGGAGACGACGTCTTCAAACCATTGAAGATGTCTGACAGGGTCGTCCCTGCCAGAGAGTAGGTGAGGACGGGCTCTCTAAACCCTTTGGGAACGGGGGCGGTGAGGATCTCGTCACAGAAGTGGATCATCCCTCTCTGGTGGTGGCGAGTTTCATCCTCGCTGGAGACGTCATACTCGTTGCCGTACTGAGTATCTCGGTATATCGCCAGCGATATCGGATCACGAAATCGGACCCCTTGACTGCCTGCTGGATGATATCGCGACTGCATCAGTCGCTCTTCTCTCGCCCAAGTGGGCTCCTTTCCAGCTCGCCTCAGTGGCACTTCCTCCTCCAGCGGTATCATGCGATGGGGAGAAGTCGCCGTGACATCGAGGCGATGAGCAAACCCGGCGAGAATGGTCTGCTTGATCCTCTTCGCAAACTCTTCAAATGCGGCGACCGTCACATACTCGCCACCTCGCACGACTTCTCCTCCTCTTGCCGAGTTGCCGACCAACTCTCCATGCTCGCCACCATTGGCCATCTTACTCAACCACTAAAATTTCCTCCTTGGCTGCAATCCAACCTCACCTCACCAAGTGTTGAAGCCAAGAAAATTCCCAACCTCGAATTCAGACGAAAGCCACCTAAGGTTACAAGTTTAGAGGATAGATCAGACGGCTATGGTGACTAGGATGAAGAACTAAGTCAAACATGACCACAGATGTTGCAGCAGGAAGGTCCCACCACGTACCCGGATGCTCAAAAGGAGAAGCCCCTTCTCAACCAAAGATGGCCGAACTGGGTACGAGGGAGACTAGCTGATGACGAAGTCGCAAGGTTGCGACTTGATCTCCAAGGAAATGGAATCCAAAGACTCGGATAGTATCTCGAAAATGAAGCTCGCGAGTATCCTGCAGAGGATTTCAAGTGCCTCACCTCGTACCCCTGGGGTCATATTTATAGGAAAATCCAAGGAGGGGGGGGGGGGGTCATATTTATACCCCACCCCTGGCGACTAGGCGACTTCCACGGGAGCTCGCATAGGCTGGGCGAGTATCTCGCCTAGTCGCCTACCTGGCGAGTATGCGAGGGAAGCTCGCCATACTCTCCCAGGCATTCCGCAATCTTGTATGCCGACTTTGACTCCTGTCTGGACTTATTGACCTTAACTTCTGCTGACCTGGCTGTGGTAGGACCCATCCTCGATGAATACGGGTTGTACAACTTGCTTACGCTGCAACTTACTTTGCGATTTTATAATGATGCTATGTCCTACTTAGGATGATATCCTCTCATCCTATTGACTCTTGTGCCTATGACATGAATGCATGTATTCTTTATTCTTATTTAAAATCATGTGTGTACATGTGTCATCATGTAAACCTTAACTTAGCACACATGCTTATGCGATGATATGCTATATATGCAGTGATATGCATTCTAGAAAGCCCTTAATGCATACATTAGCGGCGTACACATGAAATGTTATGCATCCCATACTACATAACATCGCATGCAATGAGAAAAGAAAACGTGCTAATGGGCACCCATGTGATGGTGGTTATGCATCTCATACTACATAAACGTCACATGTTGCCACCTATGCTGGATTTATATACAAACACATATTATGCATCCCATACTAAATAATATGCCCCGTATACTTATTATCATGCTATGAGTGTAGTGACTATGCTTCAGCTAAGACGTACTGATGACACATCGATATGTATATGAAATGTCACTAAACAACTAGCACTAATAAGGGAAGGTTGCCCGACCAATTGTTAAGCAACCTCCCTCTGATACCAACTGTCACAACCTGCATTTTCACCGCATATAATAACTTATCAGAGTAAGGGAAAATGCACGTCATGATGCCACATCAGCAGGGGTTAACTGCGGACGCTCAGGCAAATACCTACCTAATCATGAAGAAAGATTCTTTAAGTTATTTTAAGGTAAAAATCAGTTTGAGTGCTGTAGTTAGCTGTATCCCTCGGCTTAGTGGCTCATCTAGTCGACAAATAAAAATATGAGTATATGCTGCGGAAGATACTTCTTTAGACTGACTCCAACATCATACTTGAGTATAAACATCCCCAAAAAGCAACTCATGCTATGCAAGACCCTAAATTTATAATAGTAGTAAAGATAGCTTTTACGGTCACTAAATATAACAAGTTAGAGTTTTAAATTATGCAATGCATGAAGTAATAGTTGTAGATTTTATACTAGAAAATACCTAACATGCATTCCTAACATAAATCATCCCAAAGAGCAAGTAATCCACATCCACTTATAGAAAACTAAGCAGCTAGCAAGTATCTAAAAAATAATAATTCTGTGGGCATCAACAAACTGACATGAATCCACAAATAGTATAGTATGTCTGAACTAGTAAAACAATAAACAACAGTCTACCTCGCTAAGATGAGGCAACAACTACGTCCAACACTGCTGCTCAGAAACTCCAAAACCAGCTCTGCTATCTGCTACTGCTCTGAACCTGATGCATTCCAAAGACAGAACGCCTCAGCAAGAAGGTACAAATGATGGCAAAAAATTAAGCCAAAATAAACAGAGGTCAAAAGGGGTACCAACCCAAGACCAAAAACACTGAAGTAAAGTACAAAATGAAACAAGGCATCAACAAGAAAAGAACTCTTACATGATTCGTCACGTACAACAAGAGTACACCGGACACACAAAGCTATAAGGCGACAACATGAATAAATCATTAGGAAGAAGTACAAAACCTTTATTAGGTACCTGTGGTCGTCTCTATCCAAAAACACGGGCGAGGTGGTCACTCAACTGGACACACCCTCACAAAAATAATATCCGTCTAACTAAGAGGGAGTCTCATACTCTCCACCATACACCGCAGATGCCCAAAAACCTGGTAGACTTCTACAAGGTACTAATAAAGGCATTAAACATTGTGGAGGTGGTTTTGTCCACTAAGAAACCACCACAAATCTCGAGATTTGGCTCGTCAGATTCCACTTGATATTGCTAGATTCAACACGCAGTTTGACAGTGTTTAATTGTCTACCTAAATTACATAGAGGGGAGTGAATAGGTGAGATGTGCGTCTTCTTGCAGAATAAAAATTTAAGATCTAAGCACAGAACTATCGACCAATCAATCACAGACGACGCAAGATTTATATTGGTTCTCCAACCTTGGGTACATCACTTTCCCTCACCGATCTAGCAATAAACTAGACTCGGCTACTCCACTATCTCGGATTGAAAACCAATCCTACGCCTCAGAACAAAGTTCCTACAATCTCGATCCACAAAATGGATCTACACTCATAAGGTAAAACTTCCTACAATCTCGGAGAGAAAGACTCCTTCACTCAGAGAGAATTCTCCTATAATAATGAAATAGAAAGTATGTAGAAATACAAACAGTCACACTATCTCAGATCTGCAAACAATCGGCCTGGATCTTCCTCTTTTAAACTTTGCGGCTTTATCAGAGAGGTTGAAGAAAATCTCGGCAAGCTTGATCTGGACTTTCTTGGCTTCACACGATTGGATAGAAGATGAGGAATTGAACGACGATCTCAATCTGTGAATCTTCTTGATCTGAATCCTTTGAAATTGAAAACCCTAGCTAGATGTGAACGATGAAGGTCGGCGGCGGAAGCTTTCGCTTCTTAGAGAGAGAAAGAGATTCAGAGAACTTAAAAAATAATTTTGACTGCAAAACTTCTTCTTAGGGTTTCTCGGTTTGACAAGACCTTATATAGGATCTACAATAACAGTCATAATTAATTCTTAATGAGGTACATGTGGACCAATCACATCAAGGTAGATTAAGAAATCTGTCAATTCTTGACTTAACGAATTTTCAGAGAAAGTGGAACTGATATACTCGAGTGAAGATAAGACTACTCGAGTACTATATAGGACTACTCGAGTAAACAGAAGATAACTACTCGAGTAAAGACTTGGAGAAAATCTGGAAATGAAGATCAACTACTCGAGTACAAAGAGATTTACTCGAGTGCTAAAACAGGTACACAAGAAGTGGAGTTGGACTACTCGAGTACAATAAATTCTACTCGAGTGAAGAGAAATTGACTACTCGAGAGGTAGAGGAACTACTCGAGTCAGGGACTTAGAATATTTTTTGGAATAAAATTCTGGGCTACTCGAGTAGTGAAACTGAACTACTCGAGAGAATAAGAACTACTCGAGTATATAGAATTGGCTACTCGAGTAATGGACTTAGAAAAATTATGAGGGAAGAGAATCTTGTTACTCGAGTATTAACTTTGGGCTACTCGAGTATTAACTTTGTGCTACTCGAGTAGTAGATGAAGTACTCGAGTACATGACTTTGACTACTCGAGTAAGGAAAGATTACAGAAGAACAGACTTCTGTAACTCGAGACAAGAGGTTTAAACTACTCGAGTACTTATATGACACTCGAGTAATTTACTTGGAAAATTTCTAGAGAAGAAATTCTGTTGACTCGAGAATGAGAAGGAATCTACTCGAGTAGTTGTCTTAGCTACTCAAGAGCTATAACTTCCTTACTCGAGTACAAAGAGATTTACTCGAGTATTAACTAAGCAATTCACTCGAGTATGTATAAATCTACTCGAGTAAAGTACTTAGTAAATTCCTTTTAACAGAATTCTCTTCTTCTTAGGTAAATATATCAACAAGTCTTTTCTCCAATTAGTCCTAGTGCTTGAATATGAAGTGTATCCCAATAGAGAGGTTACACATGAGTCAACACCATGGATCACACAATGAGGGATTACGTTGTATGGTCCTATGTTTGGTGACCCATTGTAGACTGACATTGGTCTACATTTGGCATTAGAGTCCTGCACATACATAACTTAAACAAAACATCAAATACAACTTAACTCATCTTAGTTCAAAGGTGACTTAATCAAATCTGGATTAATGTGGATACAATACCCAACAATCTCCCCTATTTATAGAAGTCAGAACCCTTTACACTAAGGTGAATTATAGACATAAAAAGGAGCTAATCATGCAAATAGATAAATCAGTGTAAGCAAGCATAAGACTATAATCAAGATTATATGATCAAAATTTAGAATTATATAAATGTGATTTTCCAAAATATCATTTCTACAAAAATCATTCCCACACTCTCATTGTTGATGCGCGCAAACAACACCGCCTAATCAACACGGTGGGGGGTGTTCGATCTCACAAGCTAGGAGAGGAAGAGGAGGAAGGTTGTGGGGAAAGAGGAAGCTTCTTAGTGCTCGAGAGTGGAGCAAGCGCTTGTTTGAGGGTTGTGGGGGTAGAGGAAAGGGTTGTCGAGAGTAGCCGAGAAGGCTGATGAGCAAGAGATGAGGTTGATCAGGAGCTATCGAGCAGACGGTTACTATGGCAGTTGTGCTTGTTGGGTATTGTATCCACACCTACCAAGATTTGAAGAATTCATCCTTGAACTAAGATGAATTAAGTTGTATTTGATGCTTGGTTTGAGTTATGTGTTTGCAGGAATATTATGGGAAGTATAGACCAATGTCAGTCTACAATGGGTCACCAAACACAGGACCATACAATGTAATCCCTCATTGTGTGTTCCAAAGTGTTGACTCATGTGTAGCTTCTCTATTGAGATACACTTCATATTCAAGCTCTAGGACTAGTGAAAAGACTTGATGCTGGTTTCACCTTAGAAGAAGAGAAAATTCTGTCCAGAAAATTTCCCAAGTAAAGTACTCGAGTAGTTCTATACTTACTCGAGTAAGTTACTGAGTTCATACTCGAGTAATAATACTCTTACTCGAGTAGTTAAGATGTATCCCGAGTAGTCCAATTATGGCTCTCGAGTAGTTAAAACAACTACTCGAGTAGTTTCCTTTCACCTCTCGGGTTTACATAAATTTTTCTTCTCAAAAGTTTTCTAAGTTAAATACTCAAGTAGTACTGTATAGTACTCGAGTAGTTTTACATTTTTACTCGAGTAGTCTCAGTCATGTACTCGAGTAGTTCATCTATTACTCGAGTAGTCCAATGTTTATACTCGTGTAGTCCAGAATTTCATTCCAAAAAATTTCTCTAAGTGAATTACTCAAGTAGTCATCTCCATATACTCGAGTAGTTCTATTTGTCTCGAGTAGATCAACATTTATTCTCGAGTAGTCCTGTATTCCTATTCCAGAAATGTTCTAAGTCTTTGTCTCGAGTAGTTTCTTAATTACTCGAGTAGTTCATTCAGATATACTCGAGTAATCTTCTCCACCTCTCATGTAAGTACTCTAGTACTAGCGTATATTATGTTTGTTACTTGAGTAGCTGATTCCTTTTCTTCTTATTTACTCGAGTAGGTGACTCCATGTACTCGAGTAATTATCTCATTCCCTCTCGAGTAGTTCTCCTCATATACTCGAGTAGTCATCTTCTACCTCCTCGAGTAGTGCTGCATGTACTCGAGTAGTCTTTTATATCTCGAGTATTTTACTTCGACTTTTTCGAAAATTCATTAAGTCCAGAATAACGGTTCTCTTAATGAACTTTGACGTGATTGGTCCACGTGTCTCTCATAATCACTCAATTATGTCTAATCTTTTCTGATCCTATATATAGTCTTGTCTAAACCGACAAACCCTAATTCTAAGAAGATTATTTTGAAGAAGTTTTGCAGTTGTACTCTCAATCTTTTTGTCTCCTCTTTCTCTCTCCAAGAATCGAAAATTGCCGCCGTCGCCGTCGCTGATTCCCGACCGGCTAGGGTTTCGTCTTTTGAGGATTCAGATCCAGAAGGGTTTCCAGATCGAGATTTGCTCAACTCCTCAATCTTCTGATTCGATTGATTGTGTGAAGCCAAGAAGTTTCAGATCCAATCTTGCCAAGATTTCTCTTCATCATTCTGATAAAGCCACAAAGCCTAGAAGAAGAAACTTCTGGTCGACTGTTGCAGATCTGAAAAAGGGATCACTGTTTGTATTTCTATACAAAATTTATTTCATTCTTTTAGGAGAAATTTCTCCGAGTGTAGGAGCTTTTGTCTCCGAGTTTGTAGGAAGCTTTATCTTCCGAGTGTTGATCCGTTTTGTGGATCGAGATTGTAGGGACATTGTTCCGAGGGTAGGATTGATTTTCAATCCGAGATAGTCGAGTAGCCGAGTCTAGTGTATTGCTAGATCGGTGAGGGAAAGTGGATGTACCCAAGGTTGGGGAACCACTATAAATCTTGCCTCGTCTGTGTTTGATTGGTAGATAGATCTGTGCATTGGTTTATAATTTTTATTCCACAAAAAGACGCACAATTCACCTATTCACCCCCCTCTAGGTGATTTAGGTAGACAACTATAAACTTTCAATTGGTATCAGAGGGAGGTTGATCGTTAAAAGGTTAACACCTTGATCAGATCCTTCAATAGTTGTCCTTTGAGATCTACCAAAGATGGACAAGGCTAAAGATTTTGTCAAGCTTCCTTTATGTACCAAAAATAATTTTCCCATGTGGAAAGAGACAAGTTCTTTATGGAAGCGGTGGATCCAAGGATCTTCATGATAGTTGAAGAAGGTCCTTACATTCCCATGACCGTCTCCACTATAGATCCAACTAAGAAAGTCCCAAAGAAACTTATGGATCTAGACAAGGATGAGATTGAACTTGTTTCATTAGACAAAAAGGCAAAAAATATTATAGCAAGTGCAGTCGATGACTCAATGCTACAAAACCTGATTCACTGCCAGTCTGTGAATGAGATGTGGCAGTCACTAGTTACCTTAATGGAAGGTACCAAAGAAGTGAGAGATGATAGAAGATCTCTTCTTAATCAGAAGTATGAAGCTTTCCGACATGGAAACAAAGATACCATTGCTGACACCTTTGAGAATTTCTTCAAGATAGTGAATGGGCTAAGGGTCTATGGCAGTCTTCACTAATGGAGAATTAAACGATAAGATCTTGAGATCCCTAACTAAGGAGTGGGATAACAAGGTCTGTGCCATAAGGGAGTTTGGAAAACTGGCCGAGACAGATCCTCAGAATCTCTTCGGGAAGCTTATGTCATATGAGCTTCAACTCAACACCAGAAAGGATGAAGAAGAGAAGAGCAGGTCTGCATTCAAAGAGAAGTCTGTTGCTTTAAAGGCAGACACCTCTAAGAAGACAAAGGTTTTTCCTCGTACTCCAGCACAAAAAGTTAGTGAAGAAGAAATCTCAGAGCCAAGCACCACAGGCTCTGAACTATCAGAAGGAGAGTTCTCACTACTCTCTCGATAGTTCAAGAAATTCTTGAACAAGAAGAAGCAATGGAAAGGCAAGGATGCCTCCTATAAAAGATCACGACACGATGGTGATCGTCAACGAAAAGTCTCAAGCAGCCATGATAGGTATAATTCTAAACAGAACAAACATGTTTCTTGTTGGAACACCTTATTACTAATTTGGGTAAGGATCACTATGTCTTTAGGAAACCTGTTTTTGACCTCATTGTATAGATCTAAAGGTCAATTAGATTTGAGTCTAAGGGTTAGTAGTTAGGTTTGGAAGCTGCCCTCAAGACCAAGGTTTTTCAGTTTGGAGACTAAGTCATTTCATCGAGCTCAGTACGACGAATCGTCGAACTACAATCGACGATCGTTTAGCTCAACTTCGACGGATCGTCGAACTCCATTCGACGATCGCTGAGCTCAACTTCAACAAATCGTCGAACTCCATTCGATGATCTTCGAGCTCAGTTCGACGATCTTGACTCCAGTATTGAATCTCTATCTCTGAGCTCAGTTCGACGATAGTTGAGCTCAGATCGACGATCTCTGTTGCTGTCTAAGTCCAAATCGCTGAGCTCAGTTCGACGATAGTGGAGCTCAGTTCGACGTTTTTCTGAATAGTTAAATAATTTTCAAGATTCAAATTCACAACAGTTAAGGAGTTATTCTCAGCAATTAATTCAGAAGATCTTGTAGCTGTTCTCATTTATTCTGGATCAAGTTTCAAGGGATTATCAAGGAATGTTTCTTTGGACTTTCCCCCAGAAGACAAAGCAATTAAGGAAGTCATTTATGACAGGCTAACAACTATTCTGGATAGAGGATCATTTCTATTCAGAACAAAGGAATAAAAGAGAAGATTTTTTTGAATTCCTGATAACAATCAATCAAGAAGAAGAGAGTGCACAAGGAAAAAGAAGAACAAAACATTCTCTGGAACAACCTCTTTCTCAACAACAATCACTCAAGATAAAAAGAAAGAGAGCTCCAGACATTCTCTGTCTCAAAGAATTCATACAAGAACACACAACCAAGGAGATTAACCAACTGAAATCTTCTGATCTATTTTGATTCAAGTGTTCAAGACCATCATCATTCAAGACTCCAGACACCTAACATTTCAGCTGTTGCTGAAATCATCAATTGCTGGAGATCAACTTTCTGAAGGCCTATCACCCTACAGCAAAGCTTAATTTCCTGATCAACTACAGATCTCATGGGGAGCTTTGACAACATCACTGAATCCACATAGTCTTCTCAGCTGCTTTGAGAAAGAGAAGACTTCCATCACTCTCTCATCCCCACCTCTGTAAAGGGTTTTTCAAACTCCCTTCAAAAGTTTGTGTTTGGTTTTTGAGCACCTTATCAAAAGCTCATTGGTGGCAAGACACCTGATCAAAAAATCTGGTTTGGTTTTTGAGCACCTTATCAAAAGCTCATTGGTGCCCACGACACCTGATCAACTCATCCTGCAGTGGATTCCTACCTTGGGTGGTAGAAGAGTGGATGTACCCAAGTTTAGGGGAACCACTATAGCTCCTTGTGTCTTCTGTTTGCTGGTCTTTATTTTTGTTTTTGGCTGTGATCTGTGATTAGTTTCTTTTGTAGATTATGATCAGATAGTTTCTGTGTTTAGATTTAATATTTGCTTCCCTGTTCACTCAGATTACAACAACTGTTGTAAAAAGTTTTTAAGCACCATACTCTATTCACCCCCCTCTAGAGTATATCAGATCTAGCTTGCACTTTCAATTGGTATCAGAGCCAGGTTGGTTAAACATACCACACCTTGGTGGTTGCACATGCTAACACCTGAACCCAAAGATTCCTAGTTAGATCTGCTTGTTGTAGATTTTGTGATTAGACTATTTCTTCACAAATCATGTCCCAAAACAAAGATTATGCTAGCACCAGACCTCCAGTGTGCAATCTATCCAAGTTTGCACTTTGGAAAGCAAGGATTAGATTATACATGAATTCTATTGATGAGGATATTTTTAATTCTGTTTTGACAGTTTGTCCAAGACCTCCAGAGAACACAAGCACAAATGCTGTTCCACCTCCATTAGGAACAAATGCTGATATCAAGAAGTGAAAAGTAGCAGATGCAAAGGCTATGAACATCATAGCCCAAACTATGTCTGATGACATCTTCCAAAAGGTAGCTGAATGTAATTCAGCAAAGGAAATCTGGGACAAGCTCTCTGAAATAGTCTCAGGATCAGCTGATGAAAGAAAAGACAGGAGATCCCATCTCATATCCCAATATGAGAATATCAAGAAAGGAGAAGCTGAGCTAGTAGCTGAAATGTATAACAGGCTCAGTCTGATAGTCAATGAACTCAAGACTTTGGATAAAGAGATCTCACTGACTGAACTAAATGATAAAATCCTAATGTGCTTCCCAAGCACTTGGGACTCAAGAATCTGGCCAATCAAGGATGCCAGAAGCCTGAATGAGATTATAACAGAAGCTCTCTTGGGCAAGCTCAAATCTTATGAGCTACTCATCAAGAACAGAGAAGAAGAGTAGAAGGCTGCCTCACCAGCCACAAGAAAAGAAAAGACAATAGCTTTCAAAGCCACTGAAGATCAGCCTGAAGATAAAGTCACAGGAAATGATGAACTGCTCAGTCTATTGGCCAAAAGATTTTACAAAATGGCTAGAAAGGACTTCAGAAAGAGATCATACAAAGAGCATGATAAGCCAAGGTATGATAAGTCAAATAATAAAGAAATTGTTTGCTTTGGTTGCAGGAAACCAGGCCATATTGTGGCTGACTGTCCAAAAAACAAAAACAAGGACAGAAGGGACAAGAAAGAAAGAAGAAAGGACAAAGACTTCAAGAAGAATGGCAATGGAAAACCCTCCTCAAGCAAGAACAAACACACAAGGAAGGGATTTGTTGCTGAATCCTGGAGTGAAACTGAAGAGGAGTCAGAAGCTTCATCCATCTCCAGTGATGATGAAGATGATGCTGAAGAGAAGGAGTTCTGCATGATGGCAATCAATGCCTCTCAACATAATTCAGATGCAGAAGAGTCAGAGTCAGAATCAGAGACTCAACTTGAACAGGACCAGGTAATTAGTTCTTTTGATTTCAATTCTGAGGACTTTAAGTCTGAGTTTAAAGCATTATGTTTAGACTTACTAAAATCTGAGAAGGAAATTATTTCTCTCAGAAATCAATTATCTGAACATAGTATCTTAAAGTCAGAAAAACTCAAACTCTCTGAGGAGTTGGAGTGCTATAGGGAGAAGATAGCTTCACTGAAAGGTGAGCAATCAGAGGCCAAGAAGCTTGAAGAATCCCTTAATGGGAGAAGAATCAAGCTGATGGACATCACACGCACAGTGAACTCCAGATTCAATAGTACACTGGGCTTGGGTGATTCATCCAGCCAACCTATAGTTCTAACAACCCCAATCAAGTTCATTTCTGATAAAGGGAAGGGAGTTGTAGAGGTAGCTAGGAAAAATTCTGATCTACCTAAGAAAACCAAGTTCCAGCAGAAATCGTCGAACGGAGCTCGACGATCGCCGAACGCAGATCGACAATCTCAGGCAAAATCATCGAACTCAGGTCGACGATCTCTAATTCCTGAACTCTGCCACAGTCGACCGTCGAACGGAGCTCGACGATCTGACCCAAGATCGTCGAACACAGCTCCACGATCGTCGAACAGAGATCAGAGCTTTGGAAACTCTTTCAAGGGTAAATCAAAATCTAATCCTAGGGGTCCTTCATCCCAAAGCTTTAACCTTATACTGCATGGGTAATACCTTCAAGGAGATATCATCCTGAAGGTTATAAGAGTCAACCTGGGATGTCTTTTATTTCTGAATTTAAAGGTTATCAACCTAGGCCCAAGGTAAACTGGGTCAAAAACAAATGAATTATTTTATGTGCAGGTGAAGACCTATCCAACATCAAACCAACAATGGTATTTGGATAGTGGGTGCTCTAAGCACATGACAGGAAATAAGGACAACCTCACATCCTTTAAAGACAAGCTTGGACCCAAAGTCATATTTGGTGATTCCAACTTTGGACAAACTAAAGGATATGGTGCAGTCCAGATTGACACAGTCACATTCAAGAAGGTAGCCTATGTGGAAGGACTGAAGCACAATTTGATCAGTATCAGTCAGCTATGTGATGAAGGCTACCAGGTGACTTTCAGCAAAGCCTTATGCAAGATCAAGTCAGAGGACAACACAACTGTGTTGACAGTTAAAAGGAAAGGTAACATCTACTTAGTAGATTTTCTCTCAATAGATGTAGACATTTGCCTGTTTAATTCTGTTTGTAGACCTAATGTTTTATGGCATAAGAGACTAGGACATTTAAACCTTAGAACCATTGATAGGCTATCCAAGGACAACATTGTTAGAGAACTACCTTCTGGCCCCTACAAGAAGGAAGGACTCTGTAGGGCTTGTCAATTAGGCAAGCAAACTAAAAATAGTTTCAAGTCACTTAATAAGAGTGATTCACCTAGGATCTTGTATCTGTTATACTTGGATATTTTTGGACTCATTACAGTACAAAGCCTAGGAGGGAAATCTTACACTTTAGTAGTTGTAGATGACTTCTCTAGATTCACATGGGTGTTCTTTCTGAGGAAGAAGTCTGATAACTTTAAGTGTTTGACAGAGTTTCTCAAATGTATACAGATTGAGTTCAATACTCACATTGCCCTGATCAGAAGTGATCATGAGACAGAGTTTGATTCTCTTCTTATGCAAGAGTTCTGTCAGAGTGAAGGGATCAGACACACTTTCTCAGCTCCTAGAACTCCTCAACAAAATGAGGTAGCTGGAAGGAAAAATAGAACCCTTATTGAATCTGCCACTACATTGTTGTCAGATGCTCACCTTCCTCTATCTTTTTAGGCAGAGGCAGTGAACACCTCCAACTATGTGCTGAACAGAAGTTTAATACATAAACTAAAGGGCAAGACTCCCTATGAATTACTCAAAGGAAAGAAACCTAAAGTTGATTATTTTAGAATTTTTGGTTGTATTTGTTATATACATAATAATGACAAGAAATATTTAGCAAAATTTCAAGCTAAAGCTGATGAAGGAGTGTTTCTGGGATACTCCATGATCAGTAAGGCTTATAGGGTTTATAATAAATCATCTCTTTAAATTGAAGAATCTGTTCACATATCATTTGATGAATCTAACATGTCTTTCAAGGAGAAGAACACTTCTACCATAGAACCTTTGCAGGTATATTCTCTTGCTGAAGATTTGAACAGGTTACAGATTATTCAAAAAGAGGAAAGCAGTGAAGATGAAGAAAACATTCAACATACTGAAGAAAAACAACTTGAAGAGCCAGTTGTTGTACCACAAGAGGAAACAACAACACAGGTTGGTGAACAATCAACACCCCATGTTGATTTAGTAACATCAAGAGACCATCCAATTTCCCAAGTGATTGGAGACATCTCAGCTGGTGTGCAAACCAGAAATCAGGTCAACCAAAACCTGTTGCACACTTGCTTCCTATCTAAAATTGAACCTCAATCCATTCAAGATACAGAGCAAGATCCACACTGGATCATTGCAATGCAAGAAGAGTTGCATCAATTTGAAAGAAACAAAGTTTGGGAACTAGTGCCAAAGCCTAAGGATCACTCCATTGTTGGAACAAAGTGGGTGTTCAGAAACAAATTGGATGATCAAGGAGTAATTGTAAGGAACAAGGCAAGGCTAGTTGCTCAAGGGTACTCACAAGAAGAAGGCATAGATTATGACCAGACTTTTGCACCAGTTGCAAGATTGGAAGCCATCAGAATCTTCTTAGCTTATGCAGCACACAAAGGCTTCAAGGTATATCAGATGGATGTAAAGAGTGCATTTCTAAATGGAGACATCAATGAAGAAGTCTATGTTAGACAACCTCTAGGTTTTATCTCTCCAACTCATCCTGATTATGTTTTTAAATTTAACAAAGCATTATATGGTCTCAAGCAAGCTCCTAGAGCATGGTATGAGACCCTAGCATGCTTCCTTCTGGAAAATGAATTTATAAGGGGTACAGTAGACCAAACTCTTTTCATTAGAACCCATAAGTCCCATACCCTACTAGTACAGATCTATGTATATGATATTATTTTTGGCTCTACTGATTCAAATTTGTGCAGAAGGTTCTCCAACCTAATGCATTCTAAATTTGAAATGAGTAGCATGGGTGAGCTATCCTTATTTCTAGGATTGCAAGTCAAACAATATGCTGAAGGCATCTTTATTTCTCAAACCAAGTATGCAAATGAATTGGTCAAGAAATTTGGTATGTCTGAAGCATCTTGCATGAAAACACCTATGCCTACTAATGCTGTATTGGATGCTGATGAACATGGGAAACCTGTTGATCAGACAACATATAGAGCAATGATTGGCTCTTTACTGTACCTTACAGCTAGTAGACCTGACATAATATTTGCTACATGCATATGTGCTAGATTTCAAGTAAGCCCTAGAGAGTCACACCTAACATTAGTAAAAAGGATCCTCAGGTATGTAAAAAGTTGTCCAAATCTAGGTCTCTGGTATCCAAAAGATTTAGCATTTGAATTAACTGGATTTTCTGATGCTGATTATGCTGGATGCGGAATTGACAGGAAAAGCACCAGTGGAACTTGTCAGTTTCTTGGTGACAGACTCGTCTCTTGGTTTTGCAAGAAACAAACATTTGTGTCAACTTCAACAGCTGAAGCTGAATATATGGCTGCAGTCAGTTGTTGTTCACAAATATTGTGGATTCAAAACCAACTCCTAGACTATGGCTACAACTTAGAGAAGTCAAAAATATTTTGTGACAACACCAGTGCTATTTCTATAGCTCAAAATCCAGTCCTCCATAGTAGGACAAAACACATAGAAATTAGGCATCACTTTTTAAGGGATAATGTTGAGAAGAATAAAATTGAACTTCAATATATCTCAACTGATTTGCAATGGGGAGATATTTTCACCAAACCCTTGGATGAAAAGAAACACACCTTCTTCCTAAATCAGTTAGGAATATTAGATGGAGGAAGTCTAAAATAAGTTCCAAGATTTTAAAACTTTAAAAATTGACCAACACTAGGCAAACATCTTGATTTTTCTAAGTGTCTAGAGTGTATTTCTAGTCTCTGAACTGCGCTCGACGATTTTCCCCCAGATCGTCGAACGGAGATTGACGCTTTCCGAAATCGTCAACCTGAGTTCAGCGCTTCTCAGATAGTCTAAACTATCTGTTCAGGTCAGCGATCGTCGAACGACACTCGACGATTTTATTCTCTGAACTATAGTCGAACGGAGCTCGACGCTCTCCAATATCGTCGAACGGAGATCGACGATATTGAAGACCTTTCAGATTCCTTTAGAAGCCCCGGTCGTCGAACTAAGTTCAACGATCTTTCCTTTTCTACGTCGAACCCTAATATAAAATTCATTTTTCGGCCATTGTTCTCATTTTGTGCTTTCAATCTCTATGCAAAAATTCTCTTTCCCTCCAAACATCTCTACACTTGGTCGTTTATTTGTTGATTTTTGCAGGTAACAATGGCCGTCTCACTTACCGTTCTAGCTGCAATGAAATTCGATGCCGGATTTGATATAGACATGGAGTCCTTCAGCACCAGTGATCAGATTTTTCAAAACATTCTAGAACTGTTCAAGGAGCAAAAATTAGCTGCTATCATGTCCACAAGAATCAAATTGGCTGCTGATGATATTAAGGAGTGTGTGTATACTGCCCACAACCAGGACCAAAATACAGTTGTTGGATCCATTTCTGGAACTCAGATACCTCTGACACCTACCATTCTGATAGAGGTTTTTCAATTAAATTCTGGAAGAGATTCTGCTGAGTTATCTGGAGAAGAATTTTCTGACTTACTTGCTAGAATGGGTCATTCGGATGCAAACCCTAGCAAGCTGCTGAAAAAGAACTTAGCTGTTGAATACAGGTTCTTAGCTGATGTAGTGGGAAAGGTTCTATTGGCCAAGCATTCAACACATGATACCATCTCCAGGTATCATCTGTGCTTGATGGGAGCCTTAGTGGACAAGAAATAGTTAAACTGGGGAGAGGTCTTCTTTGACCTGATTAAGAAGAAGATAAGATCCTATGTCAATGGGAATAAGATTTCATTCCATAAACATAGGCATCCAATATTTGAAAAGATTATATGTTACGGAGTAGGAGGATAAAATTCATTACTCCTATACATATACTTTGGATTATTATGAAGATTGTAAAAAAAAATATGTTATGGAAAATAAGATTTCGTTTTCCTAACATCCATATTCGAAAAAAAATATCATTAGAGGTTCGAGCGAAAAAATACACCTTCGCCTATAATCAAAGCCCTCTTCATAAACCAACACCCCCTCCACCAATTTCAAAAAGAATCTAAATTTAATTTTAAAATCTTTTTGAGAGCATAATTTGTAAATTAAATTATTTCCTGTAATTCTTACAAAGCTCAAGTTTCCATAATCAAAATCTAATTTTGTTAGCCTAACAAATAAATTTTTTTGGTATCTATTCGATCATATCAGAAGGTTTTAGCTGAAACTCTTCCTTTATTTAAATTTTTGGCATAATTTAAGATTTAACTCGTATACCCCGGATATTCATTTAGATACTTCTTTCAATTAAGTCAAGCGGTAGCTAAACTTAGGATTTCTTTAATTCCTTATAAGTTCATCTCCAACTTTTGCTCTAGAATAGCAAAAGCTTAAGTATGGGGGTATTTGATAAGTTGTATATATACATATTTTTATGTACTTAAATTAAGTCTTAGCCATTTATTTTCATCATTTTTAGTTGTTTTTGTTTAATAAATTACTCATATTTTGTAAATTTTATATTAACTTAACTTTAATTTTGTTTCCTGAAAATTGCAGGAAAAATGCCCAAAACAGCAAGTACATGCCCGTGTTCCATGGGTCACGCCCGTGACCATGGAGTGACTCGTTAAAGTCCAGCGAAATCAATGATTTTTGAAGAGAAAAGCTTGACACGTCTGGTATCACGCCCGTGTCACCCGACACGGGGCATGACCCAAGCCCGTGTCCACACCGTTCGACGATCGTCGAACCCATTTTCCCGCTCGACGATCATCGAAACAACTACGACACGCCCAACGTCACGCCCGTGACCAAGGGCGTGACTGCGCTTCCCGGTCGACGAATTTTCAACTCGACATTTTCCACTCGACGTTTGTCGAGTGTCGACTCAACCCGCTAGCGTATGGACTACGGAAATAGGGCCCACACATCGATTATGTGGTCCTACGCGTCGTAAACCCACGGCAAACCTTAAGTTATTTTAATTAATTAGACAATAAGGACCTTTAATTATTTAAAGCTATTTTATCTGTCCCAATGCTCTTCGATACTGAGGGCTAAGAACGTTAGCCACTCATCGGAATGGGGACGACAGTGATTGAAAGCAATAAAATTAAAGCAGTAAAATAAAGCAAGAAAATGAAAGCAGTAAATGGAAAGCAGTGAATTGTAAGTCCTACTCAAACGAGTAGGACTGAAATGAAAGCTGTAAAAGTGCAAGTCCCCGCTCAAAAGAGTGGGCGGGAAAAAGAAGTAAGTCCTACTCAAACGAGTAGGAGAAAATAAATGCATTTACAAGTCCATTCTAATTATTACAATAAAGACCGGCCATTTAACTCAAGTGAGTAAGCGGTAAATAAAATCCAGCCATTTAACTCCTAGCGAGTAGGCAGAAAATAAAACCTAACACCGACGCACTCGACATAAAATTAAAACACACCCACTCTACAGTAAGTAAACACGCTCTACTGGAATTGAAATACGCACACACACGACGGAAATGAAAACGCACACGTACAAGTTCTACTCAAATGAGTAGGCGGGAAATAAAAGCATGCCATTTAACACTTAACGAGTAGGTGAAAATAGATGCAACACACCCACGCACTCTACAGAATTGAAAGAAAGCAGTTTAAACCAACTCATACACGCACGCACACGTACAAAAAATAGGAAAAACTAAGAGACCGAAAAATTAAAATGACTATATTTCTACCGCTAGAATGCAGTAGAAATGAATAAAAAGTGAAAATAAAAATTAAAGGAACAAAAGTTTTTGCAAATAAACGAAATGTGTAAGTGTTCGAAAAATGGAAATGAATATATTTCTACCGATAGAATGCGGTAGAAATGCATAAAATGAAGAAATAAAATTTAAACGGGCAAAAGTTTCTTGAAAATAAAAGCAAAAATGAAATGTTTGAAAAATTAAAACGACTATATATACGTTCCTATAACTCCGCAAAAGTGGTTAAAAAGTGAAAATAGAGTGAGAAGGACAAAAAGTTTTACGACATAAAAAGGAAAATCTAAGTTAGTAAAAAAAATCAAAACAACTTTGAAAACGCTTTTACAGGTTTATAGGAATGCATAAAAAGCTAGAAATAGCATAAGTCTAACAAGTCTAAGTGAAAATTAACTAAGTATAAAAGCATGAAAACTACTCTCATACACTCAAACACACATTTTAAAAGAACAAAATCAAAGTTAAAACAAAATAAAAGAAATAAGATTGCATTAGAGATTGCTTATAGATGAAGTCCAAAGTTATGTAAATGGAAACAAAACTACATTTGCATTAATAATAAAAGGGATTACAAAGTGAAACTAAAAGAAAGAGAGAGGGAGAAAAATCCATTACATAACATTTGAAATGATCTAATCAGCAGGCCCCTATACAAAATGGTTCAAGAAAAAAGGGAACAGGAATTCAGATAGAAAATTTTAATTTATAGACAAAATTTCATGGGACACGCCCTCGGACACGGGCGTGTCTGGGGGCGTGTTTACACTATTCAACAACTGAATTCGGTGAAGTGACGGATTTGACGACGATTTGACTTTGCGGCCGAAAACGCGGCGGTCACACCCCTGGTAACGAGCGTGACGGTGGGCGTGTTGGGGAGGTTGAACTGGGCGCCGTTTGCTTCAAAAGTCGTCGGCGGCTGTTTGTTGGGCCAGGTGGCGGGGTCACGCACTAGGTCACGGGCGTGACGGTAGGCGTGTCGAGTTGAGTCGACACTCGACAAACGTCGAGCGGAAAATGTCGAGTTGAAAATTCGTCGAGCGGGAAGCGCAGTCACGCCCTTGGTCACGGGCGTGACGCTGGGCATGTCGCAGTGGTTTCGACGATCGTCGATGCCTCAAAGAGGCTGTCCAGTGCCCTGTTTGGCAAATGGGACAGGCAGATTGTGAAGCCCAGCAGGCCTTCTGCAAGCACCACTTCAGGCACAAGGACTGTAAAAATCTCTTCCCCTCAAGTCTCTGCCCCTGCAGAAGACTTGCCTGCTGCTTCTTCTCCTCCTCCAACTCTTATTTCCTCTCCACCAGTCACCTCCACCATTCAAACTTCATCCACCATCATTATTTCCAGCCCATCTCCAACATCAATTCCATCTCCAATCCCAACTCTTCCAATAATAGAAGAAATCTTCCATCCTTTACATCACTACCCTCCACCAGACATTGACACATCATCCAACATTCCATCATTCAATCTTCTAGATGAGTCCTTCATGGATGATTCACCTTCATCGCCTCATGATCTACCCTCCTCATCCACATTTTACCAACAGCTTCTACATGACATCATTGATCAACCATTCTTCACACCTTCTATCTCCATACCACTGTCTTCCATTTCCACAATACCCACACCTCAACCTTCACTTCTACCCTCCACCAGCTCTCCACCAACATCACCAGTTGCTCCACCATCCTTCTCTACCTCTGCTCTAGTCCCTACTGAGCATGTAGACATTCCAGCCTTAGCTGACAAACTATATGAGCTGATAGCTCCCAGGCTGTCACTTTTGTTGGAGACCTCCTTGGCTCCACTCTTAAAGTCAGTTGCAGACTTATCTGCCAGGCTCTCCTACATCTTTCCTCCTCAGGCAATCCCTTCATTTGGGTTCCTTGATCCAGCTCTCTCTGAATCTAGGCAGGGGGAGATGCCTCATGAAGCTGCTAGATTGCATGCTGCTATTTCTTCAGTCCCTACTGCTGCTGCTGATGTTACTTCAACTCAAGCTCTAGTTTCAACTCCACAAGTTGCAGTCTTCTCAGTGGACCTCAGGTCCTTATTATCAGATTTTGATTCAATTTACTTCAGCTGTCTTCCAGAGCAAATTGTCCAGCCATCAGAGGATCTCACCAAGGCCATTGTGCCCTTCTCCAGCTATGATACCAGCTTAATTAGCTCCCATATAACCTCTCTATATACTACTGAGCCTTCTGTTTCCAGTGATCTTACTGCTGCTACTCCTGCTGACAATAATGCTGCTAGTTCTATTGCTACTGCCCCTATTGCTGTCAGTGATGATACTACTGATGAGTTAATCTCTAAGGATATACATATGACAGAGGCACATGACTTTGAGCCTGCTGTCACTGATGATGTTGCCCCTGCTGACATTTCTGTTTCTGAAACTGTTATTTCTGTATCTGCTGTATCTCCTACTGCTGTTATATCTTCTGAGAGTATTGCTCCCGAAAGCTCTGTTTCTGCTATTACTGTTGCTGCTACAACTGCTCTCACCACTGCCTCATCTGCTCTAACCCAACTTCAGAAAGATTATCTGAAAAAGATTGATGCTTTATATGATGAGCAAAGCTCTGAAAGTGATGAATATAGGACTGATTCTGATGATTCTTCAGCCATTATTGCTAGAAAAAGAAAGCCAAGGAGCAAGGCTATGAAAAGAGTTCCCCCAGCCAAAGTCAAAGATACAAATAACATACCTTATTACATTCTTCATAACTGCCCCATTACTGAACATTGGATGCAATATTCCAAGAATCAACTTAAGGCTATGAAGAAGAGGAGGAAATATGAGAAAGGATCCTCTCAGTTCCAACATCCACCTCCACCTCGTCCTCCTGATGTAGGTGCAGGTGGTAGCTCTGCTGTTAATCCTTCTGCTAGAAGCCAGACCCCCTATCAGCCTCATGCAAGATCTCAATATAGGGGAAGCCAATCCAGAGGTTCTCAATCAAGGAGAGGAAATTATAGAGGAAACCAAAGGGAATTCCAAGTTTATTCAAAAGACTATTCAAGGCAACACCCTTACTCTAGGGAAGGACAAGCTTCATCAGATACTACCTCAGGTCCTTTTCCCTACAAACTGAA
The DNA here is from genome assembly GCA_039583875.1 of Platanthera guangdongensis. Lineage (NCBI taxonomy): Eukaryota > Viridiplantae > Streptophyta > Magnoliopsida > Asparagales > Orchidaceae > Platanthera > Platanthera guangdongensis. Next base: position 42,068,355 of record CM077160.1, on the reverse strand, counting down.
AGAGTTAGTCTCATCCAGAGTTCCTCTAGATAATCCTTCCAACAGATATGAACCTCCAGTGCCCTTTGAGGATCCAGAAAATAATCCTACTGCTTGGACTGATAGAATGAAAGAATTAGCTGCCTTAGATCAAATTAAGAAAGCCAGAGAGCAAGGCAAGGACACCTCCAGCATTACTACATTGTCAAAACAAAGGAAAAAGGAACTTGAAAGATATGCCTCAAGCAAATTTTTTGATTCTGAAAGATACATGAAGTTGCACCCTGAAGCTGTGCTACCAAGGCCTAAACAACAAACTTCTTTAGGTGCAGCTGATGACAGAAGATCCAAAAAGGAAGCTCTTAATCCAAATAGAGAAATTAAACTTATAAATAGCAAAGAGAAGGAGTAATTCTGTAAGGTGACAATTATTCTGATTTCTGATTTCTGTCTGAGATATTATATCTGTGATTCTGCTATGTTGTTGTTTATTGTTGCTTTGTATGTTGTTCTTTAATTTCTCCAATTTCTGTAAATAGTAATCCTAACCCAAATAGGGGGAGATTATTGGAACACCATATTACTAATTTCGGTCAGGATCACTATGTCTTTAGGAAACCTGTTTTTGACCTCATTGTATAGATCTAAAGGTCAATTAGATTTGAGTCTAAGGGTTAGTAGTTAGGTTTGGAAGCTGCCCTCAAGACCAAGGTTTTTCAGTTTGGAGACTAAGTCATTTCGTCGAGCTCAGTACGACGAATCGTCGAACTCCAATCGACGATCGTTTAGCTCAACTTCGACGGATCGTCGAACTCCATTCGACGATCGCTGAGCTCAACTTTAACAAATCGTCGAACTCCATTCGACGATCTTCGAGCTCAGTTCGACGATCTTGACTCTAGTATTGATTCTCTATCTCTGAGCTCAGTTCGACGATAGTTGAGCTCAGATCGACGATCTCTGTTGTTGTCTAAGTCCAAATCACTGAGCTCAGTTCGACGATAGTGGAGCTCAGTTCGATGTTTTTCTGAAGAGTTAAATAATTTTCAAGATTCAAATTCAGAACAGTTAAGGAGTTATTCTCAGTAATTAATTCAGAAGATCTTGTAGCCGTTCTCATTTATTCTGGAGCAAGTTTCAAGGGATTATCAAGGAATGTTTCTTTGGACTTCCCCCAGAAGACAAAGCAATTAAGGAAGTCATTTATGACAGGATAGCGGCTATTCTGGACAGAGGATCATTTCTATTCAGAACAAAGGAATAAAAGAGAAGAGTTTTTTGAATTCCTGATAACAAGCAATCAAGAAGAAGAGAGTGCACAAGGAAAAAGAAGAACAAAACATTCTCTGGAACAACCTCTTTCTCAACAACAATCACTCAAGAGAAAAAGAAAGAGAGCTGCAGACATTCTCTGTCTCAAAGAATTCATACAAGAACACACAACCAAGGAGATCAACCAACTGAAATCTTCTGATCTCTTTTGATTCAAGTGTCCAAGGCCATCATCATTCAAGACTCCAGACACCTAACATTTCAGCTGTTGCTGAAATCATCAATTGCTTGAGATCAACTTTCTGAAGGCCTATCACCCTACAACAAAGCTTCATTTCCTGATCAACTACAGATCTCAGGGGGAGCTTTGACAATATCACTGAATCCACATAGTCTTCTCAGGTGCTTTGAGAAAGAGAAGACTTCCATCACTCTCTCATCCCCATCTCTGTAAAGGGTTTTTCAAACTCCCTTCAAAAGTTTGTGTTTGGTTTTTGAGCACCTTATCAAAAGCTCATTGGTGCCCAGGACACCTAATCAACTCATCCTGCAGTGGATTCCTACCTAGGGTGGTAGAAGAGTGGATGTACCCAAGTTTAGGGGAACCACTATAGCTCCTTGTGTCTTCTGGTTGCTTGTCTTTATTTTTGTTTCTGGCTATGATCTATGATTAGTTTCTTTTGTAGATTGTGATCAGATAGTTTCTGTATTTAGATTTAATATTTGCTTCCCTGTTCACTCAGATTACAACAACTGTTGTAAAAAGGTTTTAAGCACCATACTCTATTCACTCCCCCTCTAGAGTATATCAGATCTAGCTTGCACTTTTATTTCTACTGACATCATTTGTTATTGTTATAATAAGCCAGGACACGTCATCGTTGACTGCCCTCACAAGAAGAAGGAGGGTGGTAGAAGAGAGGAAAAGAAGTCCTCGTACAACAATAGGAGGACAGAGAAGAGCTTGATGGCCAAAAAGGGCAAGACTCTTAGTGACTCTAACTCATCTGAGTCGAGTGAAGAATAAGAAGCCTATTTTGGGCTCATGGCTCAAACTGATGATGAATAATAGCCCTAGTTCACTGGGAAGGTAAACTCTCACACTCCTCTTTCAGATTCTGAAACTTCTGAACATGATTGTGAGGATAGCTCTTCTGACGATGAGTCAGAACTCATGACCCAATATAAGGAGTTAATCATGGCTTATGACAAATGTCACCGAGTCGTGAAAACTCAGGCCAAAGAGATAAAGTCTCTTAAAGCTGAAGAGAGCTCCTTGAGAGAGAAAGTCTCAAAGACTGACTCGCTCAAAGAGAACTTCAATAATGCCATTGAAGAATATAAGAAGGCTCTAGAGCACCTTAATCTTAAAGAAACAATCGTCAAAGAGTTGGAAGAACAACTCGCCGCTGAAAAGAAACTTGTTGAAAATTTCTCGAAGCCTAAGACTGTTCTTCCATTCGTTGTTGAATTCTCAGCTAAGGCCAAGGGTGTTGGACTAGGTCATGAAGAAGCTCCTAGTAAGTCTTCTAGGAGAAACAAGGCTCAACGGAAGAATAAGGCCGCCAAAAAGTCCTAAACCAAAGAGAAGGGGAAAGCCCGTCAAGATCAGACCTCGTTCAAAAAGTTTATATTTCCTTCAAACGAGTTTGATCTCGACTCATCATACAGACACTTTGCAAGGCCTACTTATGTAGAGCCAAAGTCCCGTTATCAAGGATGGACTCGCCCCAGAAACTTTGGCGAAAGTGTCTTGAAGGCACCTTATGAAGAAGTGATTCTTTAGAGCTATGGCCCTTTAAATCATGGTTATAACTTCAAGAAGGCACCAAAGGCAAAGTCTGTTGTTGAAAAGCCAATGAAGGAGAAGAAAACATGTGATTGCCATCATCATGAAGCTTCTTCCTCCAAGAATGCTGCCCCTGCTAGAACACAATTCCAAAAGGTCAAGCAGGAGAACATAAGGCTCATATACAACAGATTTGAATGTTGGTGTTGTGGCAGAATTGGTCACTTTTCCATTGATTGCTGGTTTAATCCCAAAAATGCTGCAACCCCACATGTTGGCAATATGAGGAAGACCACTCCTAATGCTAATATTCGTAGGGGGAGTGTTCTAACTCGAGACCATGGACCCAAACATATTTGTGTTCCTAAGGCAAACTAATTGTGATTGCAGGCATGTCCAAAGGCCACCAAAACGCCAATATGGTATTTGGACAGTAGATGCTCTCGGCATATGACCGGGACAAGAAGCCAACTCCAGAACTTTACTCCAGTCATGAACGGACCGAAGGTCATCTTTGGAGGTTCAGACCGTGGAATCACTAAAGGCTACGGTTGAACCAAAGAAGTTTGAGGAAGCAAACTCAGACACATCGTGGATAATGGCGATGTAAGAAGAACTAAACCAGTTCAAGCGCTGCAAAGTTTGGAAGCTTGTTCCAAGACCCAAAGGTAAGAACGTCATTGGGACAAAATGGGTCTACAGGAACAAGATGGACGAGGATGGAACGATAGTAAAGAACAAGGCCAGACTTGTCGCTAAAGGCTATCGTCAAGAAGAAGGAATCAACTTCGACCAGACGTACGCTCCAGTGGTAAGGCTGGAGTCAATAAGGTTATTCCTAGCATATGCTGCACTCAAAGGCTTCACTATTTACCAGATGGACGTAAAGGATGCCTTCCTTAATGGTGACATAAAGGAAGAGGTGTATGTGGAACAACCTCCAGGTTTCGTTGACTCTAACTTTCCTGATTACGTTTATTTACTGCATAAAGCGTTATATGACCTGAAAAAAGCTCCTCGAGCTTGGTATGAGTTGTTGTCTAGCTTTCTACTTGAGAACAAGTTCACAAGGGGAAAGATAGCCAAGACATTATTTCTTAGGGAAATTAAATGCAAGATTTTACTAGTGCAAATCTATTTATTAGGGACATTATTTCTTACTGATGACAACCACTGCAAGAAGTTTTCAAAACTTATGCAAGGGAAGTTTGAAATGATCAGTATGGGCGAGCTGAAGTATTTCTTAGGGCTTCAAGTGAAACAGTTTGAAGATGGAATTTTCATCTCACAGACTAAGTTCAGCAAAGAGCTGATTAAAAAATTCGGAATGGATAACGCAACCTCGATGAGGACTCCAATGGATTCAACTATGTCTCTGGACAAGGATGAAAAAGGGAAACCTTTTGATGAAACCAAGTATAGAAGCATAATTGGATCCTTGCTCTACCTTAAGACAAGTAGACCTGACATAATGTTCTCAACATGTGTTTGTGTTAGATTTCAGGTGAACTCTAAGGAATCTCACTACGCTGCGGCAAAGCGGATTTTGAGATACCTTAAAGGTACAATAAATCTTGGCTTATGGTACCCAAGAAGTAATGACAGCAAACTAATAGGTTTTTCAGATGCAGATTTGGCAGGGATCAAAGACGACAGGAAAAGCACTTCCGGGACATGTCAATTCTTTGGAAGAAGACTTATCTCCTGGAGTAGCAAGATGAAAAACTGTGTGGCAATCTCAACGGCTGAGTCATAGTATATCTCTGCAGGTAGTTGCTGTGCACAGTTACTTTGGAAAAAGAATCAGTTTGAGGACTACAACATGAAGTTTGAAAAGATTCCATTGTTTTGCGACTCTTCCAGCGCAATATCAATAGCCAACAACCCAGTCTCGCACAGCCGGACAAAGCATATAGGGCTAAGGTATCACTTCATCCGGGAGCATGTGGAGCATGGGGACATAGACCTTCAATTTGTCTCTACAGATAGGCAAATTGCAGACATCTTTACGAAGCCGCTGGACGAGACCAAGTTCTCATTCTTCAAAACATAACTTGGGATGCTCAACAAAGAAGACTAGAGAAGCTGGATCTTCAAGAAGGCTCAAGGTTCAAAGGTTAGTCAATAATTGGTATCAAAGCCAGGTTTCAATCCTGGGACCTGTGCGTTATTAACAGAGCCAGGTCCAAAGGTTAGTCAACAATTGGTATCAGAGTCAGGTTTCAAAGGCTAGTCAATAATTGGTTCAAAGGTTAGTAAAAAAATTCAATTTTTACAAAATTTTAGCTCCTTGAGTCGAGTAAGAATATGACCTACTCGAGTAGTAGAATGACATACTCGAGTAGTCTAATTGACCTACTCGAGTAGTAGAATGACATACTCGAGTAGTCTACTTGACCCACTCGAGTAGCAGATTGATATACGCGTGTAGTCAACTTCACATACTCGAGTACCTCACTGACCTACTCGAGTACTTCCATACATCTACTCGAGTACTTTTGTATCCCTACTCGAGTAATTCCAGACTTATCTACTCGAGAAATTTCCTCACTCGTGTACATGCCAAGTCGTTTGTTTTTCAAATTTTCTTATGCGCAAAGCAAGGCTTATGCCGCCTCTTCTTTTGTTTATTTCATTCATTTTCATTTAATTAGACCAAAATTAGGGTTATATAAATAAGAAAATCCGGAAATGTCCTACACAAAATTATTTTCGTCTTCTCAAGTACCCGACTGGTCCCTAGCTCCTCTGGTGCACTAAATGAGGTGGAGCCTGGTCTTGCTGTTTCAGCCAGGATGCCAACTCCTCCAGCTCCTACTCCTCCACCTGTCACCCCAGAAGATATCCCCTCAGATCAACAACTTCAAGATTCACTCCTCTACACAGATGCTGCCATCAATGAGATTATAGTAGAATTGACAGCAGATTTACCTCCTCCTCCTCCTCTATCTCCAAAAGCTCCATCCACTGATATGCCCAAAGACCCCACTCCAGTGCAATCTCCAGCACAATATCCAGCACAATCTCCAGCAAGATCTCTAGCTAAATCTCCTGATACTCACCAAGAGCAAATAGAAACACACTTCATTTCAGATGAGCCATCACCTGAGCCAGTTGAAGCACCTCTAAGGAACTTAAATTTCTCCATCCCCACAGTCACTGATGCAGGGAATGCCATGATAACAACTACAAGAGCTGAGAGCTCTGTTACCCTTATAGAACTAGCTCCTTGGAAAGCTCCTCCTCCTGCAGTTGCCTCTTCTAGTGCTCCTCCAGCTGCTGCCCCTTCTACTAATTTGATGACTCAAGTTGTCCGACTACTCCAAGAACAGAGGACATACTTTGATACTTGTATTAAGACTGTTACAGATAAGGTCACTGCTCTAGAAACTGAGATGAGCAGAGGATTTACTGAGATTCAACATAATACAGATAAGCTCAGATACCTTTTCCAAATTGGTGGGAAAGCTCTAGACCACACTATCACTAGTGTTGGTCAAGTGATGGAGCAAAGTCTGACTCTTGCTAATAATCAGATGGAATTGGACAAATGAGCTGAAGCTACAAAGATGAAAATCTATGAAGTGGTTGGCACTATCAAAGATGATGCCATCTCTAATATATCTGTTGAAGTCAGAAAGGGGGAGAAATTGGTGAAAGAATATTTAGAACAATCAGATGCTGCCATGCAAAAGTTTTGGAAAGCCAAACTAAAAGAGATCCATGATGATGTCCTAGCTCAAATTCAGAGTGTCAAATTCTACACCTATGACACTACTGTATGGATGCACAACCAGATCCTTCCTGAATTTGCTACAGATCCTAATATCATTCCTCATCACCTGAACCCTCTAGCTACTGCTGATGCTCCTGCTCCTCCTCTGCAACCCACATTCTCTCCAAGTCCTGGTGACTCTGTTGCTCCTCCTGATTCCTACACTCAGGGTTGGGAAGATGATCCTGCAGATATATTCCTTCATGCTCCTCCTGAGATCTAAACTTCCAAGAAGAAAAGAAAGTATGGTGAAGGTCCTTCTGCTAGCAAGTCCATTCCAGTCTCTGATCCCGAGAAAAGAAAAGCTCCAGAATTTGCTGAGATATGGTCTCCCACTTCTAAGTCCCTCATTTTGGACACTCTCAAATTAGTTATGGACTACCATGAGAGCAGGAATATTCATTACAGTTCCCAGGAATGGGAGTTATATGAGAAATCTATGACCAAGAGAAGATTATATGACAGAGAATATGGAAGAAACAATCATGCTGCTCCTCCAAGACATCCAAAGTATTATCCAAAGCCTTACAACTATCAAAGAAGACAACAGGATAAACAGGACAGATAGTATCATCAGAAGTAGCCAAAAGGACTTATGAGTTGTGGAAATGATTTTTGTTGTTAATGACATTTTTGGATATCCACACTTATATAATTCTAAGTTTTGATCTTATTATCTTTTTCATAGTCCTTTGCTTGCTTACTCTGCTTTATATACTTAGCATTCTTTTTATGTCCACAATTTACCTTAGTATAAAGGGTTCTGATTTCTACAAATAGGGGGAGATTGTTGGTTATTGTATCCACACAAACCCAGATTTGATGAAGTCATCCTTGAACTAAGATGAATTAAGTTGTATTTGATGCTTGGTTTGAGTTATGTGTTTGCAGGAAGCTTATGGGAAGTATAGACCCATGTCAGTCTACAATGGGTCACCAAACACAGGTCCATACAATATAATACCTCATTGTGTGTTCCAAAGTGTTGACTCATGTGTAGCCTCTCTGTTGGGATACACTTCATATTCATTCTCTAGGACTAAGTGAAAAGAGTTGATGTTGGTTTCATCTTAGAAGAAGAGAAAATTCTATCAAGAAAATTTCCCAAGTAAAGTACTCGAGTAGTTATATACTTACTCGAGTAAGTTACTGAGTTCATACTCGAGTAATAATACTCTTACTCGAGTAGTTAAGATGTATCTCGAGTAGTCCAATTATGGCTCTCGAGTAGTTAAAACAACTTCTCGAGTAGTTTCCTTTCACCTCTCGGGTTTACAAAAATTTTTCTTCTCAAAAGTTTTCTAAGTTAAATACTCGAGTAGTACTGTATAGTACTCGAGTAGTACTGTATAGTACTCGAGTAGTTTTACCTTTTTACTCGAGTAGTCTTAGTCATGTACTCGAGTAGTTCATCTACTACTCGAGTAGTCCAGTGTTTATACTCGTGTAGTCCAGAATTTCATTCCAGAAAATTTCTCAAAGTGAATTACTCGAGTAGTAATCTCCATATACTCGAGTAGTTCTATTTACCTCAAGTAGATCAACTTCTATACTCAAGTAGTCCTGTATTCCTGTTCCAGAAATTCTCTAAGTCTTTGTCTCGAGTAGTTTCTTAATTACTCGAGTAGTTCATTCAGATATACTCGAGTAGTATTTCCTATACTCGAGTAATCTTCTCCACCTCTCGTGTAAGTACTCCAGTACTCGAGTATGTTATGTTTGTTACTCGAGTAGCTGATTTCTTTTCTTCTTATTTACTCGAGTAGTTGACTCCATGTACTCGAGTAATTATCTCATTCCCTCTCGAGTAGTTCTCCTCATATACTCGAGTAGTCATCTTCTACCTACTCGAGTAGTGCTGCATGTACTCGAGTTGTCTTTTATATCTCGAGTATTTTACTTCGACTTTTCTGAAAATTCATTAAGTCCAGAATAACGGTTCTCTTAATGAACTTTGACGTGATTGGTCCACGTGTCTCTTATAATGACTCAATTATGTCTAATCTTTTCTGATCCTATATATAGTCTTGTCTAAACCGACAAATCCTAATTCTAAGAAGATTATTTTTAAGAAGTTTTGCAGCCGTACTCTCATGATTTCTGTCTCTTCTTTCTCTCTCCAAGAATCGAAAACCGCCGATGTCGCCGTCGTTGATTCCTGACCGGCTAGGGTTTCATCTTTTGAGGATTCAGATCCAGAAGGGTTTCCAGATCGAGATTTACTCAACTCCTTAATCTTCTGATTCGATCGATCGTGTGAAGCCAAGAAGTTTCAGATCCAATCTTGCCAAGATTTCTCTTCATCATTCTGATAAAGCCGCAAAGCCTAGAAGAAGAAATTTCTGGTTGAATGTTGTAGATCTGAAAAAGGGATCACTGTTTGTATTTCTATACAAAATTTATTTCATTCTTGTTGGAGAAATTTCTCCGAGTGTAGGAGCTTTTGTCTCCGAGTTTGTAGGAAGCTTTATCTTCGGAGTGTAGATCCGTTTTATTGATCGAGATTGTAGGAACATTATTCCGAGGGTAGGATTGATTTTTAATCCGAGAGAGTGGAGTAGCCGAGTCTAGTGTATTGCTAGATCGGTGAGGGAAAGTGGATGTACCCAAGGTTGGGGAACCACTATAAATCTTGCCTCGTCTGTGTTTGATTGGTAGATAGATCTGTGCATTGGTTTATAATTTTTATTGCGCAAAAAGACGCACAATTCACCTATTCACCCCCCTCTAGGTGATTTAGGTAGACAACTATAAACTTTCAGTGCTTGCAGGTTGGAGCCGAGGGAGTTGAGCTGAGCTGAGAAGAAGAAAGAGGGGGGGGGGGGGGGGCGCTAGTAGCGACAACAACAGACTTCACCCGCCGTGGATTAAATTCCACTCTTACGACAGGCTTTCCTTTCATTAATAGTGAGAGTTACAACTTGCTATACACCTTTACAAGAAAGCAATAAAAGGGTACAAAGAGGAAGCTGGTGGCTAAGGAAGGAGTGCCAGAAGAGGCCGCGCGGACTGAGGAGCCAGGTCGGCAGGCCGCGCGGTTAAGGGAGAAAAGGAGGTCGCGTGGACTGGGAACTTAGGCCGGCAGGCCGCACGCGGCTAATAGAAGAGAAACGATGGACTTGGAAAAGGAGTCCGCAGGGGTTGAGGTTGTTGTGGGCTGACTTCGAGCGCGAGCACCTTGGTGATGTTGAGTCATCCCCGGGGTGTCTGAACCTGCCTTCCATGAGAGGTATGGGGGTATATTTATAGGCCCGACGAGGTAACGGCTTGCGGTGATGTTACCCCCGGTGAGACGGTAACTGGAGCGAGAAGAGGAAGGAGTCCGCTGAGTCCTCCACAAGCCGCGCGGACTGGAACTTGCCTCTAGAGCTGGTGCTGCTGATGGCGAACTAGGAGACTGAGTGGTGGACTACGAGGAGAGTCCGCGGAGTCCGCCACTTCTGATCTAAGCATGCGCTAAGGGATGCGAGCTGAGGAGGTATCCGCTGAGTCCGCAGAGTCTGCACGAGGCTGTGTGGTCTGGGACTGCCTGGAGGAGGTTCTATTACTTGGCAGATTGGGAGGAATCCGCCACTATTGGTCGAGCCTGCGCCAAACTATGCGGGCTGAGGAGCTTGGCCCTGTTGCTGGAGAGAAGTGGGTCCTGGAGATGAGGAATGGAGAGATGCATGGCGAGTCCGCTGAGTCCACGGAGTCCGCATCTACTGATGAGCTGAGTCTGCCAAAGATGTGGTCTGCTATTACTGAGGCTGGGGTTCATCAACATAAGCGAACTGGAAGGCTTGACTGCACTTCGAGTCTGCCCAGCTCGTGATGAACTGGATGTTGCTGCTGCTCTGTGGGTAGCCGGGGACCTGGAGTGTCCGCACTCTGCAGGCAGACTGAAGAAGTTGGCTGCCCGCGCTGCTGGGTGACAAGGGTAGAGCGACCTGCCAGACTGACGTGGCAGGCCGCGTGTGTTGGTGAGGTGGAAGTTAAGGTAGCTGGCTAGCAGCCTGGAGGCAGGTCTCCACTGTTGTTTGGCGGTTTGAGCGGTCTGATGTTCTTGAAGGGCGACCTATAGGAGCGGGATAGAAGAGCCTAATTCCTGCAAAGGACGGGGCTTGTTGCCAGCTTGGGCGGACAGGGAACTGAGTACGGTAAATAGAGTCCTGTAGAGAAAAGTTTGCGGTTAAGATGAAAAGGAGCGCGGCTTGCAGGGGCGGAATGTAGGAGAAGTCTGCGGCCCCTGCCGACCAAAGGGAGGTGCGCGGCCTGGGCGGTCAGAACGCTAAGACTGCCCAAGTCGTACAGCCTGAGCGGACAGAAAGTTCTGTCTGCCCGCACTAAGGCGTCGCGACCTCCAGGAAGAACCCGGAGCAGGCCGCGACGAGCGAGCTGGCCGCCTTGGGAAGGATCGCCAATTTCGGGGTTAACATAATCCCCGCACTTTTTTAAGTTCAGAAGAGAACTTCGAAAAAGTTGGAGACCCACGCAAATCATGATCCACCCCAAAGAAAAGTAAGGGGGCAAGGAGAGATAGAACCTGATGCCTCTCCTTAGAAAGTTGCCAATGTCTGTCTTTCTCCTGCAAGAGGAAATTTAGTGTAGGTATGTATGGGAGGTACACCTTGTGTCTTGTGCTGAGTTCTGCTAAATGAAGGTGAGAGGAAAACATAGAAGCATAATATCTTGCAAGTACCTGGTGGAGGCTTGCAAGCACCTGTTATCCTCGACAAAAGGAAGAGTGAGAAGTATGCAAGAAAAGAAAAACGAGATGCAAGTACCTGAAGGCAACTTGCAAGTCTTTGCTGGTTTCTGCAAAAGTGAAGTTAGAAACAAATTCGGGAGTAACGAAAGCTGCAAATACTTAAAGGCAACTTGCAGGTATCTGCTGGTCTCTGTAAAAGAAGAGTTAGAAGTAGGCACAGTATGTGAAAGTAACTTGCAAGTACCTATGAAGAAACTTTCAAGTGTCTGCTAATCTCTACAAGAAAAGAGTTAGGAGCAGACAAAATATATAAAAGTTGTAAGTACCTGTGAAGAGACTTGCAAGCATCTGCTATTCTCTGTAAAATGAGAGTTAGAAGCAGATATGATATATAAAGACTAAGCTGCAAGTACCTGGATATGACTTGCAGGTACCTGCTAACCACTGCAAAGAGAAGAGTGAGCAGCAAACATAAAATAATGAGCTAAGCTGCAAGTACCTGAGATGAGGCTTGCAGATGCTAACTGTTGATGAGATAAGATCGATATGATCAAATAGCAGAGGAAATGCCTGATGAACTCTGCTGATAATTGAATGAAAATCAAACCAAAAAACAGCAATTTTCTTGCTATATTAGAGATGTCTTAAACATGAAGCCCAGATCAACAAGTCGAGTGTTGACTGTTGATATGATAGGATGGATAGGATCAGATTAGCAGAGAAGAAGCTTGATGCACTCTATCAATCTGGACTAGATCCTAATAGTATTGCTTGATGATCAAAGAGAGTTAGATTCCTTAATCAATGTTTGGTGCCATTATCACTTGATAAGAGTAATGAAGAGCTTCGTGAATCATCATCTGATAGAGCTTAAGCAAGCAGTGAATAAAAGATGAGAGTAATAGAGCTTATACAAGTAGAGAACTTGTAAGTCATCATCTGATAGAGCTTTGAGCAAGCAATGCATATAAGATGACCATAAGCAAGGTGAATGTTGCAAATCCTTTTGGTAGGTCGGATTAACCTGTTCACCTGTGAAAAAGGTAGTTGATAACAAAGAGGACTAGCTATACTCCCTTGACAGAGCACAAAAGGGAGTTATGCACTCAAAATCCTAAGACGGAAGCGGCAGATGCACTGCTCTCTTGCCTTGGGTACAATCATCACTGATCCATGAGACTAGTTGCGCCAAGTGGCCTAAAGCACTGCTTGTTTATGAAAAGATCAGTGGAATTGTGGGATCCCGCGAAGGCACGGATCAAGAGTACCATAGAGTGTTCGGCCGTCACAATTGTGAGATGATCGAAGAGGCAAGGCTACGCTTGATTTCTAATGCTTGCCAAGCAAAGATCATCGTAACTGTGACGTATCCTTTGAGAATCATAGCAGAGCTAACACAAGGGGCTACCCTAGCGCACACTCTGTGTTAGATGGCAGCTAGGATCTGAAGTCTGAAGCCCAACATCATAGATTGAATGGCTCCCACTGCACATACGTGTACTCCCCACTATATCTGGTCATAGCGGTCGTGCCAGAGATCAATCTACGGAGGGAGCATTACAGACTTGGCGATATCTCATTGGTGTAGTGATCTCTTTGGCAAAGATAAAAGTAGAGGAGGAAACATCACAAGAAAAGAACTGTGTTAGTATGAGATCCCTAATGAAATCTTTATTGAAAAACATGAAAGAGCACTTAGAAGTGCTTTGTAAAGGAAAATGTTTGAAAGAGTAAGAGTAAGAGTAACCATTCATAGTTATGAAAAAACATTGAACTAGGAAGTCTTTTGCCGGCTTAGAATAGTCTTCCAAGCACACCCTCGTCATCGGCATCGATGCATTCAAGGGGATTATGCACAACGAGGAGAGGGGGCTCTTCGACTCGGCTCACCCCTCTTGAGCTGCAAGGAATGTCTGTAACGTCTTTGCCCTTTAAGGTTGCTGGATCAGGTCGATCATCTTTAGGAAGCTGATCACACATCTTACCCTACTAGAGCAACCTTTGCACTTGTTGGCGGAGTGCTCGGTAGTTCTCAGTCATGTGTCCTGACTCTTTATGGAACTCACAGTATGGTTCTGAGTCTATTGATCTTTGATCAGCTGGTCAGTAAGGCTTCTTGTAATTAGCCCTGTCTTGCATAAGTTGGCTCACTTGTAGCATGACTTCATCCTGGTCGGACTCGTGCAATTCATTACCTTGCTGTTGATAAACTGCAACTGTTTGAGAAGATGGAGCTGGTGGTAGTAGCAGCTGATCTTGAGCATGATCACGGCTCGGGAAGGGATATTGATGGCGTTGAAACCTTCTTTCCCTTATTGAGTGAGTTGGGAAGTCCTTCTGAGGTGATCTCGGAGGCTCCTTGCGAGGAGGAGAGTCTTTCTCTGACAGAAGCCTAGAGATGAAGCCTGGTTTGCTCTTTTCTCCTCGGATGTATGAGTTAGCTAGAGCAATCAACTCTTGATACGTTCTCGGTGCTCGGACATTGGCTTCAAATTTGAGCGGCCCTTCACGAAGACCGTAGATAAGAGCCACTCTATACATTTCTTGAGTAGCAATCTCGATGTCTAAAATTTCTCTTTGGAATCGATCAATGAACTGAGACCAAGTTTCATTCCCACGCTGCTTGATCTCAAAGAGGGCTTCAAGACCACCCTATCCCTTGGTTGAAGTAGAGAATCTGAGCAAAAACTCCCTTCGCAGATCAGCAAAGGAAGTGATGGAGTGAGGGCGAAGACCATAGAACCAGTCCCTTACAAATCCATCAAAGGTTGTGACAAGGAGCTTGTACTTAGTTGCATCTGAAAGAGTTTTGAGAGCAACAACCGATTCAAAGGCTTGCAGATGCTTCACTGGATCAGTCTCTCCAGTGTAGATTGGTAGTTGGGGCTCTCTGAAGTTAGCTGGAGTAGGTTCATGGCGAACGTTCTCTGTAAATGTCGAAGGCTCTTCTTGCTCTCCTACAACATAAGGATAAAAGGGAGCATAAGCTGCAGCTGCAAAAAAAATAGGAGGATAAAAGGGAAAAGTTACTGCAAGAGCAAAGGCAGGAGCTAAGGGGTAAGGATGACTTCCCTGAAAGTTGAGAAATCTAGCAGGACTTCCCCGGGCTGCTTCCCGGAAGAAGTTTTGACGAGCAACAAACTCTTCATCTTGAGGTCGTAAAGGGGCTGCAGGCCGTTGGGGAACGTTGCTGTGCAAGGAGGATAGACCAGCGGGCAAGCTGGAGGATAAGCTTGTTGTTGCTCCAATGTTGGTGCTGGATTGATCGGAGCAGCTGGAGCTACTGCAGGTTGTATCTACAACTGGTGGGTGATTGCAGCAAGGATTTGGTTGATGGCTTGGAATTGCTGAGCATTCTCACGGCGCAATTGCTCAAAGGCCTCCCATAGAGGATCATCTCTTGGACTTGATTGAGCAAGGTTCTCGGCTGAACGATGATCTGACGTGGCTAATTGTCACGGTTCACCGTCTATTTGGATCTGAAGGTCGCGTGTTAAATGTTGATGCGCGAAAACGGTACCGCCTAGTTAACACGGAGAGGAAGAGGAGGAAGGTTGCGGGGAAAGAGTAAGCTTCTGAGTGCTCGAGAGTGGAGCAAGTGCTTGTTCGAGGGTTGCGGGGATAGAGAAGAGGGTTGCTGAGAGCAGCCGGGAGGGCTGATGAGCAAGAGAGGAGGTTGTTCAGGAGCTGTCGAGCAGATGGTTACTTGGACAGTTGTGCTGACAGGTTGGAGCCGAGGGAGTTGAGGTGAGTTGAGAAGAAGAGAGAGGGGGGATGCTAGTAGTGGCAACAATAGACTTCACCCACCGCGGCATAAATGCCACTCTTGCGACGGGCTTTCCTTTGATTAATAGCAAGAGTTACAGCTTGCTATACACCTTTACAAGAAAGCAATAAAGGGGTACAAAGAGGAAGCTGGCAGCTAAGGAAGGAGTGCCAGAAGAGGCTGCACGGACTGAGGAGCTAGGTCCGCAGGCAGCCCGATTAAGGGAGAAAAGGAGGCCGCGCGGATTGGGAACTGAGGTCGGCAGGCCGCGCGTGGCTAAGAGAAGAGAAGCGGCAGACTGGGAAAAGGAGTCTGCAGGGGTTGAGCTTTCTGTGGGCTGACTTCGAGCGCAAGCACCTTGGCGATGTTGAGTACTCCACGGGATGTCTGAACCTGCCTTCCATGAGAGGTCTGGGGGTCTATTTATAGGCCTGACGAGGTAATGGCTTGCGGTGACGTTACCCATGGTGAAATGATAACTGGAGCGAGAAGAGGAAGGAGTATGCAGAGTCCGCCACAAGCCGCACGGATTGGAACTTGCTTCTGGAGGTGGTACTGCTGATTGAGAATTGGGAGACTAAGTGGCGAACTACAAGGAGAGTCTGCAGAGTCCGCCACTACTGAGCTGAGCATGCGCTAAGGGGTGTGGGCTGAGGGGGTATCCGCTGAGTCCCCACGAGGCTGTACGGTCTGGGACTGCCTGGGGGAGGTTCTGTTACTTGGCAGACTGGGAGGAATCCGCCACTATTGGTCGAGCTTGTGCCAAACTGTGCGGGCTGAGGAGGTTGGCCCTACTGCTGGAGAGAAGCGGGTGCTGGAGATGAGGAATGGCGGGCTGCATGGCGAGTCTGCTGAGTCCGCGGAGTCCACATCTACTGACGAGCTGAGTCCGCCGAAGATGAGGCCTGTTGTTGCTGAGGCTGAGGTTCATCAACATAGGTGGTCTGGAAGGCTTGACTGCACTTCGAGTCTGCCCAGCTCGCGATGAACTGGATGTTGCTGCTGCTCTATTGGTAGCCGGGGACCTGGAGTGTCCGCACTCTGTAGGAGGACTGAAGAAGTTGGCTGCCCGTGCTGCTGGGTGACAAGGGTAGAGCGACTTGCCAGACTGACGAGACAGGCCGCGCTTGTTGGCGAGGTGGAAGTTGAGGTAGCTGGCTAGAGGCCTGGAGGAAGGTCGCCACTGTTGTTTGGCGGTTTGAGCGGTCTGATGTTATTGAAGGGAGACTTACAAGATCGGGCTGGAAGAGCCCAATCCTGCAAAGGATGCGGCTTGTTACCGGCCTGGGCGGTCAGGGAACGGAGTCCGGCAAAGAGAGGCCTGCGGAGACAAACTTGCGGTTAAGCTGAAAAGGAGCGCGACCTGTAGGGGCGGACTGCAGGAGCACTCCGTGGCCCCTGCCGAACAAAGGGAGGCGCGCGGCCTTGGAGGTCAGAATGCTGAGACCGCCCACGCCGTGCGCCCTGAGCAGACAAAAAGTTCTGTCCGCCCGCACTAAGGCATCGCGACCTCTAGGAGGAACCCGGAGCAATCCACAACTAGCGAGCTGGCCTCCTTGGGAAGGATCGCCGATTTTGGGGTTAACACTCATGATCCTTGTAGCTTAGACTTGGTGGTGCTGCCTGTCTTGCTTCTCTTGTTGTCTCCTTTGGTAGCTGAATGGCTTGGGATAGTACTTTGGAGGTCTTGGAGGAGCACCAGGGTTGTTCCTTCCAAATTCTCTATCATACAGTCTCCTCTTAGTCATATACTTCTCATATAATTCCCATTCCTGGGAGCTGTAATGAATATTCCTACTTTCATGGAAGTCCGTAACAAGTTTGAGAGTATCCAAAATAAGAGACTTAGAAGTTGAAGACCATATCTCTGCAAACCCTGGAGCTTTTCTCTTTTTTGAATCAGGAACTGAGATTGAACTGCTGGCAGAGACACCATCACCATATTTTCTCTTCTTCTTTGAAGTCTGTATTTCTGGAGGGTCCTAGAGAAAAATATCTGCATGGTCATCCTCCCAAAGTTGAGCATATGAATCAGGAGGAAGACCTTCATGGCCTTCAGGTCTAGGAGAGAAGGAAGGCTGTTGAGCTTGAACAGGAGCCGCAGCAGCTAAGGGGTTTAGGTGGCGAGGAATGATATTTGGATCGAATGCAAACTCTGGAAGGATTTGATTATGCATCCAGACAGTAGTGTCATATGTATGGAATTTGACACTCTGAATTTGTCCTAACACATCATCACGGATCTCTTTCATTTTTGCTTCCCATAGTTCTTGCTTGAGTGCATCTGATTTTTCTAGGTATTCCTTCACTAGGATCTCCCCCTTTCTGACTTCACTAGTCAATGTAGTTATTGCATCTTCTTTGAAGGTTCCAACTTCTTCACAGATCTTCATCTTTGTAGCTTCAGCTCTCTTATCGAATTCTATCTGATTGTTTGCAAGGGTTACACCTTGCTCCATCACTTGACCAATACTAGTAGTAGTGTGATCTAGAGCCTTTCCACCAATTAGGAAAAGGTGTTTGAGCTGATCAGTATTGTGTTGGATCGCAACAAATCCCCTGCTCATTTCAGTCTCTATAGCAGTGACTTTGTCTGTTACAGCTTTGAGTGAAGCATCAAAGTAGGTACTTTGTTCTTGAAGCAGAAGGACAACTTGATTCAATAAATCACGTGAAGGAGCAGCAGTAGGAGGAGCAACAGAGGAGGGAACTGGAGGAGGAGGTGCAACCCAAGGAGCTATCTCTTTAATTACTACAGAGCTCTCAGCTTTGGTAGTATGAATTAGGGCATCCCCTTCATTAGTGATCATGGGGATGGTGAAGTCCAAATTTCTTAATAGAGCTTCAACTAGTTCAGGACTTTTCTCTTTCTCATCTGAAATGAAAATGATGTCATCCTGCTCTTGATTTGCAGCAGGAGACTGTGGAGTGGGGGATGTAGTATGAGATGGAGATTGTACTGGAGTGGGTTGCTTGAGAACTTCATCAGTTGGTACTTTTAGTAGAGGAGGAAGGGGTTCATCTGCAGTTAGCTCATCAATCATCTCACTGATTGCAGCTTCAGTTGACAGTAGGGCTTCTTGAAGTTATGCCTCAGATGGAGTCTCTTCTAGAGTATGAGGTGGAGGAGGAGTAACTACTGGAGGTGTAGGTATCCTTGCTGGAACAGAAGGAGCAGGCTCCCCCTCAATAGATGCACCAGAGGAGCTGGCAATCTGATGTGGAGAGGGAGATGGGGTCCTGTACTCTGTGGCTAGAGTCTCTTGAACCTTGGCAGCCTAAGTTGGATTCTGTAGTTTAAATTCCCATATTTGAATGGAAGATATAAAAACTTTCTTCGGGTGGTGGAGGACTGTTCCTTTGGAGAAGCTGAAGATTTCTGGATTGATTTCATGGAGGAGGAGATAAATAATTCTGGCATAATTTGGAGCTTTAATGCTGTCTTTTATTTTGTCCAAAATCATCATCCCAAACTGAAATTTCTTTCTGCAGACGATTGCTTGCATAATGTCAAAGAAAGAGAGGGAGATATCTCTGATAGAACTAGTTTTGCAAAGAAGGACCTTCTCTATAATGTACACTAGTAGTTTTCCTTTAGGATTCAGCTGAGACCTTTTGATGTATTCTTCATTAGGAGAAATGTCACAGAACATACATGTCCTGTCAGATTCATCAGGCCCAAGATGATCTTCTTCATCCACGATCGGCAGTCGAAGAAGTTGTGAAACAGAGGTCTTAGTAAGTTTGATTTTAATTCCTATGACTTTCGATTTGAGAACTGCTCCATGTCGCTTGACCTTGACATTTCTGAAGAACTCGGCAACGTCTGGAAAAAAAATTTTACAGGGCTCTTGGAGAACAAAGGTAAGTCTTGGGGTGTCGAGAAGTATCATAAGATTGTGAAAATCATCTGAAAGTTCTGCGATACCTGCGAAAACCAGTTCAGAACCGATTCCAATCTTTGAAGAAGAGGTCGTGATCCAGCAGGTCTTGGAAAAATTGCGGCGGGGAGTAAGATGATGTGGCTCTACAACTTCTTGCGGAAGGTGAAACGACTGTCGGCTTACTCGAGAGAGAAAATGATTTCGTGTAGAGTGATTTTGGAATTTCCGATTTATATAACCCTAGGTTTATGTCTAATTAAGAGATAAATGATGGAATCATAACTTAGAAGTGGTGGCATAAGCCTCAGATTGTGAATAAGGAAATTTGAATCATGGAAAAAACATTTGCTGGCAGATTCTCGAGAGACTGGATATTACTCGAGTAAAGATATTGAGATACTCCAGTAGATATGGCTGGAAGTACTCGAGTGATGTCTGGAAGTACTTGAGTAGATAGGTTGAAGTACTCTAGATAAGTTTTATTACTCGAGTAAATGATTCGACTACTTGAGTAAGTCATTCTGCTACTCGAGTAGGTTACTCGAGTGGCTTATAGGTTACTCGAGTAGGTCAAGTAGATTACTCGAGTAGATCATTTTATTACTTGTGTACTTTGATTCTTACTCGAGTCAAAAAGTTAGTGATTTGTAGAATTCCAACTTTTGACTGATTCTTGATCTCTGAACCTTCTTGTGAGTCAACCTTCTCTAATCTTCTTTGCTGAGCATTCCAAGTTCTGTTTTGAAGAATGAGAACTTGGTCTCGTCCAGTGGCTTCATGTAAATGTCTGCAATCTGCCTATATGTAGAGACATACTGTAGATTTATGTCCCCATGCTCCACATGTTCAAGGATAAAGTGATACCTCAGCTCTATGTGCTTTGTCCGACTGTGCGAGACTGGGTTGTTGGCTATTGCAATTGCGCTAGAAGAGTCGCAAAATAATGGAATGTTTTGGAACTTCGTATTATAATTGTCACAACCCGCATTTTCTCCAAATTTAAGAAGTATTAGAGTATGAGAAAACACGCGTCGTGATGCCACGTCGAGCAAGGGATACCTGTCGACGCTTAGGCGAACACCATCTAACTAGACTATGAAAATTCACAAGTTTAATGATTAGAAAATCAGTTATATTTTAAAGGCCGTATCCCTCGGCTCAGTGGATCATCTAGTCCATAGTTTAAAAACTATACTTATACGCAGCGGGAAATACTTTATTTATATTTGACATCCTATGAGAGTGCAAAAGTGTCCCCCGAGGTGAACTTATACTATGCATGACTCTAGATTTATTTTATATTATAAGTAAGAAAATGATCTTTTTACGTTGCTTGGAAAGTATTGTATGAGTTTTATAAACATGTTGATCATGAGATATACTTATAATATTATTTTTAGGTTTAAAAGTTACTAGCAACCTAGCATAAATCTTTCCAAGAGCAAATAGACTATCTCCAGAAAGGTAGCAGTAAAAGATATATATCTAGTATCATAAGTAAAAACCACCAACGTGTATCAACAACCTGACACGAACCCACTGGAAAGCATGTATGTCTGTAAGAAAAATAGAAAACTACCTCACAAGACCAAGAAACTGATCTCCACAGTACAAGAGATCACCAGCAACAACACAACAAAACTAACGCCTACTCGGCTACTAATTAGAACCTGAGGCATTTAGAGAAGAAAAGTATACCTCAGCAAGTAAAAGAAATAAGCTGCATGGAAGTGTTATATAAAAGGGTACGCAAGAGAAGAAAGTAAGACAGTAACAGACAAACACTGTCCAAGACAAGACGCACTTGCACCAAGTGCGAGAAAACAGCAACAACCCTGCCATAAATCCTGCATAGCCGACAAGGCAAACATGTGCCCCCCAAAAAAGAAATGTTGCAATCTATAAAGGAAGAATTATCTAACAGTCCTAAATTGTGAATGATGGCAGTAGTAAAACATCATGGACCTGAGTTGGTGACCAAAAACAGTCCCCCAAACAAACAGTTCCAACTAAAATACACTGCGTCACCACAAGGCCACCACATACCCAGCCCGTACCTGGGATTAAAAGGTGGCGGCCACGGCCATACCCAGCCCGTACCTGGGACTAAAAGGTGGCGGCCACGGCTCGGACACAAAACATCCCACTCCTTTAGAGCGTCAAAATACCACTACCTGCCATAACCCACGATTCGGCCCTCAAAAACAAAGGAAGAAACAAATGACCGACAAGACATCCCCACCTAGGAGGTAATCACTCGGAAAGAAAAGAAAATGAAAAAAAAATTCGGTTAAGGCAAAATAAACGTCAATCTCAGCTTACAGGAAAGCGCTGATCTCAGTTTACAGGAAAACGCCGATCTCAGTTCGAAGATTTTCGTCGAACTCAGATCATAGGAAAACGTCGATCTCAGTTCGACGATTTTCATCGAACTCAGATCACAGGAAAACGTCGATCTCAGTTCGATGATATTCGTCGAACTCAGATCACAGGAAAACGTCGATCTCAGTTCGAAGATTTTCGTCGAACTCAGATCACAGGAAAAATTTGATCTCAGTTCGACGATTTTCATCGAACTCAGATCACAGGAAAACGTCGACCTCATCCTGACGATTTTTTTCGAACTCAGATCGACAATCTTCGTCGATCTCAGGCAACCGGAGTTTGTCGATCTCAGTTCGACGAACAACGTCGAGATGAGAACGACGAACGTCGTCGACCTGGCAACGTTGAGTGCACTCAACGCTGTCAATGCTTTTATACTTAGCATAAAAACCAAGCCCGGCATTGAGTGAGCTTCCCTCACTCAATGATTTTACACTTAGGCAAAATCAGAGAAACTCAAACCTGAACTAATCAACGCCCCCAGCCAGAAACACTACAACCTAATTCATGTACCCTCCTCATCTCTCCAAACCACTTCATTTAGCCCAGAAATGCTCTAATCAACTAGACTAAGCAAAAGAGGGGGGTTCTGATACAACCATTACACAGGCAAGCCTAATTTCCCACAATTTGTGCCTAACCAAGACAGATTACTTTGTACAAAACCAATATTAAGGCCACAACACAACTATCTGGCTATAGTTACTATGCAGAAAAGGAAAAACATCTCCACTCTCATCTCTCTAATCCCAGCACGAGAGCAAGTCAAATTAACAGCAGGAAGTCCAAGAAAGAAGAAACAAAAATTTAACAACAAGGCGGATTCTTAAGTAAACTTGTACAGAGAGTGATGAAATAGGCTTAAGCATTTACGTGACTAAGATTAATAGACACTGAACATTAATATCCAAGCAATAGGGTGATCTATGAGCGGCAAGGTATAAAAGGAACTAAAACAAGTTACTTGGCAAGGGCAGGAGCACCACTTTCCTTGATTTCCGAAAGGTCTCGACCGACTTTTCGGCTTCCCCACGGACCTGGCAGCAAACACCTAACCGAGCAAGACTGGACATTTTCGGAGAGGGAGAGGGGTCAAATGAAAACCTACAACACCATAGAAAGACACGAAATGGAGAAAGCTTACCGTCGAAATGAAGATCTAGGGGAGAGCAGTCCAGATCTACCCTCGGAACGAAAATCCGACCGCTAGAACTCCGGGAATCGGCGGTGGAAGGCAAGGGCAGCCCACCGGTTTTCCTCTCTTATATAGGGTCGGCGGTTATGCTAATTCCGAAAAGATAATGAATCGTCTTTATTCTGATTTAAGACTATTTATAGACAACGACTAAGTCCCAAATACTTTCTATTCTAAGCCAACCCAAAAGTTGTCAGCCAACTTTTCACCACAACTGCTACATTTTTTTAAAAAAATCTATATATTATATATTATATCACATTATTATAAATAAAATACAAAACGACGCGAAACCGGAACATCCTCGGAATTCGATGAAATTTGCACCGTAGCTAAATACCAACGCTACGAACGCAACAGCGAAGTCGAAATCAACATTCGACGAACAAAACTCGGGTTATCACCACCCGAAGCCAAAACACAAGCATCCCTCGAGAGGCCTCACCAGTCACCAAAACAGACCCGACTTGCTAGGGAATCTTGCCAAATAGGCTACCAACAACCACACAGGGAACCTAAAGAGATAAGACCACGCTCTAACAAACGGCACAAGCCGGAAACGCGTCAACGTAATGCCAAACGAGAATTAAATAATCGCAGAAAAATCAGGGGCGTTACAGTCACTCCCCCAACAAGAAAGTTTCGTCCCGAAACTTTATATACACTACTTCTACTTATAGAAGGAAAGTAACAAACAGGAGTTACAAGGAAGGAAACATACCGATCAAATCATGGAAACAAGTGAGGGTGAGCCTTCCTCATAGCCGACTCTAGCTCCTAAGTCGCGCTCTCCAAATTCTGATTCTTCCATAGGACTTTGACCATCGGGATGGACTTTCTCCGCAGCACCCGATCTTGAGTATCCAGAATGCGGACCGACACTTCAACATAGGAAAGATTTGGCTCCAACTGGGGCACAAAATTTAAAACATGCCCACTGCTTTGAACACACTTCCGTAGTTGGCTTACATGAAACACATTGTGAACATCAGGGAAGTTTGCTAGCAAATCCAGCCTATAAGCTGACACGCCAATCCGTTCAACAATCTTAAACGAGCCCACATACCTCGGATCCAATTTCCGGTTCTTACCGAACTTCTTAACACCAACCATCGGGGAAACCTTAAGAAACACAAGGTCCCCTACAGAAAACTCCAAGTCAGACCTATGTCGGTTGGCATTCTTCTCATATCTCTCCTGGGCTATATGAAGCTTTTCTCGAATAAGCTTCACGGAGACTTCCACTTTCTCGAGCGCACCCGGACCCAACACAAGCCTCTCACCGACCTCTGTCCAAAACAAAGGAGTTCTGCAGCGTCTCCCATACAAAGCTTCAAACAGAGCCATTTGCAAGCTCTCTTGGTAACTGTTATTGTATGCAAATTGCATAAGCCGCAAACGCTCATCCCACGCTCCACCGTGGTCCAAGATGTAGCACCTGATCATATCCTCAACTATCTGGTTCACTCGCTCAATCTGACCATTGGTCTGCGGGTGGTAAGCTGTAGAATACCTCAAATCTGTACCAAAGCCCTCTTGCAGACTC
The DNA here is from genome assembly GCA_039583875.1 of Platanthera guangdongensis. Taxonomy (NCBI): domain Eukaryota; kingdom Viridiplantae; phylum Streptophyta; class Magnoliopsida; order Asparagales; family Orchidaceae; genus Platanthera; species Platanthera guangdongensis. The sequence goes on along the minus strand of CM077160.1, from coordinate 42,044,074 downwards.
CTCCAAAAGCGAGATGTAAAACGGGAGTCTCGATCCGAAATGATGCTAGCAGGAACACCATGCAAACGGATGACTTCATTCAGATACAGCTCTGCTATCTTTTTCATCGGATAGTCAATCTTGTATGGCACGAAGTGAGCACACTTCTTCAGTCTGTCCACTATAACCCGAACAGAATCAAATCCCCTTGGAGATCTCGATAAGCCCATAACGAAGTCCATAGAAATATTTTCCCACTTCCAAGTTGGGATCTCCAACGGAGTCAACTTGCCACTAGGCCTTCCATGATTGGCCTTCACATGCTTGCAAGTGTGGCACTCAGCAACAAATCGGGCTATGTCCCCCTTTCATCCTATACCACCAGGCAATTTGCTTCAAATCATGGTATATCTTTGTAGATCCTGGATGGAAGGCAACAATGGATCCATGAGCTCTCTGCATATCATAACCGTGATGTCTCCAACAGCGGGGATACAAAACCTGCCGTGGTACTTCAAAGTACCCGCATCATCGATAGAAAAATCTGGCAACTCCCCTCTCTCAGTCCTGAGGTACAAGTGCAGAAGATCCGGATCATCCTTCTGGTGCAACCTGGTAAGTGAAATCCAATACGGCTCTGCCACTGCCAAACTGCTCTGCATGTCATAGCATCCCACAGAGATATCCATCAGGAGGAACTCTTCCACTAAATGATCGGCGGAGAGATTAAAGATCTTCCCCATCTTCCGGCTCAGAGCGTTGGCCACCATATTGGCCTTGCCCGGATGATACTGTATCTCCACATCATAATCAGCCACATACTCTAGCCACCGCCGCTGGTGCAGATTCAACTCCTTCTATGTGAACACGTACTTTAGACTTTTATGATAAGTGAAGATCTTGCACTGAGCACCATAAAGTAGATTCCTCCACAGCTTTAGCGCATAAATCACCGCTGCAAACTCAAGGTCATGCGTAGGGTAATTTCTCTCATGAGTCTTTAATTGCCTTGACCCATAAATAATCACTTTTACAGCCTGCATCAACACGCAACCCAGACCAACATGCAAAGCATCCACGTACACATCATACTCCATACCCTCCATAGGTAGGGTCAGAACGGGAGCAGTGCACAATCTGTTCTTTAGTTCCAGGAAGGCTTCTTCGCACTTCTCGCTCCAAACAAAGGTCGTGTTCTTCTAAGTCAACCTGGTCAAAGGTGTAGCCAGGGTTGAGAAACCCTCCACGAACCTCCTATAGTAGCCAGCCAACCCTAGGAAGCTTCTAATCTCCTTGGGCGTGCCCGAGCTGCTCCAATCCATTACTACTGTGATCTTTTCCCGGTCAACCGAGATCCCATCCTTATTCACCACGTGGCCCAGAAACGAGACCTGAGGCAACCAAAAATTGCACTTGCTCAGCTTGGCGAATAACTTGTGGTCCCTCAACTCCGATAAAACCAAGCGCAGATGCTGCTCATGATTCTTAGCACTGCGAGTGTAGATCAACACATCATCGATGAATACCACAACGAACTTGTCTAGAAAATCCTTGAACACCTGGTTCATCATATCCATGAAAACTGATGGTGCGTTGGTGTTGGGTATTGTATCCACAACGTACCTGATTTGAAGAAGCCCCTGGACAAGCTAAGGTAAATAGACAATGTATTTGATAAAATATTTCAAGTTGTGCTTGCAGTTATTCCACACTAAGTACACACCAATGTCAGGGTGCAGTAGGTCAATATACAAGGGTCTGCACGACGTAATCCCTCGTTGAGCAGATCAGTGTGTTGGCCTACGTGTACTCTCTCTATTGGAGTGTACTTATTTTCAAGTACAGGGTTGTGATCATGCAAGAGCAGACAAGGAGCAAGGATGGGTCAAAGAGCAGCTCATGGATGGAAAGACGAAAAATCGTCTAAGTGAGAATCGACGAGAATCACCAAGTGATTCTCGCCGATTCGGCGAGAATCACTAGTGATTCTCGCCGATTCGTCGAGAATCACCGGCTGATTCTCGCTGTCTCTATCCGGCTACATCAAGGCATGTGATTCTGGCGCCAAGTCATAATCGACGAGAATCACTAGTGATTCTCGCAGAATCGTCGAGAATCACTGGCTGATTCTCGCCGTCTCTTTCCAGCTTTCCCTGAGCGTGCAAACAAGTCTACTTTGTCGAGAGTCACCTTTGAGTCTCGACGATTCGACGAGAATCACATCTGATTCTCGCCGAATCGGCGAGAATCAACTTTGATTCTCGTCGATTTTGACTTGGGCAATTTTCTTGAAACCTCTGGACCGGATTCTGCCACTGGCACTGTTTTGAACCGGGGTTAGGGTTTCTTCAGGTGGGACCCATAACGGTTATAATGGAGTATTTCACCGTATAAATATACGCGTATTTTGGACAGAGCAAATACACAGAAAGAAGCCGAGCGACGACCTTGACCTAAAATCGCGATTTCCGCTCCGCCGCCGCCGTCGCCGCTCGAGCAAGTTGATCGCCGGTCTTGATCGTGGTTTCTTCTAGATCTCCCGTCGACAGAAGCTTAGCCAAGCATAGTCTCTCATGCGTCTATCCAGTGATCTCTTGTCTCTTGATTTGTTGATCTGGAAAATCTTCCCCATCCGAATCGATCGAGACGATTGATCCTAGTGTGACCGTTGGTAGACCTAGCTAGCTTCACTACGAAGTTTGGATCTTCAAAGTACAGCAGCCGCACACCGTTGTCGCCGCCGATCCCGTGAACCAAGCCGCCTCCCATCTTGCCGCCGCCGGTTCCGGGGAGATTCTCTCCAAGAGAGATCTAGAGTTGTGGACTCTTCGTGGACTTCAATAACACGTCGTCAACGAAGAGGGACACCTTAGTCTCCAAAAGTAGTTTGTATTTCTTGTACATTCTAGTTCATTTTTGTTGTAAAGGAACGTTGGTTCCGAGTTCTAAGGGTTGGGTGCAACCCGTGTTGTGGGAGTGTTGTCTCCTACGTGTGGAAGGGTTCCTTCCGATAGTGCAAGGATTGGATTTCAATCCTGTTGGTGAAGAGACCGAGTCGTCCCTCGTTGGGAGATAGGTCGAAGGGGAAAAGTGGATGTACCCAAATCGGGGAACCACTATAAATAGCTTGTGTACTCTTTTTGCTGTGCTGTTTTATTTTCGTGTGCAGGTACAATTTTAATTCCGCAAAAACGCTGCACGTCACCTATTCCCCCCCATAGGTGAAGCTAGTTGACACTAGGTGGACTTTCAAGTGGTATCAAAGCCAGGTTACTCATCAAAAAGGTTAACACCTTGAGTAGAATCCCGCCGCTAGTGTCAAGAAGAAGGCAAACATCTACTATGGACGGGCTCAAGTTCACATGCAAGATCCCAGTGTGCACCAGGATCAACTTTCCTATCTGGAAGGAAAGGATCAGGTTCTACATGGAAGCAGTTGATCCTCGACTCTTCATGATCGTGGAGGAGGGACCTTATGTCCCCACTAAGGTCTCCACCATTGATCCTACCAAGAAAGTGCCGAAGAAACTTTCTGAAATGGACAAGGACGAGATGGTGCTAGTAGGACTTGACAAGAAGGCGCAGAACATTCTAGTCAGCGCGGTTGATGACTCAATGATGCAGAACTTCTGCAACTGTAGGACAGCAAAGGAGATCTGGCATTGCCTGGTCATCCTAATGGAGGGCACTGATGAAGTGATGGATGATCGTAGATCCCTCCTGAACCAAAAATATGAGGCCTTCAGACAAGGGCCTAAGGAAGAGATCGGAGTCACCTTCGAGAACTTCCTCAAGATTGTCAATGCCCTCAAAGGATACGGAAGAGTGTTCACTAATGGTGAACTCAATGATAAATTCCTTAGGTCCCTTACTAAGGAATGGGACACAAAGATCTGCGCCATCCGAGAGTTTGGCAGACTAGCCGAAACAGACCCGCAAATTCTGTTTGGGAAGCTGATGTCCTATGAGCTTCAACTGAACACCAGAAAAGCAGAAGAAGAAGCAGAGAAGGCTGCAGCCAAAGAAAAGACTGTGGCTCTAAAAACCATTCACTCCAGAAAAGGCAAGGGTGCGATTTCATACCGTGTCAGGAAAAAGGATGAGGAGGAGGACTCCGAGCCAGGCTCCTCCAGCTCAGAGCTGTCTGAGGAGGATTTCTCCCTCATCACCCGAGAATTCAAGAAGTTGCTCAAGATGAGGAATCAAAGAAAGAAAGACGGCTCCTCCTCCAGGCATCCGAAGAAAAATTATTCTTCTGACAGGTATGCTTCTAAACCGAACAAACATCGCTCCTCTGACATTATTTGCTTTGGATGCAACAAGGCAGGACACATCGTGGCCGACTGCTATCAAGGCAAGACAGAAAAAGGGAAAGGATAGGAGCACAAATCCTCTAGAGATAAGAAGAAAGAGCGGAGCTATATCGCCAAAAGGCCAAAGACACTGAGTGAGTCTGATTACTCAGACTCCAGTGATGATGAGGAAGCCTACTTCGGGCTGGTGGGTCGCTCCGACTCAGAAGGAGAATGCCCCCCATTTACTGGGAAGGTAAAAGATCACATTCCTCTCTCCGACTCCGACTCTGATCCTGAGTCTCAGGATGATGACCCTGAGGATAGTCTTTCGGCCCGTGAAGCGGAGCTCCTCGAGAAGTATGAGCTTCTGCTCAACACTTTCGAGGAGTGCCGTAAGAGATTGAAGTCTGAGAAAAAGGAAGTGAAATTCCTTAAGGGTGAGAGTATCTCCCTTAGGGAAGAGATCACCAGTTTGATCTCTCTCCGACAGGAGCACCTAGACCTGACTTCAAAGCATTCAGAGTCTCTCAAGCTCCTCGATCTTAAGCAGGAGGAAGTCGACAAGTTGGAAGAACAACTTGCGGCAGAAAGGATGATCGTCAAGAGCTTCTCTATGACAAAAACAGTTCTTCCAGTAGTTGATACCTTCTCTGCTCAGGCCAAAGGAGCTGGCTTAGGGCATGTTGGGGTATCTGGTTCCTCATCCAGGAGAAACAGGAACCAGAGGAAGAATAAGGCTGCCAAGAAGGCCTCTGCTGCTGAAAAGGGAAAGGCTCCGCTCAGTCCTGTTGCGTTCAGAAAGCCTAGCTTTCCTTGTAACCAACATGACTTTGAATCAACCTTTGGTCATCATTTCCGGCCCTCTGTTGCAAAGCCAAAGAGTCGATATGATGGTTGGACTTTTTCCCGCAACTTCAATGAGAGTGCCTTCAAGGCACATTATGAGGAAATCCACATGAGAAATTATGGTCAATTCTCCAGCGGCCATAATGGAAAGCAGGCACCAAGAGCCAAGCCTGTTATACTGAAGGAACAGAAGGTGAAGAAGTCATGTGACTGTTATCACCATGAAGCCTCCACCTCCAGATCCAAGGCCCCGGCTGTACCCACCATTCCCAGGGTAAGGCAAGATCCTAGCAAGAGGTACAACAGATTCGACTGTTGGTGTTGTGGCAAAGTCGGTCACTTTACCGTGGATTGTTGGTTTAATCAAGGGTATCACGAGACTCCCTATGTTAGCAATGCGAGGCCGACCACTCGTAGGGTTAACCAACCGAGGGGGAGTATGCTAACCAAGAATCTAGGACCCAAGTTCGATTGGGTTCCTAAGGGAAATTAATTTTGTTTTGTAGGAATGTCCAAAGGCCACCAAAATGCCGATCTGGTACTTGGACAGTGGATGCTCCCGGCATATGACTGAGACAAGAAGCCTGCTGCGTGATTACACTCCCGTCGAGAATGGACCCAAAGTCATCTTTGGGGGATCAGATCGTCGAGTCACCAGAGGTTATGGTATGATCTCCAACGGTATAATCTCTATCACCGACGTGGCTTATGTTGAAGGGTTAAACCATAACCTGATCAGTGTAAGTCAGTTATGTGATAAAGGTTATGACGTTAAGTTCTGCAAGGATAAATGCCTGATAATTTCATGCGCCTCTTCTGAGAAGATATTAACAGGCATTAGGAGCCGAAATATTTTCTGCTTAAATTTTCTTAGTTTAGATTCATCTACCCCCGTATGCCTAGTGGCAGCTGGCAGTGCATCTCTTTGTGATCAATGGCACAAGAGATTATCACATATTAATTTCAAGACAATTAGTATGCTGTTTTCTAAAAATTAAGTAAGGGATGCTCCCATTATCAAGTTCATCAAAGATAACCCCTGTCCTGCAAGCCAGATGGGCAAACAGACTCGGGCTACCTTTAAGAGCATTGCAGACAAAGACTCTTCCCGGTGCCTTTATCTTCTACATATGGACTTGTTTGGTCTAATGCAAGTTCATAGCTTGGGAGGCAAGTCCTATACGCTAGTGATAGTTGATGATCATTCTCGGTATACATGGGTGTTCTTCTTAAAACGAAAGTCGGATACGTTTGACATCTTCACTAGTTTTGTCAAGCAGGTTCAGAATGAATTTAACTGCCCAGTGGTCAAAATCAGAAGTGACCATGGTACAGAATTCGAATCTGGTGCTATGACTGAGTTTTGTGAAGAACAAGGTATCTTTCATGAGTTTTCCTCCCCGCACACTCCTCAGCAAAATGGAGTTGCGGAGAGGAGAAATAGAACTCTCATTGAAGCCTGCACGACAATGTTGAAAGACGCTTCTCTCCCAGAATACTTCTGGGCAGAGGCTGTCAATACAGCTTGTCATGTACAAAACCGGGCATTGATCAACAAGCATCATCGTAAGACGCCTTATGAGCTACTGAGAGGCAGGAAACCAACCATGTCCTACTTGAGGATCTTTGGTTGCAGATGCTATGTACTGAATAATGGGAAGTACCCGCGTACTAAATTTGGTGAAAAATGCTTCGAAGGCATATTCATGGGCTATAGTTCCCACAGTCGGGCATATAGGGTCTTCAATAAGAAAACCCTAGTGGTAGAAGAATCAATTAATGTTGTATTTGATGAAGGAAGTTTGCTTAACTGCAATTCTTCCAGTGGTATTCTTGAAGATGCAGGTGCACGACTTGAACATCTGGATCTTGATGAGACCGCTAAAGATGAAACTCCTAAGTACGTCAAAGTTTCCACCTCCACGTCATCTGGGAATGTTGAAGATCAAAATGGAACAAATCTCCTAGAAGAAGGAAAAGCCCAAGAAGTAGTCGAAGCTCCAGACGCCAGACTTCTAGAGCTCCGACACGTGAGGGATCATCCTAGAGATTAGATCATTGGAGATCCTCGTGTCGGTGTCAGAACTCGAATAGGTACTATTAACGAAATTTTGCATCTTAGCATCCTGTCACAGGTTGAGCCAAAGAAGTTCGACGAGGCGAACAAAGATGCGGCATGGATTCTGGCCATGCAAGATGAACTACATCAATTCGAACGTTGCAACGTTTGGACGCTGGTTCCCAGACCACACAAGCAGAATGTGATTGGCACCAAGTGGATCTTCAGAAACAAACTGGATGAACATGGTGTCATCATAAAGAACAAGGCCAGGCTGGTGGCTCAAGGTTACAGACAGGAGGAGGGGATTGACTTCGACCAGACCTTCGCACCAGTGGCAAGGCTCGAGGTAATCCGATTGTTCCTGGCGTATGCTTTGCACAAAGGATTCACAGTCTATCAAATGGATGTGAAATCAGCATTCTTGAACGACGACCTGAAAAAGGAAGTATACATCTCTCAACCCCCAGGTTTTGTAAATCCTACTTATCCCAATCATGTATATTTTCTTAATAAAGCTCTTTATGGGTTAAAACAAGCTCCACGAGCTTGGTATGAGACTTTATCTAGTTTTCTTCTTGAGAACAAGTTCTCTAGAGGTAAAATAGATAAGACATTGTTTCTCAGGGAAGTCAAAGGCAAGATTTTGCTGGTGCAAATCTATGTCGATGACATTATATTCGGCTCAACGGACAACAATCTTTGCAAAAAGTTTTCTGAACTTATGCAAGGAAAGTTTGAAATGAGCAGTATGGGAGAGCTAAAGTATTTCTTGGGAATTCAAGTGAAACAGTCTGAGGATGGAATCTTCATCTCTCAGACGAAGTTCACAAATGAACTCCTCAAGAAATTTGGTATGGAGAATGCAACCTCTATGAGGACTCCAATGGGATCCACTATGTCTCTGGATAAGGATGAGAAAGGTAAACCTTTCGATGAAACCAAATACAGAAGCATCATTGGATCCCTGCTCTACCTTACTGCCAGTAGACCGGATATCATGTTCTCCACATGTGTCTGTGCCAGATATCAGGTGAACACTAAGGAATCTCACTATGTCGCTGCAAAGCGAATTCTAAGATACCTTAAAGGTACTCCAAATCTTGGCTTGTGGTACCCGAGAAACAATGATGTCGAGCTAATAGGTTTTTCAGATGCTGATTTTGCAGGGAGTAGGGATGACAGGAAAAGCACTTCCGGGACGTGTCAATTCCTCGGAAGAAGGCTTATCTCATGGAACAGCAAGAAGCAGAGTTGTGTAGCTACCTCCACAGCAGAGTCTGAGTACATCTCGGCAGGCAGTTGTTGCGCACAACTCCTATGGATCAGAAACCAGTTAGCCGACTACGACCTTCAGTTCAAGGAAGTACCAATGTACTGCGACTCCTCCAGTGTAATTGCAATTGCCAACAATCCGGTATCACACAGCAGAACGAAGCATATTGAAGTGCGCTACCACTTCATTCAGGAGCACATGGAGAACAAGGACATCTCTCTCTGTTATGTCCCCACGGACAAGCAGATTGCAGATATATTCACAAAGCCCTTAGACGAATCCAAGTTCAGTCTTTTCAAAACTGAATTGGGGATGCTTAACTATGAGGAATGAAGACTACAGAAGCTCCAGGCTCGTGCAAGAACTGAGGGGGAGCAAGGAACTCAAGTGTGAGCACAGGTGCAAGAACTGAGGGGGAGCAAGGGGTCAAATGCACCAGACCCAGATTTGCGGACTCCGAAAAGGGGGAGATTACCCCCTCGGCTAAGGCTAAGGTGGTTCCAAGTTTGCTTTCAAGAAATTGGTTATTGGTAATGAATATCTCTCTCACCTCTCTTTCAAGTTTATGATTTTCATTCCCATACGCTCTATTTACCTTAGCTTGTAGGGTTTCGGCTTCTTCAAATAGGGGGAGATTGTTGGGTATTGTATCCACAACGTACCTGATTTGAAGAAGCCCCTGTACAAGCTAAGGTAAATAGACAATGTATTTGATAAAATATTTCAAGTTGTGCTTGCAGTTATTCCACACTAAGTACACACCAATGTCAGGGTGCAGTAGGTCAATATATACGGGTCTGCACGACGTAATCCCTCGTTGAGCAGATCAGTGTGTTGGCCTACGTGTACTCTCTCTATTGGAGTGTACTTATTTTCAAGTACAGGGCTGTGATCATGCAAGAGCAGACAAGGAGCAAGGATGGGTCAAAGCGCAGCTCATGGATGGAAAGACGAAAAATCATCTAAGTGAGAATCGACGAGAATCACCAAGTGATTCTCGCCGATTCGGCGAGAATCACCAAGTGATTCTCGCCGATTCGTCGAGAATCACCGGCTGATTCTTGCCGTCTCTATCCGGCTACATCAAAGCATGCGATTCTGGCGCCAAGTCATAATCGACGAGAATCACCAAGTGATTCTCGCCCTCTCTTTCCAGCTTTCCCTGAGCGTGCAAACAAGTCTACTTCGTCGAGAGTCACCTTTGAGTCTCGACGATTCGACGAGAATCACCTCTGATTCTCGCCGAATCGGCGAGAATCAACTTTGATTCTCGTCGATTTTGACTTGGTCAATTTTCTTGAAACCTCTAGACCGGATTCTGCCGCTGGCACTGTTTTGAACCGGCGTTAGGGTTTCTTCAGGTGGGACCCATAACGGTTATAATGGAGTATTTCACCGTATAAATATACGCGTACTTTGAACAGAGCAAATACACAGAAAGAAGCCGAGCGACGACCTTGACCTAAAATCGCGATTTCCGCTCCGCCGCCGCCGTCGCCGCTCGAGCAAGTTGATCGCCGGTCTTGATCATGGTTTCTTCCAGATCTCCCGTCGATAGAAGCTTAGCCAAGTATAGTGTCTCACGCGTCTATCCAGAGATCTCTTATCTCTTGATTTGTTGATCGGGAAAATCTTCCCCATCCGAATCGATCGAGACGATTGATCCTAGTGTGACCGTTGTTAGACCTAGCTAGCTTCGCTACGAAGTTTGGATCTTCAAAGTACAGCAGCCGCACACCGTTGTCACCGCCGATCCCGTGAACCAAGTCGCCGCCCATCTTGCCGCCGTCGGTTCCGGGGAGATTCTCTCCAAGAGAGATCTAGGGTTGTGGACTCTTCGTGGACTTCAAGAACACGTCGTCAACGAAGAGGGACACCTTAGTCTCCAAAAGTAGTTTGTATTTCTTGTACATTCTAGTTCATTTTTGTTGTAAAGGAACGTTGGTTCCGAGTTGTAAGGGTTGGGTGCAACCCGTGTTGTGGGAGTGTTGTCTCCTACGTGTGGAAGGGTTCCTTCCGATAGTGCAAGGATTGGATTTCAATCCTGTTGGTGAAGAGACCGAGTCGTCCCTCGTTGGGAGATAGGTCGAAGGGGGAAAGTGGATGTACCCAAATTGGGGAACCACTATAAATAGATTGTGTACTCTTTTTGCTGTGCTGTTTTATTTTCGTGTGCAGGTACAATTTTAATTCCGCAAAAACGCTGCACGTTACCTATTCCCCCCCATAGGTGAAGCTAGTTGACACTAGGTGGACTTTCAGTTGGTCAAACCAAACGACATCACTAGAAACTCGAAGTGTCCATGCCTCGATCTAAATGCAGTCCGTGGAATATCTACCTTACGGATCCTGAGCTGTTGATAGCCAGAACGAAGATCGATCTTGGAAAACACCGTGCTACCACGCAACTGATCAAATAAGTCATCGATCCTCTATAGAGGGTACCTGTTCTTAATGGTGACTTTGTTCAGCTCCTTATAATCGATGCACAACCTCATCGACCCATCCTTCTTCTTCAAAAATAGAACAGGAGTACCCCAAGGCGACGAACTCTGCCTGATAAAGCCTTTTGCCAACAACTCGTCCAACTAGACTCGCAACTCCTCCAACTCACGAGCAGCCATCCGGTATGGCGCCTTAGCAATAGGACGCGTACCCGGTTCCAAATCAATCACAAACTCAACATCCCGATCGGGGGGAAGACCAGGAAGGTCGTCAGGAAAAACATCAGAGAAACAACGTACAACAGGAATCTCCTCCCAGTGTGGTACACTAACAGCAGTCCCAACCACCGAGACTAAACAAGCAAAACAATCAGAATGAAACAGCTTCTGAGCACATACCGCAGAAATGACAGGAAAATCCTGTCAAGGATCAGCATACACACTTCCAGGATGACCGATTTTTTGATGTAGTCCAAGCACTTCCCTTTGCACTGAATAACCACATCATACTTAGTCAACCAGTCCATGCACAAAATAACATCAAAGTCCTCTAGATCAATCATCTTCAAGTCTGACTTTGCAAGAAAGTTCCCCAACAAAACAGGGCAATCCAGAATGCCAAAATCTAATAACATAGATTCACCAAAAGGGAACTTGACGCGGAAGGTATCACGAACATGATCTAGAATCAACCGATGTCGCTCTACAAAAGCTCTAGCCACAAACGAGTGGGTAGCGCCGGAGTCGAACAGAACACGCGCCCAGCAGTTCTTCACCTTAAATTTCCCTATAGGAGTATATAAGCAACTAAGGAGATACCAAAACAAAAACTATAACCATTCTAGTAAATAAAACTTTCAGGCTAGGAAAACAACTAACTTGAGATGACCTGAGTCGAAGTTTGAGCCTCCTCGGAAGAGATCATGTTCAGCTTTCCTTTGCCCTTATCCACATGCTGATGCGGAGGTAATGCCTGAAGTGGAACTGATTGAAGAAAAGGCTGGACCTGAGGACACCTTGTCTTGATATGGCCCTTCTATCCACACTAATAGCAGACTTTATCCTTGGACCAGCACTGGGCAGCATCATGCCCGAGTCGCTTGCAAACAAAATAGGAAACATCCTTCCGAGGAGCACCATGAATAGCATGAACATGTTCCTTCTTCTAATCTCCCGCCTTCTTGAAACACCTCTCAACACGGTGGCCTGGCCGGCCACAGAAGCTACACACTACCTTGCTCTTCTTTCCCGAAGAAGCACCGGGTACCTGGGGGTTCTTCTCTTTAGCAGACTTCCTCTTTTCCTTCCTCATTTCCTGGCCTCTGTTCTTTGCGGTCTCAATTGCCTCCACTTTCAGAGCAGCCTCCACTACCCCTGCATAATTCTCTGATCCATATACACTGGACAACTGCTGAACCTCGCTCCTCAAGCCAGCGAGGAACCGCTTGACTCGATCAGCTTCAATACTCACCAACCTAGGGGCAAACCGGCTCAACTTGTTGAACTCTATCTCATACTCACTGACCGTGAGTTTCCTCTGCTTCAGGTGGAGGAAGTCGTTCATTAGTCGGTCACGCTCGACCGAAGGCAAGAACTTCCTCAACAATATCTCCTTGAATAATCCCCAAGAGCAACCAGCCACCAAGCTCTCCTTTTCCTTAAGACACCAGCTCTTAGCCAAATCCTTTAACTGATAGGAGGCTATCATCACTCTTTGATCATCTGCAATACCAGAGTACGTGAACATCTCCTCCATGGAGATCAGCCAATCATTTATGACCATGAAATCTGCCTTCCCATCATATGTAGGAGGGCTAAGTCTCTGAAACTGTGAGATAAAGGACATCTCTGCAGGCACCACCACTGGAGATCTCAGGGGAGCAGGAGGGGGAGGAGCATCTAACCCCCCTGCAGGGTCTTGCACTCCCTGAGTCTGTCCTGCCACAACTGCAACCAGAGACAGGATCTGGTCCTGCATCTCCACCAACTGCATGGTCAAGGAATCGTTGCTCTGTCGCAGGCTCTCGATCACCGCATCACTCTGCGCTCTTGAAGACTCACCCTCAGATAGGGGAGTCGACCTAGTCGAAGGGCGTCTCGATATCCTAAAACCATAAAAACTGAGGTCGAAACCTAGTACAACAGTTAGAAAAGACTACCAGTATAAACAATACATATATAAATATGAACTTTTAACTGCTATACTTGCTCTGGGATTTTATTTTATTTTTACAAAAGTGATGCTATGCTTAACCTAGGATGGTTTACCACCATCAACTAACTCTTGTGCCTAGATTGGGAATGCATGAATTTATATTCTTTTTTTTGATTTAAAACCATGTGTGTACATATGTCATCCTGCAAATCTTTAGCTTGGCACGTTGTGCATATACAATGTTATGCTATGCATGATTGTGCTATGCATTCTAAAAAGGCCTTAATGTATGTTATGGGTGGCGTACGAATGAAAATGTTATACATCCCATTCTACATAACATTCTCACGCAACGAAAAAGAAACGTGCTAGTCGCATTCATGTGGTGAGGTTATGCATCCCATACTACATAACCCTCACATGTTTCCCCTATGGTGGATCCATATACAGACACATATTATGCATCTCCATACTACATAATATGCCCCGTATACTTCATGTTATACTATGAGTGTAGTGTTCGTGCTTCAGCCATGACCTGTTGATGACATATCGCTGTGTGTATGATATGATGCTAAACATCTAATACCTACAAGGAAAGGTTGCCCGACAAATTGTCAAGTAACTTCCCTCTGTTACAACTTGTCACAACCCACATTTTCTCCGAATTTAAGAATTATCAGAGTATGAGAAAACACGCGTCGTGATGCCACGACGAGCAGGGGATAACTATCGACGCTCAGGCGAACACCATCTAACTAGACTATGAAAATTCATAAGTTTAATGATTAGAAAATCAGTTATATTTTAAATGTCATATCCCTCGGCTCAGTGGATCATCTAGTCCATAGTTTAAAAACTATACTTATACGCAGTGAAAAATACTTTATTTATATTTGACATCCTATGAGAGTGCATAAGTGTCCCCCGAGGTCAAATTATACTATGCAAGACTCTAGATTTATTTTATATTATAAGTAAGAAAATGATAGTTTTACGTTGCTTGTAAAGTAGTGTATGAGTTTTATAAACATGCTGATCATGAGATATACTTATAATAGTGTTTTAAGTTTTAAAGTAACTAGCAACCTAGCATAAATCTTCCCAAGAGCAAATAGACTATCTCCAGAAAGGTAGCAGTAAAAAATACATATCCAGTATTATAAGTAAAAATCACCAGCGGACGTCAACAACCTGACACGAACCCATTGGCGAGCATGTATGTCTGTAAGAAAAACAGAAAACTACCTCACAAGTCCAAGAAATGGATCTCTACAGTACAAGAGATCACCAGCAACATCACAACAAAACTAGCCGCCTACTCGGCTACAAATCAGAACCTGAGGCATTTAGAGAAGAAAAGAATACCTCAGCAAGCAAAACAAATAAGCTGCATGGAAGTGTTATATAAAATGGTACGCAAGAGAAGAAATTAAGACAGTAACAGACAAACACTGTCCAAAACAAGACGCACTTGCACCAAGTGCGAGAAAATAGCAACAACCGTGCCATAAAACCTGCAGAGTCTACAAGGCAAACATGTGCCCCCCCCCCCCCCAAAAAAAAAACGAAATGTTGCAATCTACAAAGGAAGAAGCATTTAACAATCCTAGATTGTGAATAATGGCAGTAGTAAAACAACATGTACCTGAGTTGGTGACCAAAAACAGTCCCCCAAACAAACAGTTCCAACTAAAATTCACTGCATCTGCACAAGGACACCACATACCCAGCCCGTACCTGGGATTAAAAGGTGGCGGCCACGGCTATACCCAGCCCGTACCTGGGACTAAAAAGTGGCAGCCATGACTCGCACACAAAACATCCCACTCCTTTAGATCGTCAAAATACCACTACGTGCCATAACCCACGATTCGGCCCTCAAAAACAAAGGAAGAAACGAATGGCCGACAAGACATCCCCACCTAGTTAGTAATAACTCGGAAAGAAAAGAAAATGAAAAAAAATTCAGTTAAGGAAAATTAAACGTCGATCTCAGCTTACAGGAAAACGCCGATCTCAATTTACAGGAAAACGCCGATCTCAGTTCGACGATTTTTGTCGTACTCAGATCAAAGGAAAACGTCGATCTCAGTTCGACGATTTTCATCGAACTCAGATCACAGGAAAACGTCGATATCAGTTCGACGATTTTCGTCGAACTCAGATCATAGGAAAATGTCGATCTCAGTTCGACGATTTTCGTCGAACTCAGATCACAGGAAAACATCGATCTCAGGTCGACGATTTTCATCGAACTCAGATCACAGGAAAACGTCGACCTCAGCCCGAGGATTTTCGTCGAACTCAGATCGACGATCTTCGTCGATCTTAGGCAACCGGAGATCGTCGATCTCAGTTCGACGAACAACGTCAAGCTGAGAACGACGAACGTCGTCGACCTGGCAGCGTTGAGTGCACTCAACGCTGTCAACGCTTTTATACTTAGCATAAAAACCAAGCCCGACATTGAGTGAGCTTCCCTCACTCAACGATTTTACACTTAGGCAAAATCAGAGAAACTAAAACCTGAACTAATCAACGCCCCCAGCCAAAAACACTACAACCTAATTCTTATACCCTCCTCATCTCTCCAGACCACTTTATTTAGCCTAGAAATGCTCTAATCAACTAGACTAAGGAAAGGGGGGGGGGGGGTTCTGATATAGCCATTACACAGGCAGGCCTAATTTCCCCCAATTCGTGCCTAACAAAGACAGATTACTTTGTACAACACCAATATTAAGGCCACAACACAACTATCCGGCTATAGTTACTGTGCAGAAAAGGAAAAACATCTCCACTCTCATCTCTATATTCCCAGCACAAGAGGAAGTCAAATTAACAACAGGAAGTCCAAGAAAGAAGAACAAAATTTAACAACAAGGCCGATTCTTGAGTAAACTTGTACAGAGAGTGATCAAATAGTCTTAAGCATTTACGTGACTAAGATTAATAGACACTGAACATTAATATCCAAGCAACATGGTGATCTATGAGCGGCAAGGTATAAAAGGAACTAAAACAAGTTACTTGGCAAGGGCAGGAGCACCACTTGCCTTGATTTCCGGAAGGTCTAGACCGACTTTTCTGCTTCCCCACGGACCTGGCAGCAAACACATAACCGAGCAATACTGGACATTTTCGGAGAGGGAGAGGGGTCAAACAAAAATCTACAACACCATAAAAAGACACAAAATGGAGAAAGCTTACCGTCAAAATGAAGATTTAGGGGAGAGCAGTCCAGATCTACCCTCGAAACGAAAATCCGACCGCTAGAACTCCGGGAATCGGCGGTGGAAGGCAAGGGAAGCTCGCCGGTTTTCCTCTCTTGTACAAGGTTGGCGGTTATGCTAATTCTGAAAAGATAATGAATCGTCTTTATTCTGATTTAAGACTATTTATAGACAGCGACTAAGTCCCAAATACTTTCTATTCTTAGCCAACCCAAAAGCTGCCAGCCACCTTTTCACCATAACTGCTACTTTCTAAAAAATATATATATATAATATATAATATCACATTATTATAAACAAAATACAAAACGACACAAAACCCGAACATCCTCGGAATTCGACGAAATTTGCATCGTAGCTAAATACCAACGCTATGAACGCAACGACGAAGTCAAAATCAACTTTCGACGAACAAAACTCGGGTTATCACCACCCGAAGCCAAAACACAAGCATCCTTCGAGAGGTCTCACCGGTCACCAAAACAGACCCGGCTTGCTAGGGAATTTTGCCAAATAGGCTACCAACAACCACACAAGGAACCTAAAGAGCTAATACCACGCTCTAACAAACGACACAAGCTGGAAACTCGTCAACGTAACGCCAAACGACAATTAAATAATCGCAGAAAATTCGGGGGCGTTACAATAATCTTCAAATTGATTCTTTATCCATAGCAGCTATGCACAGCAACTGCCTGCAGAGATATACTCTGACTTAGCTGTTGAGATTGCTATAGAGTTCTGCTTCTTGCTACTCCAGGAGATAAGCCTTCTTCCTAGGAATTGGCAAGTCCCAGAAGTGCTTTTCCTGTCTGTTGAAGTATTAGACCGGGCGGCTTGGCGGTCAGATCCAGCGGTTTGTTGACCGAGCGGCATAGCGGTCTGATCCCGCGGTTTGTAGACCGGGCAGTCTGTCGGTCTACCTCTGCGGTTTGTTCTACCCTGCTGGAGTTGCCGAGCGGTTAGCCCTCCTGTCTAACCGCGCGGCCTATGCGGTCTCCATTATTCTAGCCGCCCAGTACTGTAAATGTTTAGTCCCACATTGTTTGTATACTCTCTTTCTTATCTCCTCCATTCTATATAAGGGAGGCCATACCTTTGTAAATGATATCTTTTTTGGATAATAAAATTTCAATTATTCAAAAGTTTGTTCTCTTGCTCTCTACTTTTCGCTTCTTGTTCTCTACTTTCTAACATGGTATCAGAGGACACGGTCATTTCCTCTTGATTCTGTGCGCCCTCTGTTGTTCGCGGCTTCTTTTCCGCGCTCTGCGACTTGATTCGCGGCTTGCCCTCTCTTCTATCCGCGCGGCCTGTTTCTATCCGCGCGGCTTGGTTCTGTCCGCCAATCTGTTCGCGCGGCTTTCTCCTTCTCCTTGTTGTCGCAGCGACCTGTTTCGTTGTCGTCGCGCTCCTTGTTCTTTCTTGCCTCTCCGACTTCCTAGTCGTTGCGGCCTGTCCCTGTCCGCGTGTGTATTGTGTCTCTACTCGCGGATTGCTGCTGTGATCTGCCTGACCGTGCGGGTTGTTCCTTCTCCCCCGCATCTTGGTCGCGGTCGCCAGCTTTTCTCCTCTTTTCTGTTCGCTCGGGCTTCTCAGTTCGTGCGACTTCTTCCCCGCCGAGCCTTTGACCACCTTTTAGCCACTGCTGTGATCTGCCTGACCGTGCGGGTTGTCTCTTTCTTACCCGCATCTTGGTCGCGGTCACCTGCTCTTCTTCTCTCTTCTGTTCGCTCGGCCTTTTCAGTCCGCGCGACCTCTTCCCCGCAGTGTCTCTTTCTAGCCGCTACTGTTCGCGCGGCTTCCTCTGTTTTTCTAACCGCTCCTGTTCGTGCGGCTTCTTCTGCTTCCGGGTTCTATGACTACCTCCGGTCTCACCACTACTCCTGCAGCTCCTTCTCCTCCTCCTCCTTCGGGCAACCTTGGCACCCTTTCCAAGCTTGTGGGCTCCAACTATCCCGATTGGAGCGTCTCTTTCACCTTTCTCCTTCGTTCTCAACGCAAGCGTCATCACCTCACCGATGACCCTCCTCCTCGCACCTCTCCTGAGTTTGATGACTGGGATGCGAGTGATGCTCTTGTTCGCACCTGGCTGGCCAACAGCCTTTCTGATGAGTGCCTTCCCGTCATTCGCCATGATGAGACGGTCAAGGCCGCATGGCTTCACCTCGCTGCTCTCTATTCTAAGGGGGGCCAGACGTCCCGCATTTATACTCTCTATGCGGACCTCTTCGCCCGCCCTTCCATGTCCCCAGCTGCGGCTTATCAGCAGGTTCAGGCCCTTGGGGCTGAAATCCTCCAGAATCGCCCCTTCTCCGCGGACTTGGCCGACCAGCACAAACACTTCCAGGAACTCCTGGTTGTTTGTTATCTTCTTCGTCTTCCCGACTCTTATGATATGATCCGCCAGCAGATCTTGGGTGAGGCGGAATCTCCTACTTTGGATGCCACTGCGGCTCGCATTGCCGCCGTTACTTCGCTCCTCCAGCGGCCTCTGTTGGCCTCCCCCCTTCCCAGGACTCCTCTGCTCACCAAGCTCAGCGGGGGGGGGGGGGGGGGGGGGGCCGAGTGGCCGAAGCTCCTCTGGCAACTGGGGTTCCTCCCGGTTCTTCTGCTCTCACTGTAATCGTACTGGTCATACTGTTGACCGCTGCTGGCAGAAACATCCTCATCTTCGCCCTTCCGGTGATGCTCCTTCGGCCTCCGCCTCTTCTAGGCCGTCTGCCTCGGTGGCCACGACGTCAGGTAGTGCCCACGTCGTTACCCAAGGTAAATGGCTGATTGACTCCGGTGCCACCAATCATATGACGGGCAACCCTCATTGCTTCTCCCGTCTTGAGACCCATGACCGCTTACCCCCAGTTCGTGTGGCGGATGGTTCCCCGTCTCCGGTTCATGGGACGGGCATGGTTCAACTCACTCCATCGCTTTGCTTGGCGGATACCCTCTATGTCCCGAAGTTCCCGTGCAACTTGTTATCTGTTACTACTTTATGCCGGTAACTTCAGTGCTCCGTTTTATTCACTCCCACTACTTGTTCTTTTCAGGACCCGAGGACCCAGCGGACGATTGCTACTGGGACTGAGAGCGGCGGCCTCTACTTCCTCGACGATGTTTCCGCTCTTTCTGCCTACTCCTCCTCCACCGATCTCCTTTAGTGGCATCTTCGTCTTGGACATCCTCCTCCTCGGCTTATTCGACAGCTTCTTCCCCACTTACCTCCCACCAGTTCTCCGCTCAACTGTGATGCGTGTCAGCTTGGCAAACATCATCGCTCCTCCTTCCCGCCGAAGCAAGGCCGTGGCTCCTCTCGCATTTTTGATCTTATTCATTCTGATGTATGGGGTCCTGCTCCTACCCTCACAGTTGGTCGGGGCAGTTCCTATTTTGTCACTTTTATCGATGATTTTACTCGATGTACCTGGGTGTATCTCTTAAAGGATCGCTCTGAACTGTTTTCTGTATGGCAATCTTTTTACTTTATGATTAAGACTCAATTTGCTATCTCTATTAAAGTCTTACATTCTGATAATGCCAAGGAATATCTGTCTCATGAGTTCTCCGCGTTCTTTCACCAACACGGTCTCATTCATCAAACGACTTGTGTTTACACCTCCCAACAGAATGGGGTGGCGGAGCGTAAAAACCGTCACCTGCTTGATGTTGCGTGTACTCTCATGGCGCAGATGCACGTCCCTCGCTCCTACTGGGGCTACGCTGTGCTCCTCGCTTGCTATCTTATCAATCGCATTCCCTCCACGATCCTCCACGGCCGGACTCCCTTCTCTCTTCTCTACCCCCACCAGGAACCTTTTCCTCTTCCTCTCCGTGTCTTTGGCTGTACGGCCTTTGTTCACGCTCCCTCCGCTACCCGCGACAAGCTTTCCCCCCGTTCCACCAAATGTGTCTTTTTGGGGTACTCTACCACTCAAAAAGGCTATTGCTGCTTTGACCCCCTTCTCCGCAAGCAGTTTGTCTCCGCAGATGTGACTTTTTTCGAAAATGCTTCCTGTTTCTCTCCTTCCTCTTCTCTTCCTTCTCTTCCTTCTGATATCTCCGTTCCTTCCACACCTCTCGACGTTTTCCCACCTTCATCTCCTCCTCCACCCACTCCTTCCCAGTCCGTCTCCCCACCCACCCCTCCACCCTCCTCTCCGCTGCCGTCTCTCTCTAGTCCCGGGCCAGCCTTCTCCGCCACGGATGCTCCGGTCGCTGACGCTCCCGTCGCCGACGCTCTCGATGATCTGGATGTTCCCATTGCCCTTCGCAAAGGGGTGCGGGCGTGTACTCAACACCCGCTCACGGCTGTTGTTTCTTATGATCAGCTTTCTCCTTCTCGCAGGTGTTTTGCCTTGGCTATCTCTGCTACTTCTACTCCTCGTACCTACCAAGAGGCTCTCGCTCTCCCTCATTGGAAGTCTGCCATGGATGAGGAGATGGCTACTCTTACTGAACGGGGTACCTGGACCCTGGTTCCTCCTCCCGTGGGCACTGATGTGGTTGGCTGTCGCTGGGTCTTTGTTGTGAAGTTTCGCCCCGACGGCACTGTGGATCGCTACAAAGCCCGGCTGGTGGCCAAGGGCTTCACTCAGACTTATGGCGTTGATTACTTTGATACCTTCTCTCCGGTTGCTCGCCTCAGCACCATCCGGGTTCTCTTTTCTGTGGCTGTTAACCGGGCTTGGGATATTTCCCAGCTTGATGTGAAGAATGCCTTTCTCTATGGCGATCTTCAGGAGGACGTCTATATGGAGCAACCTCCTGGGTATGTTGCTCAGGGGGAGACACGTGTCTGTCATTTGAAGAAGGCCATTTATGGCCTAAAGCAGAGCCCTCGGGCATGGTTCGAAAAATTCAGTGGTATTGTGGCAACCATCGGCTTTCAAAGGAGTTCGGCCGATCACTCCTTATTCATTCGCAAAACGGCCTCGGGACTGGTGGTTTTGGCCGTATATGTGGATGATATTCTCCTTACTGGTGATGACCGAGATGGGGTGGACTTGACGAAGAAGCACCTCCGTCAGCACTTGGTCACGAAGGATATGGGCTCCCCAAAATACTTTTTGGGGATAGAAATCTCTCGGAAACCTGACTCTTTGGTTCTCTCTCAACGGAAGTATGCCCTTGATCTTCTTCAAGAAGCAGGCTTGACAGGTGCCAAACCAGCTCATCTTCCCATGGCTGTTGGAGAAGACAAAACGTGGACGGATGAATCGCCTCCTCTATCTGATGTCACACGGTACAGACGTTTGGTAGGGAAACTCATCTATCTCACGGTGACTAGACCCGACATCGCCTATGCTGTAGGAAAGGTCAGTCAGTTTATGCAAGCTCCCAGGGAGTGTCATCTTCAGTCCGCCCTGAAGATTTTAGAGTATATCAAAGCAGCACCGGGCAGAGGGTTACTCTTCCAGAAAAATGGCCATCTGCGGGTTGAGGCCTACTCAGACTCAAGTTACGCGGATGACAAAGGCGATCGTAAATCCACGTCAGGTTTTTGTACCTTTGTTGGAGGTAATCTCGTGAGTTGGAAAAGCAAGAAACAGTCTGTTGTTTCCAGATCCAGTGCCGAAGCAGAATACCGGAGTATGGCGTCAACTACGTGTGAATTAAAGTGGTTGCGGGCTCTCATGCTTGACCTGGGCGAGGTATATGATTGTCCTCTCCCTATGTTCTGTGACAACAAGGCCGCTATACACATATCCAGAAATCCGGTCTTCCATGAGAGAACGAAGCATATAGAGGTTGACTGTCACTTCATTCGGGAGGAGATTTTGAAGAATCAGATTTGTACTCCTTTTGTCACCTCTGACAAGGAGTTGGCAGATATCTTCACCAAGCCGGTTTCTACTTCCTTCTTCCGCATTTGTGACAAGCTGGGCATGATTGATATCTATGCTCCAGCTTGAGGGGGAGTGTTGAAGTATTAGACCGGGCGGCTTGGCGGTCTGATCCAGCGGTTTGTTGACCGAGCGGCTTAGCGGTCTGATCCCGCGGTTTGTAGACCGGGCGGTCTGTCGGTCTACCTCTGCGGTTTGTTCTACCCTGATGGAGTTGCCGAGCGGTTAGCCCTCCTGTCTAACCGCGCGGCCTATGCGGTGTCCATTATTCTAGCCGCCCAGTACTGTAAATGTTTAGTCCCACATTGTTTGTATACTCTCTTTCTTATCTCCTCCATTCTATATAAGGGAGGCCATACCTTTGTAAATGATATCTTTTTTGGATAATAAAATTTCAATTATTCAAAAGTTTGTTCTCTTGCTCTCTACTTTTCGCTTCTTGTTCTCTACTTTCTAACACTGTCGACTTTGATTCCTACAAAATCTGCATCTGAAAATCTTATTAGTTCGCTATCATTACTTCTTGGGTACCATAAGCTAAGATTTGGCGTACCTTTAAGGTATCTCAAAATCTGCTTTGCAGCAGCGTAGTGAGATTCCTTAGAGTTCACCTGAAATCTAGCATATACACATGTTGAAAACATTATGTCAGGTCTACTGGTAGTAAGGTAGAGCAAGGATCCAATTATACTTCTGTACTTGGTTTCATCAAAAGGTTTCCCTTTTTCATCCTTGCCCAGAGACATAGTTGAACCCATTGGAGTCCTCATCGAGGTTGCATTCTGCATTCCAAATTCATTAATTAGCTCGTTGGTGAACTTGGTCTGAAGATAAAAATTCCATCTTCAGATTGTTTCACCTGAAGACCTAAGAAATACTTCAGCTCACCCATACTGCTCATTTCAAACTTCCCTTGCATAAGTTTTGAAACTTCTTGCAGAGGTTATCGTCAGTAGAGCCAAAAATTATGTCATCGACATAGATTTGCACTAATAAAATCTTGACATTTATTTCCCTAAGAAATAATGTCTTATCTATCTTTCCCCTTGTGAACTTGTTCTCGAAGAGAAAGCTAGACAACGTCTCATACCAAGCTCGAGGAGCTTGTTTCAGACCATATAAGGCTTTATGCAATAAGTAAACGTAATCAGGAAAGTTAGAATCAACAAAACCTGGAGGTTGTTCCACATACACCTCTTCCTTTATGTCACCATTAAGGAAGACAGACTTCACATCCATCTGATAGACGGTGAAGCATTTGCGTGCAGCATATGCTAGGAATAACCTGATGTCCTCCAGCCTTGCCACTGGACTATACGGCTGGTCAAA
The DNA here is from genome assembly GCA_039583875.1 of Platanthera guangdongensis. Classification (NCBI taxonomy): domain Eukaryota; kingdom Viridiplantae; phylum Streptophyta; class Magnoliopsida; order Asparagales; family Orchidaceae; genus Platanthera; species Platanthera guangdongensis. The sequence goes on along the minus strand of CM077160.1, from coordinate 42,020,615 downwards.
ATCAATTCCTTCTTCTTAACGATATCCTTTGGCGATGAGTCTGGCCTTGTTCTTTACGATCGTTCCATACTCGTCCATCTTGTTCCTGTAGACCCATTTTGTCCCGATGATGTTCTTACCTTTGGGTCTTGCAATAATTTTCCATACTCGGAAGCATTTGAACTGATTTAGTTCTTCTTCCATCGCCATTATCCACGATGCATCTGAGTTTTCTTCCTCAAATTTCTTTGGTTCATCCTGTGAGAGAAAACTTAAATATAAATTCTCGTTAGTTGTACCTCTATGAGTTCTGACACCATACCAGAGATCTCCTATGATCTAGTCCATTGGGTGATCCTTCAGATGTATGAGCTCTATGTTCCTTGCATCTGGGTTATCTTCAATCACCTGAGTTACTACATCAACTTGGACAACTTATTCTTATCACATCATCCTCTCCAAAAGGGGTTAGAGTGGTGATCTTGATGAACTTTTCACCTTTATCTTCAGACAGTTCATCCAAGCTAATTTTTTTCAACTCTGTACTTACATCTTCAATGAGCATAATAGAAGAGTTGCCTTGCAGCAAGCTCATCTCATCAAATACAACATGTATTGATTCTTCTACAACCAGGGTTTTTCTATTAAATATCATGTATGCCTTACTATGACTACTATATCTTACAAAAATACCTTCAAAACTCTTTTCGCTAAACTTGGTAGTATGATACTTGCCATTGTTAAGCACGAAGCACTTACAACCAAAAATTCTAAAATATGAGACAGTTGGTTTTCTGCCCTTTAGAAGTTCGTAAGGTGTCTTATCGTGGTTTTTGTTTATGAGTGCTCAATTTTGCACGTGGCATGTAGTGTTGACGGCTTTAGCCCAGAAGTATTCCAGAAGTGAAGCATCACTCAACATGGTATTGCAGGCCTCTATGAGTGTTCTATTCCTTCTCTCAGCCATTCCATTTTGTTGTGGAGTACGAGGCGAGGAAAACTTATGAAAGATACCCAAGCTTTCACAGAATTCTGTCATGGCCCCAGACTTGAACTTTGTTCCATTGTCACTTCTGATTTTGACTACGGAACAGTTGTATTCATTCTGCACTTGCCTGACAAAATTAGTACAGATGTCGAAGGTATCTGAATTGTGTTTCAGAAAGAACACCCGCGCAAAGCGCGAGTAATCATCAACAATTACCAACGTATCATCCTAATGTCCCAAGCTTCTAACTTGCAGTGGACCAAACAAGTCCATATGAAGTAGATGGAGACATCTATTAGAATCTTTGCCAATAACACATTTAAAGGTAGCCCTTATTTGTTTGCCTTTTACGCGTGCATGACAAGGTATATCTTTGACGTACTTGACATTTGGGGCATCACGTACTAAATTCAGTAAGAATAATTTATTAATAGTTTAAAAATTAATATGTGCTAGTCTCTTGTTCCATTGGTCACCAAGAGATGCACTATCTTTTGCTAAAAAGCACAGTGGTGTAGAAGAGTATATATAAATGAATTTTAAACAAAATATGTTTCTATTTCGAGTGCCAAATAGAATTATTTCCATATTGTCAACGGATTTTATCAAGTACTTATCAACATGAAACTCAACTATGTATCCTTTATCACAGAGTTGGCTTATGCTTATTAGATTGTGTTCCAATCCTTCAACATAAGCTACATTTGAGAAGGATACACTACCGTTCGTAATCATACCATAGCCTTTAGTGATTCCTCGGTCTAAACCTCCAAAGATGACCTTTGGTCCGTTCATGACTGGAGAGTAATTCTGAAGTAGGCTTCTTGTCCCGGTCTTATGCCGAGAGAATCCACTGTCCAAATACCAGATTGGCATTTTGGTAACCTTTGGACATACCTGCAATCATAATTAGTTTGCCTTAGGAACCCAAACACGTTTGGGTCCTTAGTCTCGTGTTAGAATACTCCCCCTACGTGTATTAGCATTATGAGCGGTCTTTCTCATATTGCCAACATGAGGAGTTGTAGCATTTCTGGGATTAAACAAGCAATCAATGGCAAAGTGACCAATTCTGCCACAGCACCAACAGTCAAACTTGTTGTATCTTTGCCTTATGTTCTCATGCTTGACCTTTTGCAATTGTGGTCTAGCAGGGGCAACATTCTTGGAGGAAGAAGCTTCATGATGATGGCAATCACATGATTTTTTCTCCTTCTATAGCCTTTCCACAACGGGCTTTACCTTGGGTGCTTTCTTGAAGTTATGACCATGATTGAAAGGGTCATAGCTCTGAAAAATGACTTCTTCATAAGGTGCCTTAAAGACACTCTCACCAAAGTTTCTAGGGCGAGTCCATCCTTGATAACGAGACTTTGGCTCTATATAGGTAGGCCTGGTGAAGTGACCATAGGATGAGTCAAGATCAAACTCATTAGTTGGAAATATGACTTTCTTGAACGAAGTCTGATCTTGACAGGCTTTCCGCTTCTCTTTGGCCAAGGCCTTCTTGAAGGCCTTATTCTTTCTTTGAGCCTTGTTCCTCCTAGAAGATTTACCAGGAGCTTCTTCATGGCCTAATCCAGCACCCTTGGCCTTAGCTGAGAATTTAGCAACGAATGGAAGAACAGTCTTAGGCTTCGAGAAACTTTCAACAAGTTTCTTTTCAACAACGAGTTGTTCTTCCAACTCTTTGATGATTTTCTCTTTTAGGTCAAGGTGCTCAAGAGCCTTATTGTATTCTTCAATAACATTATTGAAGTTCTCTTTGAGTGCGTCAGTCTTAGCGACTTCCTCTCTCAAGATGCTCTCTTCAGCTTTTAGAGTCTTTATCTCTTTAGCCTATGTTTTCACGACTCGGCGACATTTGTTGTAAGCCATGATCAACTCCTTGTACTGGGCCATGAGTTCAAACTCATCGTCAGAAGAGCTGTCCTCACGATCATGCTCAGAATCTTCAGATTCTGAAAGAGGAGTGTGAAAGTTTACCTTCCCAGTGAACTGGGGCTCTTGTTCGTCATCTGTCTGAGCCATAAGCACAAAGTATTCTTCTTCTTGACTCAGATGAGTCGGAGTCACTCAGAGTTTTGCACTTTTTGGCTATTAGGCTCTTCTCCGTCCTCTTCTTGTTGTATGAGGACTTCTTTTACTCTCTTCTTCCACTCTCCTTCTTCTTATGTGGGCAGTAAGCAATGAAGTGACCTGGCGTATTACAACAGTAACAAATGATGTCAGTAGAAATATGTTTGTTCTGTTTAGGAGTATACCTGTCGTGGCTGCTTGAGCCTTTTCCTTGACGATCACCATCATGTCGTGATCTTCTGTAAGACGCATCCTTGCCTTTCCACTCCTTTTGGTTCGAGAATTTCTTGAACTGATGTGAGAGTAGTGAGAACTCTCCTTCAGATAGTTCAGAGCCTGAGGTACTTGGCTCCGAAGTTTCTTCTTCACTCCCTTCTTGTGCTGGGGCAGGAGCAGGAGCCTTTGACTTCTTTGAGGTGTCTGCATTTAGAGCAACAGAATTCTCTTTGAATGCGGACCTGCTCTTCTCTTCTTCAGCCTTTCTAGTGTTGAGTTGAAGCTCATATGACATCAGCTTGCCGAAGAGGTTCTGCGGGTCTATCTCGGCTAGCTTTCCAAATTCCCTGATGGCACAGACCCTGTTATCCCTTTCCTTAGTTAGGGATCTTAAGAACTTATCATTTAATTCTCCGTTTGTAAAGACTCTACCATAGACCCTTAGGCCATTCACTATCTTGAAGAAATTCTCAAAGGTGTCAGCAATGGTGTCCTTTTTTCTTGTTGGAAGGCTTCATACTTAATATTCAGAAGGAATCTTCTATCATCCCTGACTTCTTATGTACCTTCCATCAAAGTGACTAGGGACTGCTACATCTCCATTGCAGACTGGCAGTGGATCAAGTTTTGCAGCATGTAGTCATCGACTGCACTAGCTATTATGTTCTTGGCCTTCTTGTTTAAGGATACAAGTTGTAACACCCCGAAGTCAAGTGGAGCATTTTGAGCAAAATCGGGTTCAGGCTTGGGTGACACGGCCTGGGACACGGGCGTGTCCCAGGGCGTGTCAGGCCTGGGTAGTGTCGAGTCGGGCAGTCGACGAAATTCGGAGTCGACACAGCGGACACGGCCTGCGACACGGGCGTGTCGCAGGGCGTGTCGGGGCCGTGTCGACGATCGGCCTGGATGTCGACGAATTTTCTCGACGATCGTCGAGTGTCGAGTGTCGAGTGAGGACACGGCCTGTGACGCGGGCGTGTCAGTAGTCGTCGAGCTCAACTCGACGGTTCGAGCCGGGGCGTGTTTGCGGGACACGGGTGTGTCCTGGTGCACACGGCCATGAACACGAGCGTGTGCCCGGCCGTGTGCCAGGCCGTGTGAAGTCTCAGGTTGGTTTGGGATTATTTTCGTTGAGGCACACGGCCTCAGACACGGGCGTATCTAAGGGCGTGTCGGGTACACGGCACGTGACACGGGCGTGTCACACGGGCGTGTACTGGCTAGTTTGAGTCGGTTGTCTGCCGCTTAGAGGGACACGGCCTGTGACACGGGCGTGTCACAGGGCGTGTCTGGCCGTGTTTTAGCTTTTCTGGCCAGATCTGAGCCGTTTGTTTCCCTCTTCCTGGATCCAATGGTTGGGCCTTGTCCAGGTGTTGTGAAGGCCGAGAAAAAGGGGATTTAAACCCTCTTTTCTCTTCTTCTTCTTCTTCATCTTCATTCTAAGAGAGAGAGAGAAGAAAGGCCTAAGGGAGAGAGAAGGGAGGAGTCTACCAGCTGCTGTAGGAGCTGCGGAGTGCGGAGTGAAGATCCGAGAGCGGGTTCGTGAAGGCAGAGCCGAGGCGGTGATTTCCATCCGGCTACTTCATGGCGCCGAAGCGATCTTCAAGGGTAACGATCTCCTTCTTGGACATCGAAGTCCTTTCTTTATACATGTGTTTGGAATCCTCCACCAAGAGGTTGATTTGCGGAAGAGATTCCTTTGTTGAGTCTGCATCTAGAGCCGGAAATATGGAGTACGGCATAGGCATGCTGTGCGAAGCCCATCTGGACCGGTAGTCTGGATTGGTGATGTTCATGGCTAAACCGGAGATGACTCCGTGGATTTGATGAGATGCAAAGGGTTTTCTCTTGTGATGAATGTATGGATGTGATGCTGAATGTGAGGAGGCTTTGGCAAAGCTCCTGGTTGTGATATGATCAATTGGTAACATGTCTGGGGAGCTCGTGATAAACCCGACTGTTACACCACTAGGGTGGGTTGATCTAGTTAGTTAGCGGGATCGGTGGGTGGCAATGCTAGGGGAGCCGAGTTAAACCCGGGTTGCTGCACCACATAGTGTGGGCCGATCGGATTAGGAGGGGGGTCGATGGGTAGACATTGCCTGGGGAGCTTAGATAAACCCGGCGTGCTACACCACATGTTGTGGGTCGACCTACTCTGGTTGTTGCTGTGAGGTTGGACCTCTGAGTGGTTTGGGCGGGATGTCGCCAGCTTGCGAGACTGGTGGACTAGGTCCGGTCAACCAACAAGTTAACACCTCGGATCGGCGGTGTACGACTGGTGGATTCCGGTACACCAAGAAGGTGCCCTGAGTGCACGGAGCGTCTGGTGGATTCCAGCGTTTGTGATGGAATGTGTTTGCTAGCGGAATAAAGCATGATATACATCTGATTTTTGATGATACTTGATGATAGCTGACAGCACTGTATACAGGGAAGGAACCACTACCCCGGGTAGGGGGTAGGGTCGTTATAATGGGTCAGCCAAATGCTGACCGTTACTTTGTTTTCTGGTTTGTCTTGGATGTGGAATTGCAGGTGTTGCGGCTGGAAATGCATAAGAATGGCTAGCTTGATGAGGCCCTTGAAGGCCATGCAGAGAGTGTTGTTTTGATTTCATGTGTGGCCGGCCTGCGTGCCGATGTACAAAATGATTGTTGTGTAAAAGAGGAACTTGTAAGGCCATAAGGCCAGGGTGTGTGATTTGTATACATTCCTGGTGTTTGTGATATATAAATATGGTATTTATATAGTGGTGGACATTCTGGTTGGAGTTCATGTTAACAAAATAATGCTGCGCTAGAATGGAATGAGTTAAGGATACGCATAGATTTTGATTTCCACACGTAATTCCTTCGCTTGTCTGTGTTATATGGCGTGGGGCCCCGACCGGACCCACTGTTATATGTCATGTGACGGGTGGGGGTGTTACAAAGTGGTATCAGAGCCAGGTTGAGATTGTTTGGGAGGAGAGAACAGAAATGAACTCATGAATGTCCACTAGGAATGTATGTCATGCACATGATGTACGTGAGTGTGTAGTCAATGTATCAGTACCGTTATGATTTGGAAGTATTAATGGTATTCTGTACATTGATAGGTGGCGAGAGATGGAGCTGGGCCGTCTGAACCACAGCGGTCGGATGAGAGTGCAGCACCCGTGGAAGCGCCTATGCCTCCCTCGGCAGAGGCCATACGGGTGGTGACGGAGACAGTGCTTGCAGGGTTACAAGCACAGTGAACTAGACAGGCAAGACCTGGTGGAAGGCAAGAGCATGCTGCAGTGGTGATGGAAGCGCAAGCAAGTGACGACTCTTTGTCACGTTTTATGCACTTCCATCCACCTACGTTTGGTGGAGCGCTTTCACCAACGCAGGCAGAAGATTGGTTGGCAAGAGTAAAAAGGATCCTGACTGCAATCCGGACGGTCGAGGAACAGAAAGTGATGTTGGCCACTTTTCTGTTGGAGGGCGATGCGAGATTGTGGTGGGATGAGATGGAAGTACATCACTTGGCAGGTCGAGGTTTAACAGAGATTTCAATGGAGGAATTCTCCCAACTATTTTTAGCCAAGTATGTGCCAGTGTCGCAGAGGATTGCGATGGAAAATAAGTTTCTCCGCTTGGTGCAGGGTGAGCGAGATATTGATACTTACCTGCATGAGTTTACAAGATTGGGGAGATATGCGGGATCTACCTTTGCGGAGGAAGCGCGAAAGACAAATCGGTTTTATGAAGGATTGCGGGATGAATTGAGGTTGGCACTTTCGAGTTTCGTGAGCCAAGGCTTCCAAGCGTTGGTCGATACAGCCCGTGCCTTGGAGAAGGATATGAAGCGAGTACAAGCGAATAAGAGACAGACAACGGAGAAGTCAGAGTTTAAAATGTCACCATCGGATCAATCGGAGTTTCGACGACAAGAGAAGAAAAGATATAGACCTGCGGAATCAACGCTGTCGACTGTTTCTTCAGGGGCGACTTATGGGTCAGGACGTGTGGATACCCGTATCTGCTATAAATGTGGGCAGCAAGGACATATAGCAAGATTTTGTCGGAATGCCCCTCCAGGGAGTGAGAAAAAAATGGGTGCGTCCTATGAAGAAAAGGGAAATGCAGTGGCCGAATCATCTGCACCCCGGACGCAATCTCGATTTCATGCGATGGAAGTACAAGAGCCGCAAAGCTCAGTTGGTGAAATTCAGCCTCGGGCGTTTAAGTTGTCTCTTAATCATGAATTTCAAAATCGGGAGGCTGAGCGGAAGTGACGTGTGATGCGAATTATTTTTGACTGAATCGAAACTTGATGGATCATCCATAGGGGTGTATGTACATGATGTTGATATATATATATAGTTGTATGTAAACTAGATGATAGATGATGAATAAAATCGTGATGGTGACAATCTTGATTAAAATATGGTGCACGTGTGATGGTAAGGCGATACGAAATCATGTTGTTTTGTTTTGAGGTCTTCTGTGGTTATATGTGCACAAGGGGAAGATAGGGATGTTTGTTTGTAATGTATGTTTGTTAGTTTGTGCGGCGGCTTGGGATGTACGCTTTGATGATGTTGTGGCTGATTGGAGTCTAATTTCGAGGACGAAATTATTTGAAGGGGGGGGGGAGGATTGTAACACCCCGAAGTCAAGTGGAGCATTTTGAGCAAAATCGGGTTCAGGCTTGGGTGACACGGCCTGGGACACGAGCGTGTCCCAGGGCGTGTCAGGCCTAGGTAGTGTCGAGTCGGGCAGTCGATGAAATTCGGAGTCGACACAGCGGACACGGCCTGCGACAGGGGCGTGTCGCAGGGCGTGTCGGGGCCGTGTCGACGATCGGCCTGGATGTCGACGAATTTTCTCGACGATCGTCGAGTGTCGAGTGTCGAGTGAGGACACGGCCTGTGACACGGGCGTGTCACAGGGCGTGTCAGTAGTCGTCGAGCTCAACTCGACGGTTCGAGCTGGGGCGTGTTTGCGGGACACGGGTGTGTCCTGGTGCACACGGCCATGAACACGGGCGTGTGCCCGGCCATGTGCCAGGCCGTGTGAAGTCTCGGGTTGGTTTGGGATTATTTTCGTTGAGGCACACGGCCTCAGACACGGGCGTGTCTGAGGGCGTGTCGGGTACACGGCATGTGACACGGGCGTGTACTGGCTGGTTTGAGTCGGTTGTCTGCCGCTTAGAGGGACACGGCCTGTGACACGGGCGTGTCACAGGGCGTGTCAGGCCGTGTTTTAGCTTTTCTGGCCAGATCTGAGCCGTTTGTTTCCCTCTTCCTGGATCCAATGGTTGGGCCTTGTCCAGGTGTTGTGAAGGCCGAGAAAAAGGGGATTTAAACCCTCTTTTCTCTTCTTCTTCTTCTTCATCTTCATTCCAAGAGAGAGAGAGAGAAGAAAGGCCTAAGGGAGAGAGAAGGGAGGAGTCTACCAGCTGCTGTAGGAGCTGCGGAGTGCGTAGTGAAGATCCGAGAGCGGGTTCGTGAAGGCAGAGCCGAGGCGGTGATTTCCATCCGGCTACTTCATGGCGCCGAAGCGATCTTCAAGGGTAACGATCTCCTTCTTGGACATCGAAGTCCTTTCTTTATACATGTGTTTGGAATCCTCCACCAAGAGGTGGATTTGCGGAAGAGATTCCTTTGTTGAGTCTGCATCTAGAGCCGGAAATATGGAGTACGGCATAGGCATGCTGTGTGAAGCCCATCTGGACCGGTAGTCTGGATTGGTGATGTTCATGGGTAAACCGGAGATGACTCCGTGGATTTGATGAGATGCAAAGGGTTTTCTCTTGTGATGAATGTATGGATGTGATGCTGAATGTGAGGAGGCTTTGGCAAAGCTCCTGGTTGTGATATGATCAATTGATAACATGTCTGTGGAGCTCGTGATAAACCCGACTGTTACACCACTAGGGTGGGTTGATCTAGTTAGTTAGCGGGATCGATGGGTGGCAATGCTAGGGGAGCCGAGTTAAACCCGGGTTGCTGCACCACATAGTGTGGGTCGATCGGCTTAGGAGGGGGGTCGATGGGTAGACATTGCCTGGGGAGCTTAGATAAACCCGGCGTGCTACACCACATGTTGTGGGTCGACCTACTCTGGTTGTTGCTGTGAGGTTGGACCTCTGAGTGGTTTGGGCGGGATGTCGCCAGCTTGCGAGACTGGTGGACTAGGTCCGGTCAACCAACAAGTTAACACCTCGGATCGGCGGTGTACGACTGGTGGATTCCGGTACACCAAGAAGGTTCCCTGAGTGCACGGAGCGTCTGGTGGATTCCAGCGTTTGTGATGGAATGTGTTTGCTAGCGGAATAAAGCATGATATACATCTGATGTTTGATGATACTTGATGATAGCTGACAGCACTGTATACAGGGAAGGAACCACTACCCCGGGTAGGGGGTAGGGTCGTTATAATGGGTCAGCCAAATGCTGACTGTTACTTTGTTTTCTGGTTTGTCTTGGATGTGGAATTGCAGGTGTTGCGGCTGGAAATGCATAAGAATGGCTAGCTTGATGAGGCCCTTGAAGGCCATGCAGAGAGTGTTGTTTGGATTTCATGTGTGGCCGGCCTGCGTGCCGATGTACGAAATGATTGTTGTGTAAAAGAGGAACTTGTAAGGCCATAAGGCCAGGGTGTGTGAGTTGTATACATTCCTGGTGTTTGTGATATATAAATGTGGTATTTATATAGTGGTGGACATTCTGGTTGGAGTTCATGTTAACAAAATAATGCTGCGCTAGAATGGAATGAGTTAAGGATACGCATAGATTTTGATTTCCACACGTAATTCCTTCGCTTGTCTGTGCTATATGGCGTGGGGCCCCGGCCGGACCCACTGTTATATGTCATGTGACGGGTGGGGGTGTTACACAAGTGCAATCTCATTTTTGTCTAGATCCATTATTGTCTTTGAAACTTTCTTAGTTGAATCTATTGTGGAGATTGTCATGGGAATGTAAGGACCTTCATACACAATCATGAAGATCCTTGGATCCACAGCTTCCATAAAAAATTTGATTCTCTCTTTCCACATGGGAAAGTTATTCTTGGTGCACAAAGGAAGCTTGGCAAAATCTTTAGCCCTGTCCATGTTTGGTAGATCTAAAAAGACAACTATAGTAGGATCTAATCAAGGTGTTAACCTTTTAATGATCAACCTCGCTTTGACACCAATTGAAAGTGTTTAGTTGTCTACCTAAATCACCTAGAGGGGGGTGAATAGGTGAGATGTGCATCTTTTTAAGGAATAAAAATTTATGATCTAAGAACAGAACTATCTACCAATCAATCACAGACGACGCAAGATTTATAGTGGTTCCCCAACCTTTGGTACATCCACTTTCCCTCACCGATCTAGTAATACACTTGACTTGTCTACTCCACTATCTCAGATTGAAAACCAATCTTACGCCTCAGAACAAAGTTCATACAATCTCGATCCACAAAACGGATCTACACTCGGAAGGTAAAACTTCCTACAATCTCGGAGACAAAGGCTCCTACACTCGGAGAGAAATCTCCTACAAGAATGGAATAAAAAGTATGTAGAAATATAAATAGTAACACTATATCAGATCTGCAAACAATCGGCCTGGATCTTCATGTTTTAAACTATGCGGCTTTATTCAGAGAGGTTGAAGAAAATTTCGGCAAAGCTAGATCTGGACTTTCTTGGCTTCACACGATCAGATAGAAGATGAGGAATTGAACGACGATCTCGATCTGTGAATCTTCTTGATCTGAATCCTCTGAAATTGAAAACCTTAGCCGGATGTGAATAATGAAGGTCGGCGGTGGCAGCTTTCGATTCTTTTGAGAGAGAAAGAGATTCAGAGAACTTAGAAAATAATTTTGACTGGAAAACTTCTTCTTAGGGTTTTTCGGTTTAACAAGACCTTATATAAGATCTACAATAACAGTCATAATTAATTCTTAATGAGGTACACGTGGACCAATCACATCAAGGTAGATTAAGAAATCTGTCAATTCTGAACTTAACGAATTTTCAAAGAAAGTGAAACTGATATACTCGAGTGAAGATAAGACTACTCGAGTACTATATAGTACTACTCGAGTAAACAGAAGATAACTACTCGAGTAAAGACTTGGAGAAAATCTTGAAATGAAGATTATCTACTCAAGTACAAAAAGATTTACTCGAGTGGTAAAAATGTTACACGAGAAGTGGAGTTGGACTACTCGAGTACAATAAATTCTCCTCGAGTGAAGAGAAATTGACTACTCGAGAGGTAGATGAACTACTCGAGTCAGGGACTTAGAATATTTTCTGGAATAGAATTCTGGGCTACTCGAGTAGTGAAACTGAACTACTCGAGAGAATAAGAACTACTCGAGTATATAGAATTAGCTACTCGAGTAATGGACTTAGAAAAATTATGAGGGAAGAGAATCTTGTTACTCGAGTATTAACTTTGGGCTACTCGAGTAGTAGATGAACTACTCGAGTACATGACTTTGACTACTCGAGTAAGGAAATATTATACGAGAGCAGACTTCTGTAACTCGAGACAAGAGGATTAAACTACTCGAGTACTTATATGAGACTCGAGTAATTTACTTAGAAAATTTCTGGAGAAGAAATTCTATTGACTCGAGAATGAGAAAGAATCTACTCGAGTAGTTGTCTTAGCTACTCGAGAGCTATTACTTCCTGACTCGAGTATAAAGAGATTTACTCGAGTATTAACTAAGAAATTCACTCGAGTATGTATAGATCTACTCGAGTAAAGTACTTAGTAAATTTCTTTTAACAGAATTCTCTTCTTCTTAGGTGAATACAACAACAAGTCTTTTTTCCAATTAGTCCTAGTGCTTGAATATGAAGTGTATCCCAATAGAGATGCTACATATTAGTCAACACCATGGATCACACAATGAGGGATTATATTATATGGTCCTATATTTGGTGACCCATTGTAGACTGAAATTGGTCTACACTTGGCATTAGAGTCCTACACATACATAACTTAAACAAAGCATCAAATATAACTTAATTCTTCTTAGTTCAAGGGTGATTTCATCAAATCTGGGTTAATATGGATATAATACCCAACACGGTTGATCAACCTTCAGGAATAATTTACAATCCTAGATAAACTCTAATACGTTCAATAACGATAGATAAGGCCTTTAAAACCATCAATAAGACACATCAAGAACGATTAAACATGTCCTGACAAGATCGAGTTCACCATGACAAAATCTTACAACATCAAGTGATCATCAACAAGGTTAATCATATCAATAAATTGGAAGACAAAGTGCAGAAAATTTTAAATAATAGAAAAACTTAGCCGTTACCATCAAATCGGACAAGGAGAAATGAGGGGAAACCACCACTTGCCTTGGTTTTACCGAAAAAGTTCTCCAATTCATTCCACGTCGCAGATCGGGGCAAAACAAGATGGGGGAAGTTGAAATCTAGACAAAAATGACCAAAATAGAGGTTAGGGCCGAAAACCCCTAACGAGAAACTCAAGAAACGGGAGAATTTTTACCACGATGGCGAAGCTCTCGACGAGTGCTTTCCAAATCTATACTCTGTTGAAGATTTCGAGCACCGGAGCACCGTCGCCGGCCACCGGAAGGTTCACAAATGGCTTCCTCTCTCTCGTCTACGTCTCTCTGGTTTAGTTCAGAATTTTGGAGAAGATGAAGTTTTTTTCTCTAATTACCCTAAGTATAAGAGTGTATATATATATGTAATTATAAAAAGGTTTGTCTAAATACAGACTATTTACGAGCGGGTGCGCGGAAAACGAAAATAGATGTTTAGGATTGCTTCAAATCGAAAAGTGCCCAACATGAAAGTTGTAGATGTCGTGGAGATGAACAAATTTCATGTTAACTATTTTTCCATACGACCTCGTTTTGACCCTCAAAAAAGCTCCCGAACACAAATTATAACGGACTACTCGAGAACAAGTCTACAGGTGCTCGAGAGATAAGAAAAAGAATTCACTCGAGTAGCAGAATAAATCACTCGAGTAGTAGAATAAATCACTCGAGTAGCAGAATAGGTCACTCGAGTAGCAGAATAGGATTACTCGAGTAGCAGAAAGGATTACTCGAGTAGCAGAAAGGATTACTCGAGTAGCAAAAATAATTTACTCGAGTACTAAGAAAAGGGTCACTCGAGGATATAAAAAGTCACTCGAATGAGCATAAAAGTCACTCGAATGAGCATAAAAGTCACTCGAGTATATGAACGGGCACTTGAGTATATGAATGGGCACTCGAGTAAAGTTTTGCAGGAAAACATTTTTTTTTTACAAATATATCCTTTTGATCAAACTATATGAATGAATAGTAAAAGACATTTTTGAATTGTACTATAATATTAAAATAATCATATTTATATATTTTTGAATAAGAAAACACGAGTTCAAAACGGAAGCTCGAACGCGCGCCGAATTAAATGAAATTCGCACCGTTGGCGAACACTGACGCTACGAACACAACGGCGAAGTCAAAACTAAAATCTGACGAGCCATACTCGAGATATAATTTTTCAAAGTTTACGACGAACATAAATTCCACAAAACTTCGGAAAAACGCCGAGGCCCAAATATCGCTCGGATAGCGACGGAACTTGACGAGCAAGTCAAATTCCAAATACAAAATTTTCCCATTACAATAAGAATTCGGCCGACTTGACTGCACGGGCGTGAAAATGCCTTAACGACACTGTGCCGTCAACTCGACGTTAAAAGTAACGCCACGACGTCAAAAATATGACGATGCCCATTCAAATAAAATCATCAAAAAATCAAGGGCGTTACAACCGACCGTTGGTCAAAAAGACTAAACCTAGTTTCCCCCACCCCTCCCCAATGGCTCCTAGGCACCATGTAGGAGGAATGATAGGAAAGCTATGATGGTGGAGAGTAAACAAGAGCAGGTGACGGTGGACCTAATCTAGCAGTTATATTGTAATATGCGCAGTGCTATAAAAATGCAAGCTAGCAATACTAAAGTAATAGAGCAGTAAAGAGTAGAAAGTAAAGTGCACCATAAAGAAATATAATAAATAACCATAAAGAAATAAATCATAGCTTATAAGCATGCCCACACAAGCTTATAAATTATGGGGTCATTTTGCAACGTTTAAAAAATCTCATACCAATTTATACGTTAGGGGTAAGGGTTGAAATAAGATGATGACATGATAGGTTATGTTATGTTGGTTTAATGATATATTCATACAAGTGTAACACACACACATACGACTCTATGCGCACAGACGTTTAGTTCCCCCATTTGGAGTTAGCTAAACTCTCAGGTACCTGACGTCGTGGTAAACATAGGCAGTGGGTTGGGCCACCCCACCTCTAGGCCAGCATTCACACCACCTAACATAGACCTTCGTATGCCTCAACACGAAGAACACACCGCGGAGCCTCTGCGTACTCTGTTGGCAAATCCACAAGTCTTTTCCTTGGCTAAGTGACAACCACACCCGCCGAGTCATCATATTGACGTCGGTGTGGATGACCGTCAAATACCGAAGACCCACCACCTTATGCACATGCATCAATGAATTCCCGAGCCATCGGCTCCGCGTACTAACATGTCCATTACAACTACCTTCCGAGCCTTCGGCTCGCCGGGCTAACTTGCCAATTTCCACAACCACCGAGCCTACCGCTTGGATAACCAAACCAAGCTAACCTCCCAATTTATTGGAGTGAGTGAAAGTGAAGCCCTAACATTTACTAATTGCTATTTGACATTTTAGTCTTACGATTTAAGGTTAACTTTGGACTGTACAGAGCATTCCTTTATAAGGGCTCTCGAGGGCACTAGGAACTATGATGGGCTGAAGCTCAAAGCTCCCTTTCGCAAGGAACTTATTATTGTCGGTATCTACCCATGTCCCAACTCTCCTGATCTTACATTGAAGGATGTGGTGTTTTGAAAGTTGTTTTTTTCATATTTACTAAGTGTTCATGATCTAAAATGTTGTTTCATTTTGTTCCTTGATTGTATGACATACCTCATGTAAGGTTCAAGAAGATGCTCTTGGTCTTGAACTATAGAACAATGAGTTTTATTATGTCGTGTAATCTTATGTTTTTCCTCACAATCATGGTAATCAAAGCGGAACATTTATTACCAGGTTAAGATTGTCAAATTGGTTAAAGTACATTTGAGTTTTATAAATGTTGATAAATGTTTTTCGTTTTATCATATGAGTGTGTATGCGTGTGTTTTCATACATATTGAGGTTGACCTATTTTCATGTTGTAACATTATATGAAATGAGTTAAGTGTCATTAATGTTTACAACGTGTCTAGTGTATTGAAGATGTGTAGATTTATCACATCGATGTGTACAATGTTATTATAGTTGATGGCCATATTTTGATGGTAATATATATTGTGATTCGTTGTTCACACTTACGAGTAAGAAATTTGCATATCGGAATATCGTTTGTCCCCAAATTGTTTGGGTAGTGATATGGTTAGGCCCCTTGGTAAAGCAAAGTTGTAATGCATGCAAATAACTTAAGCATTTATAAATACAACTCACTTATCAGACCGAGAATGACAAGTATAATGCATAAATGACACAGTCTTATTTTGCACTATATTCTTAATTTCACGTGACAAAGGTAGACACCGGTCATAATGTTTAGTTACCTATACTACCATGTATTTGTGGCGACTGTAATGCCTTGATAAAGCCTCTTACAGTCCATAATATAAGTTGTTATATTATAACTGTGACGACATGGTTCCTCTGTAAGGTCACACCAAATGAACATAAACATTCTCTGTTTGACTTACCTGTGTGCTTGATTTCATACAACATGCGATCAAGATAGCACTGTATGTGCACATTCAAAATGTCATTTTTGACATGTTTAGACCAAGACGAGTTGTTAAATTATGCGACTGTTAATCTGCGGGATGAATTGGTTCATCACGTTATTTTAATAGTGTGACGGCTCAATTTCTTATCTAAATCAATCAAAGTAACCTACTTGATTTGAGGTTATGTTATGATCAAAAAAATTGGGGGTAGATCATTACGCAAGATCAAAGCCCTCACTTATTGGATATATATATATATATATGTATATATGTGTATAAGTTTTTTTTTGATGAAGGGTTGATCAAGGATAGATCAAGGTTTGATTAAGGGTTGAGAAAGAGATAAATAGAAAAGGGGATAGGGTTTTAAATGTGCTTTTCGGTTTTCCCTGGAGAACCAGACGGCGACACAAAAAATCGAGAGGCGATTTTCCCTAGCTCACGCAGAGCGCCGACCGGCCATCTTTTGGTGCTTCCCGGCAATTCACGATTTTTTGGAGGTGCTCCGGCGATAGTGCTCGACTTGGTCTTCAACTCGGCGACAAGAGTGGCTCGACCACTGGGCGTCTCTGACGGATTGAAGAAGAAGGAATACCCCCGACGTTTTCCCTTGCTTAGTCTTCTTCCCGGCGACAAGTGTGGCTCGGCTATTGGACGTCTCCAATGGCTTGAAGAAGAAGGTCTAGGCCTCTTCCTTCCACTCCCCTCATCTACGGAGCGGATTGCTTTGATTGTTAGGGTTCATGATGAACTAAGAGGCGAGGCGTCAGCCTCATTGTTATGGTGGAATTGCTGCCACCTTCTCCAACGTGTTGATGAGTCCGATATTTAAAGGTTTTTCGGACTCATTTGGGTTGGTTTTCTCACTCGTGCATTGCATTTCAACCGTATATCGGTTATATTTGCATCATTCGGTCATGGACCATTTTGTGCACTGTTTTGTCCCTTGGGTGTGCAATTGCGCATTCTATTTTTGGGGGTATGCACATGGTGCTCCCTATGGCTCTTTCATGCTGTTTTCTTTGCAGTATTTGTTGCTGGGAGCTTGTGCTCCAGTTTTGGTTTTGTTGTTAAGGTGGTGCATTTTTCCCAAAGGCAGCAATTTTGTATTAAGGAAAACGCATGGTCGTGCATTTGTTTCACGCACGGTTTGCACTGGATCGTGCATTTTAGTCAGTTGGAAGAACGTCGAGCCGAGCTCGACGAATTTTGTCGAGCTGAGTTCGATGATCCTCACGCACGGTTTCTTCGAAACCATACGCGAAGGAAACACACGGTTTTCCTGTAGCTTTCTAGTTTGTTCGTTTCTGTGGTTAATCGTGAGATTTGTTCGCGCACGGGAGGAAGCGCTCGTGCGCGAGTAAAACACACAGTTCTCCTGTGTGTCCCTATTTTATAGCTCTCTGTCGCTACCCGTGCGATGTCCGTCACGCACGGGCGGAACTGCCCGTGCGCGAAGGAAAATGAACGGGTCCACGCTTCTCCTTCCGCAGGCTTGATCTGGAAGTTAATTTCGCATGGTTTGCGCACGATCGTGCGGCAAACCATGCGTGCCAATCTTTTTGACATGCTTCTATTTAAAGCGCTGATTTCTTCTTCTTGAAGGGAGTTCCGTTCTAGTCTGTCCCAGCTCCCATTTTCTGCTCTTCTGAGAGGGGAAACTTTCCCCTAACAGTCATTTTCTCTCTCCTCCTTGGAGAGTTGATCCGGCCACCATTTCTCCTCAGAAAGCTTGCTGTAGTTGCGTCTCAGACCACCTTCATCTTCTCCAAGCTCCAAGCTCCATGTCAAGCTCAAAGGTTGCTGCATCCATAAAGTTCTCTGGTTAGAAACGGCCAGCAATCATTCACGAAGAAGACGGGATATTCGAAGAAAGTGACAGCCCTTTTTGGTTCCCGGACGACATCCGAACACTGAGCTCAAACAAGGATTGACAACCCTTGAATCCGGCTGTGAATCTCGGGAAGCCTTCATGCGCTCGGTTGTATTTCTCCGTCTCTTCTTGTGGGTACTTCATTCTGAACTTGTGATAATGGGATTGTTGCTTGAGAATAATGTTTTGCATAAGGTTTCACCCTGTAGATATGTTGTTATGTCTTAATCATTGCTTGCGTTGTTAAGCTTCAGTTTTTCCCGTGCTTATTATGATTGTGCCGTTCTAGCGATTGCTAGAAGCGTGAGTGACAAAGACGTGATTGCGACCCTCATTAGCACATCCATCTTCCCTTTTACTCTCTACAGTAATCCACCAAAGAGACGCAGTGACTGTGACCCGCAATAGTTTTCTTATTGTCGTTAACTTAGGAATCCAAATCAAAAACACCCTTTGTTTACTTTCACGCTTGCAATCCATTTTTCATATAGCGAAATCACACTCCCTACTTGCACTCCTTGAGAGATCGATATCCGAAGATTCAACTCCTCACATTATTACTTGACTACGATCGATACACTTGCCGTCGCATCAAGTTTTTGGCACCGTTGCCAGGAGTACAACCGTTGTGTTTTTTCTTTTTGAGATAGTTGATTGTTGTTTGACCATTCTGTTTTCTTCGTTACTCGTTCTTTATAGTTCAATTTTGTCCACGACTAATTCATAATGCAGGAACCTCATCTAGCATCCAACCATGATGAGGACAACTTTGAGCTATCCGCGGAGCAAATCAAGTTTATCTGGGAGCATTGTTTGTTTCATGGGCTCTAGGGAGAGAATTCCCAGGTTCATATTGATAGCTTCCTGGATCTTTATGTCACCTTTTGCAATCCTGGGGACGTGCAGGACAAGGCTATGATTAGGTTTTTTGCGTTTTCTCTTGTTGGAATAGCTAGACTATGGTATAGGGATATCCTCCAGAGTGAGCTAACTTTATGGAAGTGCACTGAAGTCCAATTCCTCAGAAGTGTTGTTCGTGTGCGCAGTTGGAGCATGCAAATTTAGATTTGGCCACGTTCACGCAGATTTCTTGCGAGTCTTTCTGTGAGGCATGAGAAAGATTTTGTTTGCTGCAATCCAGGTGTTCTGGTCACGACATGTTTGGAATGCCGTTCTTGCAAACATTTTATTTCGGTATACATGATCAATTTCGGTACCTCTTCGACACCGCCGCTGGAAGCGCCCTCTTTAATAGGTCCATGGCTGATGCTTGGCGGATAGTGGACGACGTGGTGCGCTCCAGCAATTTGTGGAGGATGCCTCCCGTGCTCGAATTCGTGAGGGACTCTCAGTTCGTAGATAGCAATGCCAAGGAGAGTGAGAAGCTTATCCATCATTTTATGGTATGGGTTGGAAATTGGTGGCGGTATTTGTTAAACCCGAAATTGGCGATCCTTCCCAAGGGAGCCAGCTCATCATCACGGCCTGCGTCGGGTTCCTCCTGTAGGTCGTGATGTCTTAGGTTGGACGGACAAATTTCTCTGTCCGCTCAAGCCGCGCGGCCTGCGCGGTCTCAATGGTATGACCCCCAGGCCGCGCGCCTTCCCTTGGTCGGCAGGGCCCGCGGACTGCTTCCGCAATCCACCTCTGCAGGACGCCCCCCTTTTCAGCTTAACCGCAAGGTTGTGTCCGCATGTCTCTCTCTACCGGACTCAACTTCCTATCCGCCCATGCCGGCAACAGGTCGCTCAGTCTTTGCCACCAGCCATATGGGCAGCCGACTCCTCCAGTCTGCCTGCAAGGCGCGGACTCCAATTCCGGTTACCCGACAAGACCAGCAGCAAAATCCATGTCCCTCGCGAGCTGGGCGGACTCGTAGTGCAATCTAAACTTCCAGTCCGCCTTCATCGCTGTACCCTAACAGCCTCAACAGCAAGGCTCTCCATCTCCAGCATATGCGGACTCAGCCTTGCAGCAGCCGCGGACTTGGCGGACTCTCTATGCAGTTCGCCCATTCCTTAGCCAGCACGTTTCTCAGCAGCAGCATGGTCAACTCCTCCTCAGTCCGCAGCCTTCATGCGGACTCAGTCAGTAGTTGCGGACTCCTTCCAGTCCGCCGCTCAGCAAATCTTCCAGAAAGCAGTTCTAGTCCGTATACCCTCGTGCGGACTCGCCGAACTCCGCGGGCACTCTCCAGCTCGCATCCCCTTGCAGCTCTCAGTTCAGCAGTGGAGGACTCCGCGGATTCTCCTCGTAGTCCGCCACATAGCTTCCAACCTCCGCTACCGCAGCAGTGGGCGGGCTGTCCCAGCTCAGCAGTGACGGACTCTGCGGACCCGCATCGCAGTCCGCCACTGAATCTCCCGTTCTGCCGTCAGTAGCTCCGGCTTCAGTCTCCAAGTCCCAGTCCGCGCGGCCTATTGCGGACTGGGCGGACTCTGTCTCCATATCACTCAAGTTACCGTCTCACTGGGGGTAACATCACCGCAAGCCGTTACCTCCTCGGGCCTATAAATAGCCCCCCATGCCTCTCATTTGTGAGGACTTTATGCTCGGAGGATCGCTCTCGCGCCCGAAGTCAGACAGCCAGCCCACCTCCTGTGGACTCCAATTTTCAGTCTGCATCCCTCTTTGCGCTTTAGTCGCGTGGCCTGCTGACCTGGATCCCCAGTCCGCGCGGTCTGCTTTCTTTGCTTAACTGCGCGGCCTGCCAGCTTAGCTCTTCAGTCCGCGCGGCCTCTTCTGGCACTCTTCACCCTTAGCCGCCAGCTTCCATTTGTACCCCTTTATTGCTTTGTTGTAAAGGTGTACTAGCAAGCTGTAACTCTCGCTATTAATAAAAGGAAAGCCCGTCTCAAGAGTGGCATTCAAGCTGCGGCGGGCAAAGTCTGCTGTTGCCGCTGTTAGCGGCCCCTTCTCCTTCTTTTCCTCCTAGCTCAGCTCAGCTCTCTCGGCAAACGACCTGCAAGCTCAACCGTCATATTAACCGTCTGCTCGACATCTCCTGATCAACCTGCTCCTCTCTTGATAAACCTTCTCTGTTGATCAAGCCTCTCCTCTGCTCTCAACAGCCTCTCCTCTATCACCACAACTCCTCTAACAAGCTGCTTGCTCCACTCTCGAGAACTCAGAAGCTTCCCTCTTCTCCTCTATCCCCGCAACTCCTCTAACAAGCTTCTTGCTCCACTCTCGAACACTCAGAAGCTTCCCTCTTCTCCTCTATCCCTGCAACCTTTATCCTCTTCCTCACCTAGCCTGTGAGACCGAACACCTTCTCCGTGTTAGCTGCCCCGATGCCGTTTCCGAGCAACAACAGTTAACACGCGGCCTTCAGATCCGGTCAGATGGTGAACAGCGACATTTAACCATGTCAGATCATCAATCATCCGAGGACCTTGCTCCAAGTCCCAGTGAAGACCCTCTCTGAGAAGCCTTTGAGCAGTCGCGCCGTGAGAATGCTCAATAGTTCCAAGCAATCAACAAAATTCTTGCTGCAATCACGCAGTGATTAGACGCTCATCCAGCAACAGCTCCAGTTGCTTCAGCTGCTCCAATCAATCCAGCACCAACTTTGGAGCATCAACAAGCTTAACCTCAAGATTGCCCGCCAGTCTATCCTCCTCCTTATACAACAACCTTCCCGCAAGGTCCGACATCTCCTCTGCGACCTTAAGACGAAGAATTTGCTGCTCGCCAAAACTTCTTTTGGGAAGCAGCCCGGGGAAGCCCTGCTAGATTTCTCAATTTTCAGGGAAGTCATCCCTACCCTGCACCTCCTGCCTTCGCTCCTCATGCAACAGCTTTTCCTTTTTATCCTCCTGCTTCATTTGCAGCTGCAGCTGATGCCCCTTTCTTTCCTTATGCTGTAGGAGGTCAAGAAGAACCTTCGCCATTCACAGAGAATGTTTGCCATGAGCCTACTCCAGCAAACTTCAAAGAGCCCCGGTTACCAATCTACACCGGGGAGACTGACCCAGTAAAGCATCTGCAAGCTTTTGAGTTGGTTGTTGCTCTCAAGACCCTATCAGATGCAACAAAGTGCAAGCTCCTTGTGACAACCTTTGATGGGCAAGTGAGGGACTGCTTCTATGGCCTCCGTCCTCACTCCATCACTTCCTTCGTTGATCTACGAAGGGAGTTTCTTCTCAGATTCTCTACCTCCACCAAGAGAAAGGGTGGTCCTGAAGCCCTCTTTGAGATCAAGCAGCGTAGTGATGAAACCTGGTCTCAGTTTGTTGATCGATTCCAAAGAGAGATTTTGGACATCGAGATTACTGATCAAGAAATATACAGAGTGGCTCTTATCCACGGTCTTCGTGAAGGGTCTCTCAAATTCGAAGCCAATGTCCGAGCTCCAAGGACATACCAAGGGTTGATTGCTCTAGCCAACTCATACATTCGAGGCAAAAAAAGCAACCCAGGCTTCGTCTCCAAGCTCTTATCGGAGGAAGACCCTTCTCACAAAGATCCTCCAAGGTCTCCTCACCATCATTTTCCATCTCACTCAGGAAAGGAGAGAAGGTTCCAACGCCTTCGATACTCCTTCCCGAGCCGTGATCGCGCTCAAGATACATTGCTACCACTAGCTTCTTCTCAAGCAGCAGCAGTTCACCAGCAGCAAGATAATGACTTGCATGAGTCTTATCTCGACCAGGCCATGCAATAAGTAAGCCAAATCATGAAAGATAGGGAAAACTACAAGAAGCCCTATCGACCAGCTGATCAAAGATCTAGAGGTTCAGAACCTTACTGCGAATTCCACAAAGAGTCAGGCCACCTAATAGAAGACTGCCGAGCACTCCGCCAGCTTGTGCAAAGGATGCTCCGTCAGGGCAAGATGCATGACCTGCTTCCCAAAGAAGATCGCCCTGGTCAAGCAACCTCAAAGGGAAAAGAAGTTGCAGATGTTCCTTGCTCCTCAAGGGGAGTGAACCAAGTCGAAGAGCCTCCTCTCCTCGTTGTTAACCAAGCTGTTGAATGCTTCGATGCTGTCGATAAGGGTGTGCTTGGAAGGCTATTCTAAGCAAGCAAAGGACTTCACAGTCCTTCAAATTCTCTCACAACTCTGAGGGGTTATCTCAACTCTTGCTCTTACTCTTTTCAGACATTTTTATTTCCAAACACTTCTTATTGTTCTTTACTTGCTTTTCAACAAAGCTTTTTATTTGGGATAATATACTAACGCAGTTCCCTTCTTGTGGTGCTTCCTTCTCCATTTTCTCTCCTTGCCCACGAGGTCACTATGCCAATGAGATATCGCCAAGTCTGGAATGCTCCCTCCGTAGTTTGTTCTCTGGTACCACCGCTTCGACCACATATGGCGGTAGTATACCCATATGTGTAGTGGGAGCCGTTCAATATACGATGTTGGTCTTCAGACTTAGGATCCTAGCCGGCATCTGACACAGAGTGTGTGCTAGGGGAGCCCCATGTGTTAGCTCTGCTGTGCTTCGCAAAGGATACATTACAGTTATGATGATCTTTGCTTGACAAGCAATGACGATCAAGCGTAGCCTTGTCTCTTCGATCATCACCTAACTGTGATGGCCGAACACTCTCTGGTACTCTCGATCCGTGCCTTCTCGGGTTCCCACAACTCCACTGATCAATCAACATACAAGCTATAGGCCTCTTGGCACAATTAGTCTCATTGATCAGAGATGCTTGTGCCCAAGGCAAGAGAGCAGTGCTTCTAGCGATCCTTCTCAGGATTCTTCTCCTTGCATTTCTCTTTTGTGCCCTCCTAGAGGATGTGCGGCCAACCCGCTTTGAGTAGGACTATGCTCGGGATGATTTTCTCAGGCAGAGCGATGCATAAGGCCCACGGGGAACACCTGTGGCGGCATCCAGCCTTCTTTAGTCATTCCGAGTATAGACCTCTTTTCTTTCAATTACCTTCTTTCACAGGTGAACAGGTTAATCCGACCTACCAAAAGGATTCCAGCATTCATTTTATTTATGTCCATCCAGCCATATCAATAGTTAACACTTGCAAGCCTTCTCTTCACATGTACTTGCAAGTTATTTTCATATCTTGTTTGCTTCTAACTCTTCTACTTGCAGAGATTAGCAAACCCTTGCAAGCCTTCTCCACAGGTACTTGCAAGCTCCTTTCATATATATTGTCTGCCTCTAACTCTTCTCTTTGTAGAGATCAACAGACACTT
Organism: Platanthera guangdongensis; assembly: GCA_039583875.1. Taxonomy (NCBI): domain Eukaryota; kingdom Viridiplantae; phylum Streptophyta; class Magnoliopsida; order Asparagales; family Orchidaceae; genus Platanthera; species Platanthera guangdongensis. Next base: position 41,996,477 of record CM077160.1, on the reverse strand, counting down.
GCAAGTCATATCCAGAGATCATCCGATACTTGCGAGTTTCTTCACAGGTACTTGCAAGTTACTTTCATATACTATGCATACTTTTAGCTCTTCTTTTGCAGAAACCAGCAAAGACATGCAAGTCCCTTCCTGGTAATTGCAACTCATTTTTCTTTCTTGTATACCGTTCATCCTTCCTTTTTGTAGAGGATAACAGGTGCTTGCAAGCCTCCATCAGGTACTTGCAAGTTATTATGCCTTTTTATTTTCCCTCTCGCTTTCATTTTGCAGAACTTAGTGGAAGACACACCTTCGTTTTGCAAAGACAACTCAAGTACACACTCGATGTACCACCCATACATGCCTACCCTAACTTTCCTCTTTTAGGAAAATAGATAGGAAGCACCAGACTCCTAAAGAGAGGCTTCAGGTTCTATATCTCCTTGCCCCCTTCTTTTCCGTTGGGGTGGATCACAATTTTCGCGGGTCTCCAACTTTTTTGAAGTTCTATTCGGAACTTAAAAAAGTGCGGGGATTATGTTGACCCCAAAATCGGTGATCCTTCCCAAGGGAGCCAGCTCGCTCATCACGACTTGCCTCGGGTTCCTCCTGGAGGCCGTGATGTCCTAGGTTGGGCGGACAAATTTCTCTGTCCGCTCAGGCTGCGTGGCCTGCGCGGTCTCAGCGGTCTGACCGCCATGCCGCATGCCTTCCCTTGGTGGGCAGGGCCCGCGGACTGCTTCCGCAGTCCACCTCTGTAGGCCGCCCCCCTTTTCAGCTTAACCGCGAGGTTGTGTCTGCAGGTCTCTCTCTGCCGGACTCAACTTCCTATCCGCCCATGCCGGCAACAGGTCGCTCAGTTCTTGACACCAGCCATATGGGCAGCCGACTCCTCCAGTCCGAATGCAAGGCGCAGACTCCAATTCCGGCTACCCGATAAGACTAGCAGCAAACTCTACGTCCCTCACGAGCTGGGCGGACTCAAAGTGCAATCTAAACTTCCAATCCGCCTTCATCACTATACCCCAACATCCTCAACAGCCAGGCTCTCCATCTCCAGCATATGCGGACTCAGCCTTGCAGCAACCGCGGACTTGCCGTACTCTCTATGCAGTTCGCCCATTCCTTAGCCAGCACGTTTCTCTGCAGCAGTGGGCTCAACTCCTCCTCAGTCCGCAGCCTTCTTGCGGACTCAGTCAGCAGTTACGGACTCCTTCCAGTCCTCCGCTCAGCAAATGTTCCAGAAAATAGTTCCAGTCCTCATACCCTCGTGCGGACTCGCCGAACTCCGTGGGCACTCTCCAGCTCGCATCCCCTTGCAGCTCTCAGTTCAGCAGTGGCGGGCTCCGCGGATTCTCCTCACAGTCCGCCACATAGCTTCCAACGTCCGCCACCGCAGCAGTGGGCGGGCAGTCCCAGCTCAGTAGTGACGGACTCCGCGGACCCGCATTGCAGTCCGCCACTAAATCTCCCATTCTGTCGTCAGCAGCTCCGGCTTCAGTCTCCAAGTCCCAGTCCGCGCGGCCTATTGCGGACTTGGCAGACTCCGTCTCCATCTCGCTCAAGTTACCGTCTCACCGGGGGTAACGTCACTGCAAGCCGTTACCTCCTTGGGCCTATAAATAGCCCCCATGCATCTCATTTGCGAGGACTCTACGCTCGGAGGATCGCTCTCGCGCCCGAAGTCAGCCAGCCAGCCCACCTCCTACGGACTCCAATTTTCAGTCCGTATCCCTCTTTACGCTTTAGTCGCGTGGCCTACCGACCTGGATCCCCAGTCCACGCGGTCTGCTTCCTTTGCTTAACTGCGCGGCCTACCAGCTTAGCTCTTCAGTCCGTGCAGCCTCTTCTGGCACTCTTCACCCTTAGCCGCCAGCTTCCCTTTGTACCCCTTTATTGCTTTGTTGTAAAGGTGTACTAGCAAGTTGTAACTCTCGCTATTAATAAAACGAAAGCCCGTCGTAAGAGTGGCATTCAAGCCGCGGCGGGCGAAGTCTGCTATTGCCGCTACTAGCGGCCCCTTCTCCTTCCTTTCCTCCTAGCTCAGCTCAGCTCTCTCGGCAAGCAACCTGCAAGCTCAACCGTCATATTAACTGTCTGCTCGACAGCTCCTGATTAACCTCCTCCTCTCTTGATCAACCTTCTCTGTTGATCAAGCCTCTCCTCTACTCTCAGTAGCCTCTCCTCTATCCCCGCAACTACTCTGAAAAGCTGCTTGCTCCACTCTCGAGCACTCAAAAGCTTCCCTATTCTCCTCTATCCCCGCAACTCCTCTAACAAGCTGCTTGCTCCACTCTCGAGCACTCAGAAGCTTCCCTCTTCTCCACTATCCCCGCAACCTTAATCCTCTTCTTCGCTTAGCCTGTGAGACCGAACACCCCCTCCGTGTTAGCTGCCCCGGTGCCATTTCCGCGCATCAACAATATTAAGCCATAATATTGCAACAGTTACAAGATATTATTTCCGCCATCAGTAAAATGTTGGAATTATGGGTCTGCCATCCTGCCGAGATTGTAAATACTATGAACCTCAGAAGTGGTAGGCTGGTGGATGAACGTGTATGTCGGGAGAACCAACCCTCTAAACGTATGGATGAGCAGAGTATTGATGAGACACCCAAGGGACCCTCGGTGGCTATTACACCTGAAGTACGACTACCACAAGCAAGGCCTCCGTTTCCACATAGGATTCAAAATATCAGAAAAGAGAGGCATCATCAAAAGTTTAAGGAAATTCTAAAGGGTGTTCAGGTGAGCATTCCCATGGTCGACCTGCTGACACAGGTGTCGCGCTATGCGAAGTACTTGAAGGATCTTGTTGCGAAAAATCGGGCTTCTGAGTTGTGTGGCAGCGTTTCGATCTGGGAGGATTGCCCGACTATGACGGTGCGGGATTGGCCCATAAAACAAATGGATAGAGGGAGCTTCACGATTGCATGTATCGTTGGGCGATCCGCGCATAGTCATGTGTTATGTGATTCTGGAGCGTCCATCAATCGCATGCCGTTATCCATCTTCCGTGAGCTGGGCTATGGCCTTCTTCAGCCCACTAATGTCATTCTACAGCTAGCTGATCAATCAAAGAAGAAACCGGTTGGAGTGGTCAATGATCTCACGGTAGTGGTTAACGGGTTGTCCTTTCTGGCCGACTTCATTATCCTCGATATTGAGGATACAGATGGGATGCTGATTATTCTGGTACGTCTGTTCCTGGTCACTGCTAGAGCCATCATCGATGCGGAAAAGGGTTTGCTGACATTGCGCGTAGGATCAGAGAAGACTCTTTTTGATATGTATAAGGGGTCAAGAGGGGATATTCGTGCGGAGCTGGGTGCTATGGAGATTGGCAATGACCGTGCTTTTCAGCAAGATGAGGTTGAGAGTGAGTTTTGTGACGCCGATATAAATGTTCAGGAAGGGTCATGCGAGGCGCCAGTTGGAGATCCCAAGCTTCTGGTGGTACCCCCGTTTCACTCAGATGGGTCTTGTGAGCTTATGTTGCTCCCATGCACGCTGAAGTATGTCTTTCTAGGAGAGAAATAAACTCATCCTGCCTTTATTTCGGCTCTTCTTACAACTGATCAGGAAGTCCATCTCGTTGAAGTGCTGAAGTTACATAGAAAAGCCTTTGAGTGGAAAATCTCGGATGTCAAAGGAATTAGCCCCACGGTGTGCATGCACAAGATATTTATGGAAGATAACTTCAAGCCTTCAGCTCAACCGCAGCGCAGATTGAACCCTATGATGCAGGAGGTGGTGAAGAATGAGGTTATCAAGCTTTTGGATGCTGGTATTATATATCCCATAAGTGACAGCAAATGGGTGAGTCTGGTGCAGTTGGTGCCCAAAAAGGGAGGAATCACTGTCATTCATAATGAGAACGGCGAGCCGCTTACTATGAGGCCTATCGTTGGATGGAGAGTTTGTATCGATTATCGAAATCTTAATGCGGCAACTAGGAAAGACCACTTCCCACTACCGTTCATGGACCAAATTCTGGAAAGGCTGGCCGGGCATGATTACTACTGCCTTCTGGATGGATACTCGGGCTATTATCAGCTTGCGATTGCCCTAGAGGATCAGGAGAAGACAACGTTTACCTGCCGTCTAGGACCTTTGCTTTTAGGCGACAACCTTTTGGGTCATGTAATGGGGTAGCCACCTTCCAGCAATGTATGACCACAGTTTTTCGCGAGATGGTTGGGGATTTCTTGGAGGTATTCGTGGATGACTTCTCCCTATTTGGTGATAGCTTCGAAGAAGCGATGTACTGCCTCGCTTTGGTCTTGCAATGTTTCGAGGATACTAATTTAGTGCTCAATTGGGAGAAGTGCCATTTCATGGTGGGTGAGGGGATCGTTCTAGGGCATAAGGTTTCTCAGCAGGGGCTTGAGGTTGATCCGGCAAAGGTAGAGGTGATTAGAAACCTGCCCCTCCGTCGACACTTCATGGTATTCGTAGTTTTTTGGGGCATGCTGGATTTTACCGTTGTTTTATTCGAGACTTCTCAGCTATAGCTAAGCCCCTATCTAATTTATTGGCGAAAGATGTCAAGTTTGTGTTCGATGATGAATGAAATTAGGCGTTTAATTTCTTGAAGAATCGATTGGTTTCAGCCCCGATTCTCTCATCCCCTGATTGGGTAGTGCCTTTCGAGCTGATGTGTGATGCTAGCAACATCACGGTTGGGGTAGTGTTGGGCCAGCGTAAAAATAAGATCTTTCATACTATTGCCTACGCAAGTCGGACGTTGAATGATGCACAACTGAACTATACCACGACCGAGAAGGAGTTTTTAGCTATTGTTTTTGCCTTTGAGAAGTTCCGGTCTTATTTAATTCATTCCAGGGTGGTGGTGCATTCGGATCATGCTGCTATTCATTTTCTCATGCACAAGAATGATGATAAGCCGCGGCTCTTGCATTGGATTCTATTGTTGCAAGGATATAATATTGAAATCTGGGATCGCCATGAAGTTGACAATGTGATTGCCAACCATCTTTCGAGACTTGAAGGGGGAGAAGGTGTTGGTTCACAGGGAATTCCAATTTCTGATGCTTTTCCGGATGAGGGCCTATTCACCCGTTCTTCTATTGCTTCTACTCCATGGTATGCTGACTTTGCTAACTTTTTAGCAAGCAAAGCGCTGCCGCCACATTTAACATATCAACAAATGAAGAAGTTTTTCTCAGACGTCAAGTATTATCTCTGAGAGGATCCCGTACTATTTCGCACCTGTGCTGACGGGGTTATCCGACGTTGTGTCCCCGAGCTAGAAGTTAAATAGATTCTGAGGCATTGTCATGATCGTGAGGCTGGAGGGCATTTTTGAGCCGCACGGACTGCCCGCAAGGTTCTACAGTGCGTTTTGTTTTGGCCTACGTTATTTCGGGACTCTTTTACACACGTTAAAGAGTGCAATGATTGTCAGCGCACGGGGAATATTGCTCGACGAGACGAAATGACCTTGAACAATATGTTGGTTTGCGAGTTATTCAACGTATGGGGGATTGACTTTATAGGTCCTTTCCCCATGTCGCATGGGAAACAGTATATCCTAGTTGTTGTGGATTATGTGTCTAAATGGGTGGAGGTAGAGGCGGTTGCATCGAATGATGCGCGCACCGTACTCCACTTCCTTCATAGGAATATCTTCTCCCGCTTTGGCACACCAAGGATTATAATTAGCGATGGGAGCAGCCATTTCTACAACCAGCAATTCGCGCAACTGATGAAATGGTTCATTATTCGCCACAAGGTTACTTTGGTCTACCATCCTCAGACATGCGGGCAAGTGGAAATTTCAAATAGAGAACTGAAGCGTATTTTAGAAAAGTCTATCCACTCTAACCGAAAGGAGTTGGAAAAGAAGGTGGATGATGCTCTTTGGGCTTACCGAACTGCATTCAAGACACCGATAGGGATGTCACCCTTCCAACTGGTATGTGGCAAATCATGCCACCTTCCTGTCGAATTTGAGCACAAGGCATTGTGGGCCACCAAATTGCTCAACATGGACTTTAGAGAGGCATTTGACAAGCGACGTGGTCAGCTTTGCGAGCTCGACGAATTTCACTTGGGTGCATATGAGAGCACAAGCATATATAAGGAAAGAACCAAGCGCTGGCATGATAGACAGATCTCGCCCAAGGAATTCAAGCCGGATGAATCAGGTTCTTTTGTATAATTCACGCCTGCGGCTATTTCCCGGGAAGTTAAAATCCAGATGGAGCGGCCCTTACACGGTTGTGAGTGCCTCTCCATACGGCGCGATAGAGATTCGAGACGACAAAGACGGAACTTTCAAAGTAAACGGGCATCGCTTGAAGCGACTTGAATGGAAGGTCATCGATAAAGACGTGCACTGCATATTACTGCAAGACCCCGATGGATGTAACTTAAATTAGTTGTTTTGCTTACGTTTGTTGCTTGGATTTGCGCTTGTCTAGGATTGTAGAACATTATCTATATAACTGTTAATACAGGTATTTGGTCCACCTTAAGGACAGTAAAAAAAAGGATTTTGGGAGACGACCCAATGCCGTTGCATGCTTTAAATTTGTGCAATTTAGTTGTTGTGCTTAATTGTGTATAGCTTTTTGTGGTTGGAGATATTCTATTTTGCAGGTGGAATTTGTTCGGGCCCTGGGTTTATTGCTGAAGTTTAACCCCAATCTTCTGGTATGCTCATTAGCTGAGCATGGGTAACCTCTCCCACAACTTTCATTTCTTTAATTATATTCCAAATCATGGATACATTATTTAGTATAAGTATGGTGGGGGAACGTTTCGCGAGTCACCTTTACACATGCACTTGCATACCATAAGAGTATTTTCATTTTCAGTTTTTATTTTATCTTGACAGCATTGTGCACCTACACCGCATCAGTGCGCACTTAAGAACGCGCTCGACCCAAGTTTAATTTATTTCTTTTGTGTTAACTTTAAGATAGTGGTGTTGGCTTAGGATTTTAGGATAGGGTAGTGTGAAACTAATGTAATTCTCCTAATTGAGGACTCATGATTTATAGAAATACTATAGATTCAATTTTTCTTTATGCTCGTAAATTTATGCTTTTCTACATTTGTAAATAATGTTTGTACTACTCAAAAATGTGGAATCTGGAGCAATCGAACGGTAGTGTGGGAATCTGTGTAGCCGCCACTAGCCTCGTATTGCTCGAGTCCGGAGGAAAGATCGTCTTTCTCGGTGGCAAAGAACTTACCTCAAGCTACTCTCGAAGCTTTGGTGCATGGTTAGTCAAGCGTGAGTGTGATGTAGGCCACCATTTTGTCCCGGTTGAGCCTTGTACCCATTTCTAATGTAATCCTTGTTAGCCTATTTTGAGCCTACCCCTCATATTGATTCAGCCCCACTCCATGATCACCAAAGCCTAAAATCCTATCCCAGTAGCACGCCCCTAGCTCGACCTATTAGTATATCACTTCTTGCATTTGGTGATGTTACTGAGGTGATGTTATGTGTTTGTGAGGTGCAGATTTCATGATTATGTGGCTGAATGTGACATAAAAAGTTTTGAAAAAGGAAAGAAAAAGAGAAAAAAGAAAGTAGTTTGAAATTAAAGAAGAAAAAGTTTAAATGAAAAATCCTTTTGAGATTTTATGCTGGTAGGCGGTGCACGCACCCGTATGTCAAGTCCAAGTCTGGTGGTGTGGAGCACCTGTATGTATTGATTGGCAAGAGGATTTTTTTTGTATGAGCTCATTTGGGTTGTGCATAGCCATTGTTTACCTTTTGCATCCTTACCTATGTATACGCCTAAGCCCCATTATCTTCCTAAAGTCCTACGGATTCGCGCTTGAGTCATACTAGCTCCGTGGAGAGAGAGCGAATGGGCAAGCGTATGGTCCCCGACATTGATGGATTTCTTTGGAGGTGATCCCAAGCCCTGGTCTTTGAAAATGCTCAACTGAGTGGCATGCCTACTTTCTTCCTATACATGACCAAATGATTCTCCAGGATTCTATTTTTGAGTAGTTAAAGTACTTATTTACACTTGTCGAAATTTATAAACTTCGTAGCATAATTAAAAAGTGTATCTATTATATTTTTATGCCCATATTGCTTTTTCGATTTCTCGCTTTAACTTATTTTTGAAATCTCTAAGCTAGCTAGCTATTTTCTAGTCCACAGAGGGATGATTTGCTCGGGACGAGCCAATGTTTAAGTCTGGTGGTGTGATGAGTCCGATATTTATAGGGTTTTTCAGACTCATCTAGGCTGGTTTTCTCACTCGTGCACTGCATTTCAAACGGATATCAGTTATATTTGTATCATTCGGTCATGAACCATTTTGAGCACTGTTTTGGCCCTTGGGTGACCAATTGCCCATTCTGTTATTGGGGGTATGCACATGGTGCTCCCCATGGCTCTTTCCTGCTGTTTTCTTTGCAGTATTTGTTGCTCGGAGCTTGTGCTCCAGTTTTGGTTTTGTTGTGCAGGTGGTGCGTTTTTCCCAAAGGCAGGAATTCTGTCTTAAGGAAAACGCACGGTCGTGCGTTTCTTTCATGCACAGTTGGCACTAGATCGTGCATTTTAGTCAGCTGGAAGAACATCGAGCCGAGCTAGATGAATTTCGTCGAGCTGAGTTCGATGATCCTCACGCATGGTTGACGCACGGTTTCTTTGAAACCGTGCGCGAAGGAAACACATGGTTTTCCTGTAGCTTTCTAGTTTGTTCCTTTCTATGGTTAATCGTGCGATTTGTTCGCGCACGGGCGGAAGCGCTCGTGCGCGAGTAAAACGCACGGTTCTCCTGTATGTCCCTGTTTTCCAACTCTCTGTCGCTACCCATGCGATGTCCTTCACGCATGGGCAGAACTGCCCGTGCGCGAAGGAAAACACACGGGTCAACGCTTCTCCTTCCGCAGGCTTGATCTGGAAGTTCATATAACACGGTTTACACACGATCGTGTGCCAAACCATGCGTGCCTATTTTTCTGACATGCTTCTATTTAAAGCACAGATTTCTTCTTCTTGAAGGAAGTTTCATTCCAGTCCATCCCAGCCGCCAATTTCTGCTCTTTTGATTGGGGAAACTTTCCCCTAGCCGTCATTTTCTCTCTCCTCCTTGGAGAGTTGATATGGCCACCATTTCTCCTCAGAAAGCTTTCTATAGTTGCGTCTCTGGCCACCTTCATCTTCTCCAAGCTCCAAGCTCCATGTCAAGCTCAAAGGTTGCTGCATCTATAAAGTTCTGCGATTAGAACCGGCCAGCGATCATTCACGAAGAAGACGGGATATTCGAAGGAAGTGACAACCATTTTTGGTTCCCGGACGACATCCGAAGACCGAGCTCGGACAAGGATTGACAACCCTTGAATCCGATCATGAATCTCGGAAAGCCTTCATGCAGTCAGTTGTATTTCTCCACCTCTTCTTGTGGCTACTTCATTTTGAACTTGTGATAGTGGGATTGTTGCTTGAGAATAATGTTCTGCTTAAGGTTTCAGCAAGTCGATATGTTGTTATGTCTTAATCATTGCTTGTGCTATTAAGCTTCAGTTTTTCCTGTGCTTGTTGTGATTGTGCCATTCTAGCGTTTGCAAGAAGTGTGCGTGATGAAGAGGTGATTGCGACCCTCATTAGCTCATCCATATTCCCTTTTACTCTCTAGAGTAATCCACCAAAGAGATACTGTGACGACGACCCGCAATATTTTTCTTATTGTCGTTAACTTAGGAATCCAAATCAAAAACCGCCTTTGTTTACTTTCCTGCTTGCAATCCCTTTTTCATATAGCGAAATCACACTCCCTACTTGCACTCCTTGAGAGACCGATATCCGGGGATTCAACTCCTCACATTATTACTTGACTACGATCGGTACACTTGCCGTCACATCAAGTTTTTGGCGCCGTTGCCAGGGAGTGCAACCGTTGTGTGTTTTTTTCTTTTTGAGATAATTGATTGTTGTTTGACCATTCCGTCTTCTTCGTTACTCGTTCTTTATAGTTCAATTTTGTCCATGGCTAATTCAAAATGCAGGAACCTCAGCTAGCCTCCAACCACGATGAGGACAACTTTGAGCTATCCGCGGAGCTAATCAAGTTTATCTCGGAGCATTGTTTGTTTCATGGGCTCTAGGGAGAGAATGCCCAGGTTTATATTGATAGCTTCCTGGAGCTTTGTGGCACCTTTTGCTATCCTGGGGACGTATAGGACAAGGCTATGATTTGGCTTTTCGCATTTTCTCTTGCTTGAAAAGCTAGACTATGGTATAGGGATATCGTCCAGAGCGAGCTAACTTCATGGAAGTGCGCTAAAGTCCAATTCCTCAGAAAGTACTGTTAGCATGCGCAGTTGATGCAGGCAAATTTAGATTTGGCCATGTTCATGCAGATTTCTGGCGAGTCTCTCTGTGAGGCTTGGGAAATATTTCGTTTCCTGCAATCTAGGTGTTCTGGTCAGGACGCGTTTGGAATGCCATTCTTGTAAACATTTTATTCGGATCATGCGGCTATTCGGATCATGCGACTATTCATTTTCTCATGCATTATCATATGCATGAAAGGAAGATGACCATGAATGAGCTCCATAATGCCCTCAAAACAACTGAGGTAGATATGGGCAAGACAAGGGCAAATTCTGTCTTGGTCGTTGCGTCAAGTAGCAAGAAGGCCTTTAAGAATAAAGGCAACGTCGCAAACAAGACTACAAGTAGAAACTCCTCATTCAAAGGCAATAAGGGAGGAGCTCATGTGAGCACCTCCAAGGGAAGCAAAGTGAAGAACTCTCCAACTGCTATCACCGAATGCTTCTATTGTCATGAGAAAGGACATTACAAGATGAATTGCCCCATGTATAAGCGTGACTCGAATGAAGTCAAGAATGAATGCAAGCATCCCAAAGGTGTATTTGTTATTGAATTAAATCTAAACTTGACCACAACTATCCTTGATTAGGTAATGAATACCGGATCATGTGCTCACTTAGTTTCTAATGTGCAGTCATTAAGGGATAAGATATTACTCTCCGAAGGAGAGGTTGTGCTGAAGGTTTGAAACAGTGTAAGAATCTCTGCGGTTACTGTTGGCACCCTTGATCTTCATTTATCTAGCGATTTATGTTTTATTTTGAAAGATGTTTATCATGTCCCTTCTGTTTTAAGAAACATTATTTCTATGTCATGTTTGGATGCAGAAGGTTTTTGTTTTGTGATAAATAATTCACAAATGACTATTAAGAAGGATGGTGTTGGGTACATTGGAATATATGTGCCAGATTTGAAGAAGCCCTACCCTACTCAATGATATACATCAAGGTGTATTTGATGTGCTTTGAGTTTATATGTGCATGTTAAGTAATTGTAGAAAATGCAGAAAAGTTTCTAAGTCCATGTGTCCACACCTAGAGGTGAAGTGTCGACACTTATGATGGCTTGTGTCGACACCTAGAGAAGCTGTGTCGACACTTGGAGTAATTGTGTCGACACCAGGAAAGACAGAGTCGACACCAGAAGCAAAGTGTCGACACATACAGGTAGTGTCGACACACTATGAAGAATTGTCAACATAATTTGTGTCGACACTTAGAGGCAGTGTGGACACCCAGAAAAACTTTGTCGACATCTAATGTGTCGACACCAGGAGGCTGTGTCGACACTCAGCAAGCTTCAACAAAGTTAAAGTACTTATGTCGACACAAATGAGATGTGTCTACACTCAGTAAGTTTCAACAAAAGAAGGCATGTGTCGACACAAAGGAAATATATCGACACTCAACAAGTATCAACAACATAAGAAGATGTGTTGACACAAGGGAGATGTGTCTACACACAGCAGAATTCAACTAAGTGCTAAAGAAGAAGTACTTGTGTCGACACACTCAATCAGTGTCGACACATTCTACAGAAGGCTTGTGTCGACACACAGAATCAGTGTTGACACATTCTGAAGAAGCAGTGTCGAGAAGCTGTTACAACAACACAAGGAGTTCTGTCGACACCAACAAGGCAAGTGTCGACACTTAGTTCACTTGTGTCGACACTTAGTCTATTTGTGTGGACACATAATGACTATCTGTCTCGACACTTTCAAACAGTGACAGTGATTTCAAGAAGTGACTGGATGACTTGACAGCTGCCATTTCAACCGGTCAACTGCAACTGTCAAAGCTGCCAGAAGGTTGTTAGAAACTGTATCAGCCGGTCACCATGGAGAAAGCTTATATAAAGGCTTTTTCTTTCAATAGGAAAAAACAAGACAATCAATCAACAGATTATTCATTGATGATCAATAATAGATTGACGATCTACATAGAGATCTAACAACACAAAAGAAGAAGACCTTCGACAGAAGATCTAAGAAGTTGGAGAGAGAGAGCTCCTTCTAAGAAGAGCAGCTGCTGAACCAGACTGTTAAGTAAGATTCAGATTGAGATCTGAATCTCAAGACAGAAGTTGATTGAAGATCATCTTCATAGGAGATTCAACCCAACTGAGTTCTAATTCAAGAAGCTTTGAAGAAAGCTAAGGGAGTTGATCTCTGCCAAGTTCTTTCAAGAACCCATCAAGAAGCCAGTCAACTCATCTCTCTCTATCAGAGTTGTGGTTAATTACTTTGTATAATCAAATTCCTGTAGGATCTTGTATAGATCTGACCTGTAAGCCTATTTTATAAAGGCTGAGTGTAGGAGACTGTGTGCTCTGTGTAACAGTCCAAAGTTCTACTCCAACCACCTTCGTTGTCGCATGTTCAAATCTTTCTGCTCCAAAAGATACTTTAGGCTCTTATGATCGGTATAGATCTCCACCTTCACGCCATAAAGGTAGTGTCGCCACAACTTGAGTGCAAAAATCACCGCCGCTAGTTCCAAATCATGGACGGGATAGTTTCGCTCGTGCACCTTCAGCTGGCGTGAGCCATAAGCAATAACCTTTCCATTCTGCAGAAGAACGCAGCCAAAGCCGCTCCCTGAGGCATCACTATAAATCATAAATCCATCGGTTCCACATGGCGAAGACAACACCGGCGCCATGGTCAACCGAACCTTCAGCTCTTCAAAAGCTCGTGCGTAATCTGGCGTCCAAACGAACTTCTGATCTTTTCGCGTTAGTGTGGTTAGCGGCAAAGCGATCCGCGAGAAGTTTTCCACAAATCGTCTATAGTAGCCCGCAAGTCCAAGGAAACTCCTGACCTCGGCCACGGAAGACAACATTGGCCACTCCTGTATGGCCCTTATCTTCGCTGGATCCACTGCAATGCCCGCTCCACTCACCACATGACCCAAAAATGCCACTGACGATAGCCAAAACTCGCACTTCGAGAACTTGGCATAGAGCATATTTTTCCTCAACGTGTTCAACACCAACCGCAAGTGAATCTCATGCTCAGCTTCCGACTTTGAGTACACCAGGATGTCATCAATGAACACAATCACAAACAGATCCAGGTACTCACAAAAAATATGGTGCATCAAATCCATAAACATCGAGGGCGCATTGCACAGTCCAAATGGCATGACGGTGAACTCATAGTGCCCATAACGCGTTCCAAATGCGGTTTTCGGAATGTCACCTTCCCAAATTCTCAACTGGTAATAACCAGACTTCAGGTCCAACTTCGAATAGACGGTCGAGCCCACCAGCTGATCGAATAAATCATCAATCCGGGGTATCAGATACTTATTCTTCTCGGTCAGCTTATTTAGTTCACGGTAATCAATACACAATCGCAACCCACCATCTTTCTTCTTTACAAAAAGCACAGGCGCGCTCCAAGGTGACATACTTGGGCGGATATAACGTTTCTCCAACATTTCTTGTAGTTGAACCTTCAATTCAGCCATCTCTTTTGATGCAACACGATATGGCGAGCGGGCCACAAGTTTTGCCCCTAGCACCAACTCGATCGTGAAGTCAATTTCCCGCTGGGGTGGTAGCCCAGGGAGATCCGTGGGAAACACATCTTTAAATTCTGCCACAATCGGAACCTCGCACAACCTGGCCTTAGGCTCAACAGCCTGAATTAGTGCAAAGTAACACTCCGCACCCTTCCGAACAGCCTTGACTACCTGGAGTGCAGACATCAATGTCCCGCCCACTCCTCGCATACCCGCGAACTTTGTCTCCTGTTCGGTATTCTGGCCCAACGTGATTTCTTTGGACTGGCAATCAATCATAGCATGCTGCTCCGCAAGACAATCCATCCAAAAAATCACGTCGAATTCCGATATTGGCAAAACAAATGCAGTTAAATGAAATTCCCGACTTCCTAACTGAACCGCCACATCGCAAGCTTGATCCGCAAGCATCCAACTGCCATTCGGCAACACCACTCTGACGTTATCTGTCTTTACACGACTGGGTATCCCATGCCGCGTAATAAACTCACTAGACAGAAAAGAATGCGATGCACCCGTATCAAACAGTGCTCGCGCCAGCGTGTCCCGAATCAGCACAAAGCCTATGACAAACATGTCACACACACAAACTGCAAACATAGGGGTACTAAGCAAAGCATACAAATAATAGCATATGCAAAACTAAACTCATACCTGTGACCACGTCACTCTGCTTGATGGCCTTTTGCAGGCCAAGATTGTAGACATGGGGTTGCGCCTGCGAGGCAGAGGAATCCACCACCGCCTTTCCTTTTTTCGCATAAGATGCTCCCGCCTTCTTTTCACTCTTTGGCGGCATCCGACAATCTCGCGCAATATGCCCCATTCGGCCACAATTGAAGCAGATATGAGTATCTGGCTTGGAGGTAGCCCCTGACGTTGCTCCCGTTGCACCTAATGAAGGAGCTTGTCCACTAGGCTTGGACTTCTTGCCCCATCTCTTCTTATAATATGGTTTACCAGATCGGGGCGCCTTCCACTCTGGTTGGGTCACAGCCAAAGCTCTCTTCCCTTGCACCCTCTTCATATCCTTTTCCAATGCGCTCGCAGTCTCAACCAATGCTTGGAAATCTTGGTTCACAGAACTTGACACAAGGAACCTCAGCTCGTCCCTCAGTCCTTCATAGAACCTGTTGGTCTTCCTTTGTTCATCAGCAAATATAGAACCCGCATACCGCCCCAAGCGAGTAAATTCATGCAAGTATGCGTCAACACTGCCATCACCTTGTGTTAACATTTGGAATTCATTTTCCATGGCTATCCGTTGAGCCGCAGGAAGGTGCTTCGCTAGAAAGAGTCGGGAGAATTCTTCCATCGATACTTGGGTTAACGGACGACCCGCCAAGTGATGCAACTCCATCTCATCCCACCATAATAGAGCTTCTCCTTCAAGCAAAAAGGTAACTAAAGTAACTTTCTGGTGTTCCGTCGTTCCTATCGCCGTCATCACTCGCTTGACGCGCGATAGCCAATCCTCAGCCTGCGTCGGAGTTCCCGCTCCCGAGAACGTAGGCGGATGGAAACTCATGAACCCCGTTAGCTGCTTCTCAGCCAATCGAGGAGCCACATCCACGACAGGTTCTGTAACATCCCGAATCACTCTAGGCCCCTAGTGTGTGTGTTTTGAGTCAGGAGGGTTGACTCGAGTCCTGAGAAGTGCAGGGAATTGGGCTGCACTTGTGGAGAAGGGGAGAAAACAGTGCAGAGAGAAGTGACACGGGTAGTGACACGGCCGTGTCCCTACCCGTGTGCGTCGAGATGATCTCGACGAGCCGTGTCGAGATCGTCGAGAATCGTCGAGAGTCGTCGAGATCAAGTGACACGGGTAGTGACACGGCCGTGTCCCTACCCGTGTGTGTCGAGATGATCTCGACGAGCCGTGTCGAGATCGTCGAGAGTCGTCGAGATCGTGAAACGGGTAGTGACACGGCCGTGTCCCTACCCGTGTGCGTCGAGATGATCTCGACGAGGCGTGTCGAGATCGTCGAGCGGGGTCGACACTAAGTGACACGGGTAGTGACACGGGCGTGTCCCTACCCGTGTGCGTGTACACGGCCAATGACACGGCCAGGCACACGGCCGTGTCATGTGGACACGGGTCGAGACACGGGCGTGTCCCTACCCGTGTCAGACACTGAACCGACATGGAAACTGTCGTTGCCGTTTCGCCAGGCAGGACACGGGTAAGGACACGGCCGTGTCCCTACCCGTGTCACATTTTGCATAAAAGGGGCAGAGAAACCCTAGCCGTTTTTCATTCTCATTTCCTTCCCCTAACTCCTGTGAGAACTCCTGGTGAGAGGAAAACCGCTGGAGCAAGTTCTACCGGAGGAGTTCCGCCATCGCCGCGAAAGAGAAGATGCCGCCAAGGAGAACTACGCGATCCATGGCCGGAAATGGTGGTACCGCTGGAGTCAACGTGAGTTTCCTACCCTCTCCCTTGGTGCTAGATCTATAGTTATGCCTTAGGAGAGACATCGACTCAAGAGAGTCTTGATGGAGAAGGAGAAGATCTCTAGGTTAGGCCATGTTAGAACTTGTGTTCTAGACTTTAGATCTCTTCAACCCTTCCCCTTTTCTTCAATATGACGATGGGTGGATGGTCTCGTGAGGAGTTTATGGCCTTTGAGGTTGAATAAGGGAGGAGAATATTTCTGGAAAATTTAGGGACGATCGCCTTGAGGAGGAAGACGAACCTATGCCGTTCATTTTCCTTTAAGATGCGCGCAGAATCTGTATTCTGCGCGCAGCGATCTTCTATGCAATTTTCATGTAGGATAGGGGCAGATCTGGGCTTTTCGCTAAACACGAAAGTTGTAGCCCTTGGAAATACCTTTCCAACGAGTGGTTGCACGACTTCAGGTGATGTCTGTGGCCCCAGGGAAAACCTAATCGAGTTTGCTGTCCGGCAATTTCCTGTACACAGAAATCGTGTTCTGTGCGCAGCGAACTTCGAAGCCGATTTCGAGTAAGTTATTGTCAGATCTGGGTTGTGACCTGAATATGAAAGTTGTAGATCATGAAAAGATCTTTCCAACGAGGGGTTACACGCCTCCACCGGATTCCTGTAACTTCGGGAACCTCCGGTCGAATTTGCTGTCCAGATTAGTGATACACTTAGAATTCTGGT
The DNA here is from genome assembly GCA_039583875.1 of Platanthera guangdongensis. Lineage (NCBI taxonomy): Eukaryota > Viridiplantae > Streptophyta > Magnoliopsida > Asparagales > Orchidaceae > Platanthera > Platanthera guangdongensis. Next base: position 41,979,506 of record CM077160.1, on the reverse strand, counting down.
TTTATATAAAGTGCAATTAGAGTCGGTGGAATTCTGTCAAGATTAAATAATTTGTGCTAATCACCGAAGAACTGTGAATGATGGTGTTTATTATTTGGAACACATACAACTGATTTCTTATTGCAAGATGTCTTGAGGTTTGGATGGTTCCCTTTATGTTTAATCGAATCGAATTGATAAGATGTTGATAGATTATAACATATGCGCATCATATAAGTCTTATGTAGAGTTCATATGGAATGACATATAGCAGATTAAACTATGGCCATGTGTATGTTGATTGGTGAAATGAAATTCGTTAGTCCAATACTTAGAGCGTCGTCTCCCTACGGGTAGTATTGTGAAGGGATGTAAGTGCGGGGTTGACCGCCACTTGTTTTGGTTGTGTTGAGGTAAGGTATGGATGGATGGTTGGGCTGTGTCCTCGTGTTTACTTCCGAGGCCCCTTCCATGATATGTTGATGTGGTATGTGCTTGTGGTGTGAGTCGACACGCGGTGTCGTAATCCTGGGTTAAGGATAGTGTGGCAGGTCTACGGGCTCGCCAGTCGTCACACCGACGGGAGTTGGCAGTTAGACTTGGTCGGGTTGGGCTGTGTCCTCGGTGTTCACGTCCCGAGGCCCCTCCGGCCATGTGAACGGTTGGGCTGTGTCCTCGTGCTTTCTTCCGAGGCCCCTTCCGGGTCACGCAAGGCCAGTTCGGGCTGTGTTCTTGGTGCACATCTACCCAAGACCCCGCTGGGCCATAGTACGCATGGGCTCCGCTGTTGTGTTCTTAGCGTTGAGGCGTACGGAGGCCTAGGTGAAGTAGTGTGATACCCGCCTAGTAGTAGAAGTGCCCGTTCTACTGTCACCGCCTGGCCACGGCGGCTGATGCCTGAGAGGTTAGCTACCTGCTCGAAAAGTGGGAACTATAGTCTGTGTCGACATAGCAGTTGCATGGGTGTGCATGGGTGAGTCATTGCATAGCATTCATAGCATTCATAACATTGCACAACAAGATCCTCATCGTATAAGTTTGTATGGGCACTCTTATACGATGAGTTACTTTTATGTAACCCGATCCTTAACTTATAAGTTTGTATGGGCATTCTTATAAGTTAAGTTACTTTCCTGCTGATACTTATACTTGCTAGTTTAGTGTAGCTCTTTCATATATGCTGACAATGATGCTGTTACTCTTACACTACTGCCACTTGCTTGTACTTCCTTTACTTGCTTACTTATATATATTGTACCCTTGTTCTCTTTCTCCGCCCGGTGCCGAGGAGTCGCCGGGGGAGCGGATGTGAAACCACTTAGTCGTTTCGACTAACGGTTGCTACGTCTTCCTTTTTAGGAGGTCACGCCGCAGGTAGAGCAGCCGCAGACTACGCCGCAGGACAGCCAGGCCAGGACGACAGGGCCTGATGTGACGGTGCCGTCGATACCGTCTGTTACTGATGTTAGTGTTTTGCTTACTCTGTTGTAGCCCGTTTGGGCAATGATTAGCTGTACTCTGATATATTGTAGAAGCATGTTTTAGCTTCTCATTATTGATGTATTTGGACATTATAACTTAGTGTGGATTTGACTTCTGTTTGGTTTACTTATTTGGTTGGGTTGGCATGTTGTATTGATATTGTTGTAGCCGGCGGAATAGGCGTCTTGTGGTACAGGTTAGCCCGTGTGCTAATGCTACCGCAAGGCGGCTGTTCCGGGCATAAGACTCCCCCTTCGTGCCGTGTTTTGGGATCCGGGGAGGGGGGGTCTTACAAATGGTATCAGAGCCACGATCCTCAACTAAGAAGTCATTCAACAATGGTGCCACCCCCGTTTGATTAGTCAGTTTGGGGACAAACTGACTTAGCGGAAGCAGTGGTGTGCCCATATGTAATTCACATTAAGTTTGTCCAACTTTGACCTTAAGTTTAGCCAACCTGACCACAAATTTGTCGTGTACGTGTAGGTTCCACTGCATGTTGAGCCGATGAGGGGTACTCCTACCCCTCCCATACCCACTCAGTTCCAACAGTCTGAGTTGGGGCAAACACTCACCGCCATTCTTGATGCTTTTAAGGCACAGCAGGCTCCGGTGCAACAACAGGCCCCGAGCTCCAACTGGCTGAGCACCTTCCGAGCTCTCTCCCCTCCCGTCTACCTTGGGACGGAGTCAGCCGTACGTATAGAGGAATGGCTAGACACGATACAAGAGTTGTTGGCTGGTATCCGTTGCCCGGCCAACATGGCAGTAACATTGGCAGTGTCCATCTTGGACTTACATGCGAAGAGGTGGTGGAAGTCCCTCATGGGCTCTACCTTCCAAGGCCGGATCTACACTGAGATAAGTTGGAGTGAATTCTCGGAGGTTTTCTTGGAGCACTTTATCCCTACATCGGCCCGAGATGAGCTTGAGCAGAGGTTCCTTCTACTAAAGCAGGGATCAAAGTCGGTTACAGAATACCAGCGGGAATTCCAGCATCTCGCAAGGTTTGCGGACTCTTATGAGTTGGATGACAGAGGTTATGCCAAGCGCTTCTATAAAGGGCTGCGAGATCCCCTAAGGCAGTCCCTTTTGTTTATAGCGGATGGTAGCTTGGCGGAGATCATTGATATGGCGAAAAGATTGGAGGCGGACCACCTGGGATGTAGTAAGAGGCCTGCGGAGGACGTAATGGAAGCCGGCCCAAGTAATAGAAGGAGACGGGACTTCAGAGGAGGAAGAGGTTATCAAAGAGGTGGAGGGCGTGTCCACCGAAACTATAGGGTGGAGCATCCAGTTCCGCAGCCGCCTGCGTTGCCTCCACCCCCACAGCCTCAACGATTTCAACAACCTGAAGGGCGTCGTGGTCTGGTGTGCTTCGAATGCAACCAGCCGGGCCACATCCGGTGTTTCTGCCCGCAGCTATATGGGAACGCCCCTCTTGATCTCCCTCCTGCTCTCCCTCCAGCAGCTCCACGAGGGCGGGGATACATGCGTGGTCGAGGACGAGGACTGCCAAGAGGTAACCCCAGCCCTGCTAGGGATCAGGTGTACGCGCTTGACATGGCGCAGGAACGGAACCCACAAGATGTGATTGCAGGTATGATTTAATTAGTTTACATACTTGCATGGTTTAACATGAATTGCTTAGAACTTATTAGACACTAGCAATAAGTTTTGGTCGTTGGCACTTAGGCTCCGTGATTATTGGCGGGAAGACGGCCTATGCGCTGTTCGATACCGGTGCCTCACACTCTTTTGTGTCCGAGGATTTCATAAAAGACGTGGGGGATGTTCAGTACTTCACGGGAATAGCCCGACGTGTACGCCTTCCGGATGGCTCGGAGATGATCGCAACTGCCAAGTGCGAGTTGGAGTTATTTATTGATGGGAAGGCCTTTGATACGCCGGCCACGGTTCTGAGAATGCCGGAGTTTGACATCATTTTGGGCATGGCATGGCTGGACTGGCACTTCGCGAGGATCGACTGCGCGGAGAAGCGGATCTATTTGAGGCATGGAGACTCTGACGTCATCTTCCAAGGTATTGGCTTCGCGCCACGTATGATATTATCTTCTATTCAGGCTGTAAAAGCTCATATGAAGGGAGACGAGGTCTTCATGATCTGGTTCGAGTTGAAGGAGGAAGCGTTGGAGTTAAAGGATGTACGGGTAGTGCGGGATTTTCCTGAGGTATTTCCTGAGAAGCTACCAGGATTACCTCCGCATAGAGAGGTTGACTTCCAGATCAATCTAGTACCAGGTGCCAAGCCTGTGTCTAAGGCCCCGTACAGAATGGCCCCGAAAGAACTCGCGGAGTTTAGAGTTCAATTGCAAGAACTAGTAGATTCAGGGTTCGTTCGCCCCAGTTCATCACCATGGGGTGCCCCTGTGCTGTTCGTAAAGAAGAAGGATGGAACCCTGCGATTGTGCATAGATTATCGGGAACTCAATCGATTAACGGTGCGGAACACTTATCCGCTACCTCGGATCGACGAGTGGTTCGATCAATTAGTGGGAGCGCATTGGTTCTCTAAACTAGACTTGCGCTCTGGATACTATCAGTTGAGGATACAAGAGGGGGATATTCAGAAAACAGCCTTCAGTTCGAGATATGGTTTGTATGAGTTCACAGTAATGCCGTTTGGGCTCACGAATGCGCCTTCGGCCTTCATGAGCCTGATGAACAAGGTGTTTGAACCATATCTGGACATCTTCGTCATTGTTTTCATCGACGACATCTTGGTCTACTCAAAGACGGAGGAGGAGCATGTCGAGCACCTGACCTTGGTTTTGAAAAAATTGAAGGAGCACGCCTTGTATGCCAAGTTTAGCAAATGTGAATTCTGGCTTAAGGAGGTAGCCTTCTTGGGGCATGTGATCAGTGGAGCAGGGTTAGCGGTGGATCCAGCTAAGGTGCGGGCCGTGAAGGAGTGGTCGCCCTTGAAGTCGGCGGCTGATGTACGAAGCTTTCTTGGACTTGCTGGCTACTACCGCAAGTTCGTGAAGGGATTTTCCAAGATTGCCCTTCCTCTTACCTCCTTGACGAAGAAGGGTGTGCCATTTGAGTGGACACCTCAATGTGAAGCGGCATTTCAAGAATTGAAAGATAGGCTTACCTCCGCCCCCATCCTTGCACTTCCGTCGGGGAAGGAAGGATTCCAAGTTTACACGGACGCATCATATCAAGGGATGGGAGCGGTGCTGATGCAGCACGGGCATGTGATCGCTTATGCTTCAAGGCAGTTAAAGAAACATGAAATCAGTTACCCGGTTCATGATTTGGAGTTGGGAGCAGTGGTGTTCGCTTTGAAAGTCTGGAGGCATTATTTATATGGCGTGCACTGCGAGATCTTTTCCGATCATAAAAACTTGAAGTATGTTCACACTCAGAAGGAGTTGAACCTGAGACAACGGCGGTGGTTGGAATTTCTATGCGACTATGAGTTCACCATGAACTACCACCCCGGGAAAGCGAACTCGGTAGCCGATGCCTTGAGTAGAAAAGTGCCAGGCTCTAGCCCAGAGTCTCGGCTGATGAGCATGGAGCTGGCTCGGATGATCGAGGAGATGGAAATTACTCTAGTATTCAAGGCTCCCTCGGCAGAGCATGCAGAGTATTTGGCCAACATGAGCATAATTTGTGATATCCGAGACCGGATTCGGGTGGAGCAAGGAATGGATGCGGCCTTGGCCCCGGCAATCAAGGCAATTGAAGATGGGACCACCGATGAGTACACACTAAAAGACGGTCTCGTTTATTTTCGTGGCCGACTTTATATTCCCAAGGGCGGCAAAATTCGGGAGGATATATTGAGAGAGGCGCATTCCTCTCAATATTCAGTGCACCCGAGTATTGCTAAGATGTACGCCGGACTGCGGAAGACCATGTGTTGGCCGGGAATGAAGAAGGATGTTCGCTACTATGTTACACATTGCGAAGCTTGCCAAAGGGTGAAGGCTGAATGCAGGAGTCCGGTGGTTTGTTGCAGTCTTTGCCAATTCCCGAATGGAAGTTTGAGGATATCTCCATGGACTTTGTCCATGGGCTACCTCGCTCACGCTCCGGGAATGACTCGGTGTGGGTTATAGTGGATCGACTGACAAAGGTGGCCCGGTTCATTCCAATGAAGAAGGAAGCACGCGTGGATGTTTTGGTACGCCTTTTTGTGGAGCAATTTGTACGGTATCATGGCGTGCCCAAGACAATTGTATCAGATTGGGATGGTCGGTTTACATCCAATGAGTGGAAGGCGGTACAGGCGTATTTGGGCTCACGCCTAACCTTTAGTACCGCATTTCATCCTCAGACTGACGGACAGTCAGAGCGGACCATCAGAACGCTGGAGGATTTATTAAGGTTATGTGTGTTGGACAGAGGAGAGCCGTGGGAAAGACTCTTGCCCCTGGTAGAATTCTCCTACAATAATAGTCATCAAGCGAGCATCGGTATGGCGCCCCATGAAGCCCTTTACGGAAGAGGGTGTAGGACTCCCTTGTCTTGGGTGCAAGATGAAGATCCGAAGGCATTGGGAAACGAATACATAGATGATACTGATGCGGCGGTCAGATTGATACGGGATCGCATGTTGGAGGCTCAAAGTCGACAGGCAAAATATTACAATAAAAAGCACCGGATGGTGGAATTCCAAGTGGGCGAAAAGGTGTTCCTTAAGATTCGGCCGATGCATGGAGTTTCGCGGGTGCGTGGAGTGAAAAAGCTCAGCCCAAGGTATGTTGGGCCTTATACTATACTGGAAAGGATTGGCCCGTTGGCCTATCGGTTGGAGTTACCACCGGAACTAGAAAATCTTCACGACGTGTTCCATGTATCGTCGCTTCGAAAAGCACTATTGCGGCCCGACCAATTTATTCCCACTACTGATGGTGCGGTGGCGTCAGATAGGTCTGTGCGACTAGAGCCGGTACGAATCGTTGACAGCGAGACAAGAACATTACGCCGCAAAAGTGTCCCCTTAGTGAAGGTGCTATGGATGAATCATGGGAAGGAGGAGTACACCTGGGAGCCAATGGATTTGATGCAGCAACGCTACCCGGAGTTGTTTGCCCAAGGTAATCTTATTTAAAAACATATGATAAACTTCCTGTTAGGTTTTTCTCCACACAGCCTAAGCCTGATTTCGGGGACGAAATCTTTTATTTTGTTTATAGGATTTGTAACGTCCCGAATCGCTCTAGGCCCCTAGTGTGTGTGTTTTGAGTCAGGAGGGTTGACTCGAGTCCTGAGAAGTGCAGGGAATTGGGCTGCACTTGTGGAGAAGGGGAGAAAACAGTGCAGAGAGAAGTGACACGGGTAGTGACACGGCCGTGTCCCTACCCGTGTGCGTCGAGATGATCTCGACGAGCCGTGTCGAGATCGTCGAGAATCGTTCGAGAGTCGTCGAGATCAAGTGACACGGGTAGTGACACGGCCGTGTCCCTACCCGTGTGTGTCGAGATGATCTCGACGAGCCGTGTCGAGATCGTCGAGAGTCGTCGAGATCGTGACACGGGTAGTGACACGGCCGTGTCCCTACCCGTGTGCGTCGAGATGATCTCGACGAGGCGTGTCGAGATCGTCGAGCGGGGTCGACACTAAGTGACACGGGTAGTGACACGGGCGTGTCCCTACCCGTGTGCGTGTACACGGCCAATGACACGGCCAGGCACACGGCCGTGTCATGTGGACACGGGTCGAGACACGGGCGTGTCCCTACCCGTGTCAGACACTGAACCGACATGGAAACTGTCGTTGCCGTTTCGCCAGGCAGGACACGGGTAAGGACACGGCCGTGTCCCTACCCGTGTCACATTTTGCATAAAAGGGGCAGAGAAACCCTAGCCGTTTTTCATTCTCATTTCCTTCCCCTAACTCCTGTGAGAACTCCTGGTGAGAGGAAAACCGCTGGAGCAAGTTCTACCGGAGGAGTTCCGCCATCGCCGCGAAAGAGAAGATGCCGCCAAGGAGAACTACGCGATCCATGGCCGGAAATGGTGGTACCGCTGGAGTCAACGTGAGTTTCCTACCCTCTCCCTTGGTGCTAGATCTATAGTTATGCCTTAGGAGAGACATCGACTCAAGAGAGTCTTGATGGAGAGGAGAAGATCTCTAGGTTAGGCCATGTTAGAACTTGTGTTCTAGACTTTAGATCTCTTCAACCCTTCCCCTTTTCTTCAATATGACGATGGGTGGATGGTCTCGTGAGGAGTTTATGGCCTTTGAGGTTGAATAAGGGAGGAGAATATTTCTGGAAAATTTAGGGACGATCGCCTTGAGGAGGAAGACGAACCGATGCCGTTCATTTTCCTTTAAGATGCGCGCAGAATCTGTATTCTGCGCGCAGCGATCTTCTATGCAATTTTCATGTAGGATAGGGGCAGATCTGGGCTTTTCGCTAAACACGAAAGTTGTAGCCCTTGGAAATACCTTTCCAACGAGTGGTTGCACGACTTCAGGTGATGTCTGTGGCCCCGGGAAAACCTAATCGAGTTTGCTGTCCGGCAATTTCCTGTACACAGAAATCGTGTTCTGTGCGCAGCGAACTTCGAAGCCGATTTCGAGTAAGTTATTGTCAGATCTGGGTTGTGACCTGAATATGAAAGTTGTAGATCATGAAAAGATCTTTCCAACGAGGGGTTACACGCCTCCACCGGATTCCTGTAACTTCGGGAACCTCCGGTCGAAGTTGCTGTCCAGATTAGTGATACACTTAGAATTCTGGTTTTATATAAAGTGCAATTAGAGTCGGTGGAATTCTGTCAAGATTAAATAATTTGTGCTAATCACCGAAGAACTGTGAATGATGGTGTTTATTATTTGGAACGCATACAACTGATTTCTTATTGCAAGATGTCTTGAGGTTTGGATGGTTCCCTTTATGTTTAATCGAATCGAATTGATAAGATGTTGATAGATTATAACATATGCGCATCATATAAGTCTTATGTAGAGTTCATATGGAATGACATATAGCAGATTAAACTATGGCCATGTGTATGTTGATTGGTGAAATGAAATTCGTTAGTCCAATACTTAGAGCGTCGTCTCCCTACGGGTAGTATTGTGAAGGGATGTAAGTGCGGGGTTGACCGCCACTTGTTTTGGTTGTGTTGAGGTAAGGTATGGATGGATGGTTGGGCTGTGTCCTCGTGTTTACTTCCGAGGCCCCTTCCATGATATGTTGATGTGGTATGTGCATGTGGTGTGAGTCGACACGCGGTGTCGTAATCCTGGGTTAAGGATAGTGTGGCAGGTCTACGGGCTCGCCAGTCGTCACACCGACGGGAGTTGGCAGTTAGACTTGGTCGGGTTGGGCTGTGTCCTCGGTGTTCACGTCCCGAGGCCCCTCCGGCCATGTGAACGGTTGGGCTGTGTCCTCGTGCTTTCTTCCGAGGCCCCTTCCGGGTCACGCAAGGCCAGTTCGGGCTGTGTTCTTGGTGCACATCTACCCAAGACCCCGCTGGGCCATAGTACGCATGGGCTCCGCTGTTGTGTTCTTAGCGTTGAGGCGTACGGAGGCCTAGGTGAAGTAGTGTGATACCCGCCTAGTAGTAGAAGTGCCCGTTCTACTGTCACCGCCTGGCCACGGCGGCTGATGCCTGAGAGGTTAGCTACCTGCTCGAAAAGTGGGAACTATAGTCTGTGTCGACATAGCAGTTGCATGGGTGTGCATGGGTGAGTCATTGCATAGCATTCATAGCATTCATAACATTGCACAACAAGATCCTCATCGTATAAGTTTGTATGGGCACTCTTATACGATGAGTTACTTTTATGTAACCCGATCCTTAACTTATAAGTTTGTATGGGCATTCTTATAAGTTAAGTTACTTTCCTGCTGATACTTATACTTGCTAGTTTAGTGTAGCTCTTTCATATATGCTGACAATGATGCTGTTACTCTTACACTACTGCCACTTGCTTGTACTTCCTTTACTTGCTTACTTATATATATTGTACCCTTGTTCTCTTTCTCCGCCCGGTGCCGAGGAGTCGCCGGGGGAGCGGATGTGAAACCACTTAGTCGTTTCGACTAACGGTTGCTACGTCTTCCTTTTTAGGAGGTCACGCCGCAGGTAGAGCAGCCGCAGACTACGCCGCAGGACAGCCAGGCCAGGACGACAGGGCCTGATGTGACGGTGCCGTCGATACCGTCTGTTACTGATGTTAGTGTTTTGCTTACTCTGTTGTAGCCCGTTTGGGCAATGATTAGCTGTACTCTGATATATTGTAGAAGCATGTTTTAGCTTCTCATTATTGATGTATTTGGACATTATAACTTAGTGTGGATTTGACTTCTGTTTGGTTTACTTATTTGGTTGGGTTGGCATGTTGTATTGATATTGTTGTAGCCGGCGGAATAGGCGTCTTGTGGTACAGGTTAGCCCGTGTGCTAATGCTACTGCAAGGCGGCTGTTCCGGGCATAAGACTCCCCCTTCGTGCCGTGTTTTGGGATCCGGGGAGGGGGGGTCTTACAGGTTCAGGCCTTGCCGCCACCTGTTCTGGCCTCACAGCCGCTTGTTCCTGCCTAAGGGGCTGGCCTTGGATCATGGTCAATAAATCCTCCGCAACTAAACGCACATGTTCCGCAGACGGTGGAGGTGTAGGCACCGCGGATGGTGCCGTACTTTCATCAGAACGCTGTGGCTCAGACGGCCTAGCTCCACTCCGTGTCACCTAAAGGTGGACAAGACACACATATTAGCGGTCGTACCCAAGCAAACAACACAAAATAGGAACACGCAGGTTCCTCAAACACATCAAGTTTGCATTCCTATCATGGACATTCAGGAGTTCATGCATAGACTTTGGTTTGCACAAACACGTGCTGCATACGAACCGGAGAAGACTCCGTGATAACATGTAGTTTAAGGAGTCTACGGGTTATGCCTGCGAAAAGGAGTAGCAGGAAGTACTGGGGTGGTAGCCCAGGAAAAATAGTCCATGTGATGTTTTTGGGTCCAACCTGTGAATGAGGCACAAGAAGTACTGGTGTGACCAGAAAAGGCCCTTTGTGATGCTTGATGTCGTAGGGTGTCCACCTATGAAGCGAGTAACAGGAAGTACTGGCATGATAGCTAGGACAGACCCCTGACATTTGTGCTTGTGCGGTGTCCACCTGTGGAGAGAGTCACAGGAAGTACTGGGAGGCCCAAGAAAGAACCGCTGTTGTGCGAAAGAAATGGGTATAGAGAAATACCCAGGCTGTGTTCCAAGAATAGGATTGGTGAGACCGACCCGCGCCTTTGATATAGCCATGAGTACGCTGTACTCGGAGAAGGCAAGGCGATTTGAGCAACGGGGGGTGGAGTATCCGACCTGCGCTATATCTGTCCGACGTGAGACCAAAAGGTGTGGTCTGTTGGAGCGCATAGCAAGAGTCTTCGGCCTGCGCGCCACGACATAATGGGGGGCTACGGGCCATCCCGGTGTAGGAAGACTAACTCCGGCTGCACGCCATGGAGTAAATGCTCAAGAGATTTACCGTTGGGTTGTGACCCTGATACGGTGGTGGGCAAGAGATTTGCCAGAACACCAAGAATGTGCCCTGAGTGCACGGACCGTTGGGCCGGGTGGCGAACGGTTGTGATGGCTTGTGTGCGTGAAAGCATATTTTGATGCTATATTGCCATACTTGTGATATGATATGCCTGCAGGGAAGAATACCGCTGCCCAGAGAGAAGGGGTAGGGTCGTTATAATTTGGTCAGCTGAACGCTGACCGTTGCTTTTGTTTGCCACCGTTGGGTGGATTGTCCCTGTACAGGTGCTGGCGAGCCAAGCGGGACCCGTAAAGGCTGATGTGCATGCTGTTGTTGCTGCTACTACTTCTAGACCTCGAAGGCTATCTGTGTTGTTGTTGTGTGTTTTCTTTTATTGTGGCCGGCCTGCGCGCCAATTTGTTTAGGCCACTATTTGATAGCCATGTAAGGTCATAAGGCCAACTCTTTTCACTTGTTGTAAGACATTCCTATATGATATAAAATGTGGAGTTTTATGTTTGGACATTCATGAGGAGTTCAAGTTGTCGTCTAGGCTTCTGCTAGAATGCTGTGTGATAGGTGCGATGCGCTACTCTGGTAACATCCTGTAACTTCACCGCCTGTTTTGTGATATATCCTGTGGGGTCCCGACCGGACCTTCTAGAATATACCATATGAACGGATGGGGTTGTTACACTCTGGGTGTAGGTCTTGTTGAAGACTGAGGTAGGGCCTTGTGCCTGAGTTGTAGGAGACTTTGTTCTCTGAGTGTAGGTCTTGTTGAAGACTGAGTGGTAGGACTTATTGCCTGAGTTGTAGGAGTGGGGACACTCTGAGTTGTAGGAACCTGTTTGGGGTTCTGTGCTGTAGGATCTGAGGATCTGAAGAGTAGTGCAGAAGTAGGCCGAATCTAGTACACTACTAGATATGTGAATGGGGAAAGTGGATGTACCCAGACCTTGAGGAACCACTATAAAAATCTGTGTGCACTCTGTGTTTGTTTATTTCTGTGATTGCTGAGCTAGCTGTGCTGAATTGCTATAGAAAATTGCAAATACCGGTTTAATTGTTCAGTGTTTCTGCCTTAAATTTAAAAAGATAAAGTTCACCTATTCACCCCCTCTAGGTGGTTAGGCACTATTTCTTTCAAGTGGTATCAAAGCGAGGTTACTCAAAAAGGGACATAACAGTCTGAGTAAGATCCTGTTGGCAGATTCAGAACAAATAAGAATCAAGAAAATGGGGTCTAGTGAGAATCACAAAGAGCTTGGGTACATGAAATTGCCAATATGTAGAAAAGAGATATTTGGCATATGGAAAGAGAGGGTTAGACTCTTTATGGAAGCATCTGACCCAAGGATATACATTACAATTAAAGAAGGCCCATATGTGCCAATGAAGATATCCATTCTGGATGCAAATCAGAAAACTCCCAAGGACTTTTCTGAAATGACTAATGATGAAATCATTCTGGCCACTATGTACAAGAGAGCCCAGAATATTATTGTTAGTGTCATTGATGATGCAATATTTCATAACTTAATTCATTGTAAAACCTCTAAATAAATGTGGGACACATTAATAGTTTATATGGAGAGATCAGAAGAAGTAAGACAAGATAGGAAGTCCTTGTTAAATCAGGAATATGAAAGCTTCAGATAAGGAAAGTCTGATAGCATTACAGAATGTTACAAGAAGTTCTATAGGATTGTTAATGAGTTGATGTCCTATGGAAGAGAATTCAGCAACTATGAGCTGAATGACAAGTTTTTAAGATCCCTGACTAAGGATTGGGACACCAAGATTTGTGCCATTAGGGAAGTGGCCAAACTAGCTGACATACCTCCTCCAACTTTGTTTGGAAAACTGTTATCTTATGAGATGCAGTTAATGACTAGAAAGGAAGAAGAGAAGAATACTAGAGTGGAGCACAATGAAAGATCTGTGGCCTTCAAGACTAAAGCCACTATGAAGTATAGAAGCAAGTCTCAATCCCCACCTCAAATAGTTGCTGAGGCTGTGATAGATAATTCAGAAAGCAAGAATTCAGATAGCAGTGAAAGTGATGAAGACTTTGCTGCTTTTACTAGGCATTTTCAAAAGTTTCTGAAGAAGAAGCAGTGGAGGTCTAAGCCTACCACTTCTCAGCCAAAAGATGACTACTATCAGAAAAGAAAGACATCAAGGAATGACAGAAGAAGGTCCAAGCCAAGCAAAGCTACATCTTCAAAAATTGTGTGCTATTGCTCCAATAGATAGGGACATGTAGTGGCTGACTGTCCTGAAAAGAGGAAGGAGTCAGCTGACAAAAAGAAGACTCAGTTTAAGGGCAAAAAGGAAAAGTCCTTTGTTGCTAAGAAAGACAAAAGTCTGACAGAACAGTCATCTTCAGAAACAGAATTAGAAGCTGAAGCCTACATTCGATTATTTGCTGAAGAGGAAGAAGATGAGTTCATGCAGCTAATGAACTCAATTTATGAGTATGAGGACCATCAGTGCAAGGGACTGATGGCTTTATTTGAAGGAAACAAGATCCAGGATCAGCCTGGACCAAGTAAGGTACAAAGTTATTCATCTAGTTCAATTTATAGTTCTGAGTCAGAATCATATACATCTGCATCAAGTGATGTGGGTGGGTCTGAATCTGAAGGATATATTCATCAGTTAATTGATGAATATAGGAACTTGTTGCAGGCCTTGAAGAAAAGCAAAACCTTGGACAAAACTCAGGCAAAGGAGATTGCTAGTCTTAAATTGGCTGCTGCTGATTCAGACAAGTTGTTGGATCAGAAACTGAATGAAATAGCCAGACTGAAGAACATTACTGCTATTCAGATGGGTACTATTACATTTAAGAATGATCAGATCAGGAATCTGGAGGTTAGACTTCAGAAGGAGAAGGATATTGTGGCTAGCTTTTCTAAACCCAAATCTGTTTTACCCTTGATAGATGAGTTTGTACCTCAAAAGGGTAAGACTGGATTAGGATTTAAAAAACCTGCCTGGACTGCTAGGTCTAAATCTAAGGGCAAATCCCCAACACTAAACAAGAAGCCTGCTGTAGATAAATCAGCCAGGGTTGTACCTAAACAAAGGTACAACAAGTTTGAGTGCTGGTGTTGTGGCAAGATATGCCACTTTGCCATAGATTGTTGGCACAATTCAAGTGTCAAGGAGAGTAGCAAACTGCCTGCTAGAAGAGTTACATGTAGTTTTGTTAAAAGTCAGACTAACTTGCACCAAGGACGCAAGAGTTATTTGGGTTCTAAGGTTAAGTAATCTGTTTTGCAAGTGAGTCTAAATGGCCATGCCCCTATATGGTACTTGGACAGTGGATGTTCCAGGCACATGACTGGAACAAGGGGGTTGCTGAAGGACTATACACCTATCAAGGATGGCCCTAAAGTTACCTTTGGTGGTTCAGAAAAAGGAATCATCAAAGGCTTTGGTAACATTTCTAGTAACCTGATTACAATTACTCAAGGGGCTTATGTAAAGGGTTTGAAACATAACCTCATTAGCACAAGTCAGCTGAGTGATTTAGGATATGACATCTCATTTGTCAAGAATGGTTGTTGTTGGAACACCCTATTACTAATTTGGGTCAGGATCACTATGTCTCTAGGAACCTTTGTTTGACCTTCTGTATAGCTTTATAGGTCAATTAGAATTGAGTCTAAGGGTTAGAAGTCTAGGATTGGAAGCTGCCCTGAAGACCAAGTTTTTTTGTCTGGAGACTAAGTCTGATCGTCGAGCTCAGCACGACGATTCGTCGAACTGAGCTCACCGATCGTCGAATGGAGTTCGACGATATTATGAAGTTGAGCTCAGCGATCGTCGAGTGGAGCTCGCCGATCTGCCGAAGTTGAGCGAGGTTGATCAAAGCGAGGTTGGTCAAACATACCATATCTGATTGGTTGTACAGGCTAACACCTGAACCCAAAGATCCCAAACTAGATCTGTTTTCTTTTGTATTTTATTATTAGATTTTGTGTACACAAATCATGGCCCAAAACAAAGATTATGCTAGCACCAGACCTCCAGTGTGCAATCTTTCCAAGTTTGCACTTTGGAAGGCAAGGATTAGACTTTATATGAATCCCATTGACGAAGATATTTTCAATTCTGTTTTGACAGTGTGTCCAAGACCCCCAGAAAGCACAAGCACAAATGCTGTTCCACCTCCATCAGGAACAGAGGCTGACATCAAAAAATGGAAAGTAGCTGATGCCAAGGCTATGAACATCCTAGCCCAGACAATGTCAGATGACATATTCCAAAAGGTAGCTGAATGCAACTCAGCCAAGGAGATTTGGGACAAGCTCTCCGAAATTGTCTCAGGCTCAGCTGATGAGAGAAAGGACAGAAGATCCCATCTCATCTCCCAATATGAGAACTTCAAGAAGGGAGAGACTGAGTCAGTGGGAGACATGTACAACAGATTGAGTCTGATTGTCAGTGAGCTAAGGACATTGGACAAAGAGATTTCTCTGACAGAACTTAATGACAAGATCCTAATGTGCTTCCCCAGCACTTGGGACTCAAGAATCTGGCCAATTAAGGATGCCAGAAGTCTAAATGAGATCACCACTGAAGCCTTGTTGGGTAAGCTCAAATCTTATGAGCTACTCATCAAGAATAGAGAGAAAGAACAGAAGGCTGCTTCACCAGCCACAAGGAAAGAGAAAACCATAGCCTTCAAGGCAACTGAGGATCTGCCTGAAGAAAAAGCTACAGGAAATGATGAACTTCTCAGCTTGTTGGCCAAAAGATTCTACAAGATGGCCAGAAAGGACTTCAGAAGAAGATCATACAAGGAGCAGGATAAGCCAAGGTATGACAAGTCCATTGGCAATAACAAAGACATTATCTGCTTTGGTTGCAGGAAACCAGGGCACATAGTTCCTGACTGTCCAGAGAACAAGAACAAGGACAGAAGGGACAAAAAAGAAAGAAGAAAGGAGAAGGACCCCAAAAGGAATGGCAATAGCAAACCTTCTTCCAGCAAAAATAAGCATACAAGGAAAGGGTTTGTTGCTGAATCCTGGAGTGAGACAGAAGAGGAATCAGAAGCCTCATCCAGCTCCAGTGATGATGAGGATGATGCAGAAGAAAAGGAATTCTGCATGATGGCAATTAATGCCTCACAGCACAATTCAGAGGATGAAGAGTCAGAGTCAGACTCAGAAACTCAACCTGAAGAAGATCAGGTAATTAGTTCTTTTGATTTTACTTCAGAAGATTTTAAATTTGAATTTAAAACACTGTGTTTAGACCTGCTAAAGTCTGAGAAAGAGATTACCTCTCTCAGAAATCAATTATCTGAACACAATGGTTTAAAGTCAGAAAACCTCAAACTCTCTCAGGAGTTGGAGATCTGTAGGGAACAGATGGCTACACTGAAAAGTGAGCTCTCTGAGGCCAATAAGCTTGAAGAATCCCTTAATGGGAGAAGCATCAAGCTGATGGACATCACAACCACAGTGAACTCTAGATTCAACAGTACACTAGGCTTGGGTGCTTCATCCAGCCAACCTATAGTCCTAACAACTCCCATCAAGTTTATTTCTAGCAAGGGAAAGGGAGTTGTAGAGGTTGCTAGGAAAAATTCTGATCTGCCTCAGAAAACCAAGTCCCAGCAAAAATCGTCGAACGGAGATCGACGATCGCCGAATGAAGATCGACGATCGCCGAACGCAGCTCGACGATCTCAGGACAAATCGTCGAACGCAGGTCGACGATCTCATCCAAAGTCGTCGAACGCAGCTCGACGATCTCATATACCTGACCTCAGCCATAGTCGACCGTCGAACGGAGCTCGACGATCTGACCCAAGATCGTCGAACGCAGCTCCAAGATCGTCGAACAGAGGTCAGAACTCTGGAAACTTTTTCAAAAGCAAATCAAAATTGAATCCTAAGGGTTCTTCATCCCAAACCTTCAACCCTTATACTGAATGGATTTTACCTCCAAGGAGATATCATCCTGAAGGATATAAGAGTCAGCCAGTGATGTCTTTCATTTCTGAATTTAGAGATTATCAACCTAGGCCCAAGGTAAACTGGGTCAAAAACAAGTGAATTGTTTCATGTGCAGGTGAAGACCTATCCAACATCTAACCAGCAATGGTATTTGGATAGTGGGTGCTCTAAGCACATGATAGGGAATAAGGACAACCTCACATCCTTCAGAGCCAAGCTTGGACCCAAAGTTATCTTTGGTGATTCCAACTTTGGACAAACTAAGGGATATGGTGCAGTACAGATTGGATCAGTAACCTTCAAGAAGGTAGCATATGTGGAAGGACTGAAGCACAACCTGATCAGCATCAGTCAGCTATGTGATGAAGGCTACCAGGTGACCTTCAACAAAACCTTATGCAAAATCAAGTCAGAGGACAACACAACTGTGTTGACAGGTATAAGGAAAGGTAACATCTACTTAGTAGATTTTCTTTCAACTGATATATATATTTGCCTGTTTAACTCAGTCTGTAGACCAAATGTATTATGGCATAAGAGATTAGGACACCTAAACCTTAGAACTATTGCTAGGCTATCCAAGGACAACCTTGTTAGAGGACTACCTTCTGGCCCCTACAAGAAGGAAGGACTCTGCAAGGCTTGTCAATTAGGCAAGCAAACTAAAAACAGTTTTAAGTCACTTAATAAGAGTGATTCACCTAGGATATTGTATCTGTTACACATGGATCTATTTGGACCCATCACAGTACAAAGCCTAGGATGGAAATCCTACACTTTAGTAGTTGTAGATGACTTCTCTAGATTCACTTGGGTGTTCTTTATAAGGAAGAAGTCTGATAACTTTAAGTGTCTGACAGAGTTTCTCAAATGTATACAGATTGAGTTCAATACTCACATTGCCCTGATCAGAAGTGATCATGGGACAGAGTTTGATTCTCTTCTTATGCAAGAGTTCTGTCAGAGTGAAGGGATCATACATACTTTCTCAGCTCCTAGAACTCCTCAACAAAATGGGGTAGCTGAAAGGAAAAATAGAACCCTTATTGAATCTGCCATTACATTGTTGTCAGATGCTCATCTACCTCTATCCTTTTGGGCAGAGGCAGTGAACACCTCCAACTATGTGCTGAACAGAAGTCTGATACATAAACTGAAGGGAAAGACTCCCTATGAATTACTCAAAGGGAAGAAAGCTAAAGTTGACTATTTCAGAATTTTTGGTTGCATTTGCTATATTCACAATAATGACAAGAAATACTTAGCAAAATTTCAAGCCAAAGCTGATGAAGGAGTGTTTCTGGGATACTCCATGATCAGCAAGGCCTATAGGGTCTATAATAAATCATCTTTGAAAATTGAGGAATCTGTTCATATTTCTTTTGATGAAACTAACATGTCTTTCAAGGAGAAGATTTCTTCTACCATAGAACCTTTGCAGGAACACTCTCTAGTTGAAGATATGAACAAGCTACAGGTTGCTCAAGAAGAAGAAAGCAGTGAAAATGAAAGCAATGCTCAACATATTGAACCACCACTTGAAGAGCCAGTTGTTGTACCACAAGAGGAAACAACAACACAGGTTGGTGAACAATCAACACCCCCTGTTGATCTAGTAACATCAAGAGACCATCCAATTACCCAAATAATTGGAGAACTCTCAGCTGGTGTGCAAACCAGAAATCAGGTCAACCAAAACCTGTTGCACACCTGCTTCCTTTCTCAAATTGAACCTCAGTCCATTCAAGATGCAGAGCAAGATCCACACTGGATCATTGCAATGCAAGAGGAGTTGCATCAATTTGAGAGGAACAAAGTATGGGAACTAGTGCCAAAGCCAAAGGATCATTCCATTGTTGGAACAAAATGGGTATTCAGAAATAAACTGGATGATCAAGGAGTAATAATTAGGAACAAGGCAAGGCTAGTTGCTCAGGGATATTCTCAAGAAGAAGGAATTGACTACAACCAGACTTTTGCACCTGTTGCAAGATTGGAAGCCATCAGAATATTTCTAGCTTATGCAGCTCACAAAGGCTTCAAGGTTTATCAGATGGATGTCAAGAGTGCCTTCTTAAATGGAGACATCAAAGAGGAAGTCTATGTCAGACAACCTCCAGGTTTTATCTCTCCAACTTATCCTGATTATGTTTTTAGACTAAATAAAGCATTATATGGTCTCAAGCAAGCTCCTAGAGCATGGTATGAGACCTTAGCATGCTTTCTCTTGGAAAATAGTTTTATAAGGGGTAGAGTAGACCAAACTCTTTTTATTAGAACCCATAAGTCCCATACCCTACTAGTACAAATTTATGTAGACGATATCATTTTTGGTTCTACTGACTCAAAATTGTGCAGAAGGTTTTCTAACCTGATGCATTCTAAATTTGAGATGAGTAGCATGGGTGAGCTATCCTTCTTTCTAGGATTGCAAGTCAAGCAACATGCTGAAGGCATCTTTATTTCTCAAACCAAATATGCTAATGAACTGGTTAAGAAATTTGGTATGTCTGAGGCATCTTGTATGAAAACACCCATGCCTACCAATGCTGTACTGGATGCTGATGAACATGGGAAACCTGTTGATCAGACAACATATAGAGCAATGATTGGCTCTTTACTGTATCTTACAGCTAGTAGACCAGATATAATGTTTGCTACATGTATATGTGCTAGGTTCCAAGTAAGCCCTAGAGAGTCACACCTAACATTAGTAAAGAGGATTCTCAGGTATATTAAAAGTTGTCCAAATATAGGTCTCTGGTATCCAAAAGATTCCGCATTTGATTTAACTGGATTCTCTGATGCTGATTATGCTGGATGCAGAATTGACAGGAAAAACACCAGTGGAACTTGTCAGTTCCTTGGTGACAGACTTGTCTCTTGGTTTTGTAAGAAAACAAACATCTGTGTCAACCTCAACTGCTGAAGCTGAATATATGGCTGCAGGCAGTTGTTGTTCACAAATATTGTGGATTCAAAACCAACTCCTAGACTATGGTTACAACTTAGAGAAGTCAAAAATCTTTTGTGACAATACAAGTGCTATTTCCATAGCTCAAAATCCAGTCCTCCAT
This sequence comes from Platanthera guangdongensis, assembly GCA_039583875.1. Lineage (NCBI taxonomy): Eukaryota > Viridiplantae > Streptophyta > Magnoliopsida > Asparagales > Orchidaceae > Platanthera > Platanthera guangdongensis. The sequence continues at coordinate 41,959,505 of CM077160.1, read as the reverse complement.
AGTAGGACAAAACACATAGAGATTAGGCATCATTTCTTAAGGGACAATGTTGAAAAGAATAAAATTGAATTGCAATATATCCCAACTGATTTACAAAGGGGAGATATTTTCACCAAGCCTTTGGATGAAAAGAAACACACCTTCTTCCTAAATCAGTTAGGAATGTTAGATGGAGGAAGTCTTAAATAATCTCCAAGATTTTGAAAGCTAAAAATTGACCAAGACTAGGCAAAAATTCTGATTTTTCTTAGTGTCTAGAATTTTTCTGATCTCTGAACTGCGCTCGACGATTTCCACACAGATCGTCGAACGGAGATCGACGATTTCCAGAATCGTCGAACTGAGTTCAGCGCCTCTCAGATAGTATGAACTATCTCTTCCGGTCAACGATCGTCGAACGGCGCTCGACGATTATGTTCACTGAACGATCGTCGAACGGAGCTCGACGCCTTCCAAGATCGTCGAATGGAGATCGACGATGTTGGAGTCTCTTCAGATTCCTTTAGAAGCCTCGATCGTCGAACTGAGTTCAACGATCTTTCCAATTCTGCGTCGAACCCTAATATAAAACTCATTTTTCGCCGTCGTTCTCTCTTGCGCTTTCAATTTCTCTGCAAGAACTTTCTTCCCTCCAAACAGTTCTACGCTTGGTCGTTTTGTTTGTTGAATTTTTGCAGGTACAATGGTTGTATCAGTTGCAGTTCTAGCCGCCATGAAGTTCGATGCAGGCTTCGACATTGATATGGAATCATTCAGCACTACTGACCAAGTTTTCCAAGATATTCTGAGCTTATTCAAGGATCAGAACTTGTCTGCCCCCATGACCACTAGAATCAAGCTTGCTTCAGATGAAATCAAGGAATGGGTCTACACTGCTCATAATCTGGACAACAACACAATAGTTGGATCTATTGCTGGAACTCAGGTACCTCTGACCCCCACAGTTTTGACAGAGGTTTTTGGATTGAGAAATGGAGATGATACTGCTGAATTATCTGGAGAGGAGTTTTCTGACATACTTGCCAGGATGGGTCATCCTGAGGGAAACCCTAGCAAGTTATTCAAAAGAAACTTGTCTGTTGAGTACAGGTTCCTAGCAGATGTTGTAGGAAAAGTGCTTGTTGGCAAAGCACTCTGCACATGACACTATCTCCAGACATCAGCTCTGCCTAATGGGAGCTCTGGTAGATAAGAAAAGTTTGAACTGGGGAGAGGTCTTCTTTGACCTAATCAAGAAGAAAATAAACAAAAGCTTTGTTAATTTTGGAAGGATTATTGGAGTCTTCCTGCAAACAAGGTGCCCTACCTTGCTGGTCTCCTCTGGAGTGCACATCAATGCCTCCAAGAGACTTACCTGTGCCCTCTTTGGCAAGTGGGACAGGCAGATAAGCAAGCCAAGTAGGCCCTCCTCTAGTGCTCCTTCAGGCACCAGGACTCACAGAGTCACTCTCCCACAGGTCTCTGCTCCTGCAGAAGACCTGGCTGCTGCTGTTGCTGCCTCTTCTCCTCCTCCAATTCCAACCCTACCTCTTCCATCCACCATTCCTGCTTCATCCCCCATTACCATCTCTAGCCCCTCTCCAACATCAATTCCATCTCCAGCAACCATTTCATCACCTCCAGTAGACCAATTCCACCCATTGTTCTCATATCCACCACCAGATGTCACTTCTTCCCCATCCATACCATCCTTCACCCTTCTGGATGACTCCTACATGGATGATTCCCCCTCATCTCCTCCAGAATTACCCTCCTCCTCAACCTCATTCCAAGATCTCCTCCACCATATCATTGACCAACCAACTTTCAACCCATCCACATCCATCCCCTTGTCCTCCATATCCACCATCCCCACACCTCAGCCATCCATCCCTCCACTCTCCAGCCCTCCACTTCCAGCATCCTCAGCTATCCCTACTCCATCTACCTCTGCTCCTATTCTTGAGCAAGTCGACCTCTCAGCCCTAGCTGACAAGTTGTATGAGCTAATTGCCCCCAGGCTCTCTCTGCTCTTAGAGACCTCTTTGGCTCCTCTACAACTGTCAGTGGCAGCTCTCTCTGCCAGGCTTTCCTCCCTCATTCCTCAGGCAGCACCTCCAGCAGTGTGCCTTGATACAGATGTATCTGCATCTAGGCAGGGGGAGATGCCATATGAAGCAAGCCTTCATGCTGTTGCTGCTGCTGTCTCTGCTCCTGCTGTTGATGATACTGCTGCTGCTGCTGAGATTTCTGTTTCTGCTGCTTCTGCTCCTGTTGCTGTGCCTCCAGAATGTCAGGCTCCCACTGCAGTTCTGGCAATAGACCTACAGTCTTTGCTCTCTGCCTTTGATCCTGTCTTCTTCAGCTATCTCCCAGGAGTTAATGCTGTCCAGCCCTCAGAAGACCTATCTAAGGCACTGGTGCCTTTCTCTGGCTGTGACCCCAGCATTATTTCTTCTTTTGCACTCTCAGTGATTGCTGCTGCTGCTGTTGAAGAAAAGACTGAATCTGCTTCTGAAACTGTTTTTGCTGCTGCTGAAAATGTTCTCACTGCTGCTGAAATCCCAATTGTTCCTGATGAGCCAACATCCAAGGATTTTCTGATGTCAGAGGCCACTGTTTTTGAGCATGCTGCAGTTTTTGATGTTGCTGAAATTTCTGCTGATAGTGAGACTGTTACAATTACTGCTACTGTCACTACTCCAGCTTCTATTGCTCCTTCTGTTGCTCCATCTGTTGCTCCATCTGCTGCCCCATCTGCTGTTGTCCCTGCTGCTGCTACTTCTGCCTCTGCCTCATCTGCTGCTGTTCAGTTGAAGAAAGAATTGATGAAGAAAATAGATGCTATTTATGATGACCAGAGTTCTGAGTCTGATGAATTCAAAACAGACTCTGATGATTCAGCTGCTACTATTGCAAGGAAAAGGAAAGCTAGGAGCAAGGCAATGCAAAGGGTGCCTCCTGCAAAAGTCAAGGATAATAATGATATACCTTATTATATTCTGCATAACTGCCAAATTACTGAACATTGGATGCAGTATTCCAAAAACCAGTTGAAAGCAATGAAGAAGAAGAGAAAGTATGAGAAGGGCTCCTCCCAGTTCCAGCACCCTCATCCTCCTCCACCACCTCCTCCTGATGCAGGTGCAGGTGGAAGCTCTGCAAGTCAAGCCCCAGCTAGAAGCCAGGCTCCCTATCAACCCCATGCCAGATCCTATCAAAGGGAAAGCCAATCTAGGGGTTCTTATTCTAGGAGAGGAGGATACAGGGGAAGTCAAAGAGATATTCAGGTTTATTCTAAAGGGCACTCCAGGCAGCACCCATACTCCAGGGGAGGACATGTTTCATCTGATACTACTTCTGGTCCATTCCCCTACAAGCTAAGAGAGACAGTGTCTGCTAGGCCTCCTCAAGACAATTCTTCCAACAGGTATGAGCCACCTGTACCATTTGAGGACCCTGAGAAGAATCCAGTTGCTTGGACTGCTAGGATGAAGGAGTTGGCTGCATTAGACCAGATAAAGAAAGCCAAAGAACAAGGGCTAGACACTTCAAATATTTCTACAATGTCAGAGCAGAGACAGAAGGAACTAGAGAAATATGCTTCCAGCAAATTCTTTGATGCAGACAGATATATGGAATTGCATCCTGCTGCTGTGGTTCCCAGGACTTCGAAGCAAACTTACTTGGGTGCAGCAGATGACACCAAATCCAACAAGGAAGCCCAAAATCCAAACAGAGAAATCAAGATGGTTAAAGGCAAAGAGAAGAAGTGATTTTGTAAGGTGACAATCTTTGGATTTTCTGACTGCTATCTGGATGCCATATGCATATATATATATATCTATGTGATGTTTCTGCATGTCTAGCTGCTGTTGTTTTTATGATTTTCTGATTATATGTTGTTATTTGAATTTCCAAAGTCTGTAAATAGTAATCCTAACCCAAATAGGGGGAGATTGTTGGAACACCCTATTACTAATTTGGGTCAGGATCACTATGTCTCTAGGAACCTTTGTTTGACCTTCTGTATAGCTTTATAGGTCAATTAGAATTGAGTCTAAGGGTTAGAAGTCTAGGATTGGAAGCTGCCCTGAAGACCAAGTTTTTCTGTCTGGAGACTAAGTCTGATCGTCGAGCTCAGCACGACGATTCGTCGAACTCAGATCGACGATCGTCGAGCTCAACTTCGGCAGATCGTCGAGCTCCACTCGACGATCGCTGAGCTCAACTTCATAATATCGTCGAACTCCATTCGACGATCGGTGAGCTCAGTTCGACGATTTTGACTCTGCATTGGATCTTTATCTCTGAGCTCAGTTCGACGATCTTTGAGCTCAGATCGACGATTTTTTTGCTGCTTTAGTTTTCCAGTTCGCTGAGCTCAGCTCGACGATAGCAGAGCTCAGTTCGGCGATTTCAGTTAACTTCCAGAATTCAAATTCAAATCAGACAGGAGTTATTATGCAATTAATTCAGAGATTTGCTAGCCGTTTTCATATATTTCTGGACCAAGTTTCAAGGGATCTTCCAAGGAATAATTCTGTGGACTTTCCTCTAGAAGAGTTTTTGCAATTAAGGATGCAATCAATGCAGACCAACGGCTATCTTTGACAGAGAATGATATTCTATTCAGGAACAGAGAATAAAAGACAGAATGTTTTTTGAATCAATATAGATGATATACAGAGATTAACAAGGAGAGAATACACAATACAGATTACAGAGACTCTTTCAAAATCTTCTGTCAAAAAGAATTCTGAAGAACACTCATCAAGAGATCAAGCTTTCAAAAATCTTCTGATCTCTTCATCTTTCAAAGTGTTCAAGGCCAACATCATTTCAAGACTCCAGACACTCAACATTTCAGCCATTGCTGAAATCATCTATTGCTGGAGTTCTACCTTTGAAGGCCTATCACCCTCAAGCAAAGCTTTTCTTCCTGAAGCTTTCAAGGATTCAGGGGGAGCTTTGACATCAATCCACATAGTCTTCTCAGTTGTCTGAGAAAGAGAAGACTGCCATCACTCTCTCACCCCAAATTTGTAAAGGGTTTCTCAAACTCCCTTCAAAAGTTTGAATCTGGTTTTTGAGCACCTTGTCAAAAGCTCATTGGTGGCAAGACACCTGATCAAAAAATCTGCTTTGGTTTTTGAGCACCTTATCAAAAGCTCATTGGTGCCCAGGACACCTGATCAACTCATCCTGCAGTGGATTCCTACCTAGGGTGGTAGAAGAGTGGATGTACCCAAGTTTGGGGAACCACTATATTTCCTTGTGTCCTCTGGTTCTGCTTGTTTACTTTTTGTTTCTGGCCTTGATTTGTCTGTGCTTAGTTTTTGCATAGCCTAGTTCTGTGATTAGATTTATATTTGCTTCCCTGCTCACACTTATTACAACAATTGTTGTAAAATTTTTAAAAGTACTAAAACACCATATACTCTATTCACCCCCCTCTAGAGTATATCAGATCTAGTTGCACTTTCAGTTGTCATATCAAAAGGTCAAGTGATCAAAAGATCATTTTGACAGGATATAGGAAGAGAAATGTCTATTGTCTTGACTTTGTATGTGAGAACAATGTTTCTCCTATTTGTCTTGTAGCTGATGAGAGAGTCTCACATTATGTTAAATGGCACAAGAGGCTGGCTCATCTTAACTATAAGACAATTGGACCAACTCTTTAGTAAAGAGTTAGTGAGGAATGATCCTCAAGTTAAGTGTATAAAGGATGGGATATGCTCAGCTTGTCAAAAAGGCAAGCAGACCAAATCCACCATTCCTAGCCTTGATAACAAGGATTCTGTGAGGTGTCTATACCTCTTGCATATGGATCTTTTTGGTCCTATGCCAGTTCACAGCCTAGGTAGGAAGGTCTACACATTTGTGGTTGTAGATGACTATTCAAGATATTCCTGGGTGTTCTTCCTAAGACAAAAATCTGAAACCCCAAGTATCTTATATAGTTTTGTTAAACAAATTCAGAATGAATTGGACAGTACAATGGTCAAAATCAGAAGTGACCATGGTACTGAATTTCAGTCTGAAAGTATGACAAAACTATGTGAAGAGTTTGGGATTTTTTAGGAATTTTCCTCACCAAGAACACCTCAGCAAAATGGTATTGCTGAAAGGAAGAATAGAACCTTGATAGAGGCTGGTAGAACACTATTGAGTGACACTTCTCTCCCAGAATATTTCTGGGCTGAGGCAGTAAATACTGCTTGTCATGTGATCAATAGGGCTACTATCACCAAGAGCCACAAGAAGACCCCCTATGAGATTGTGAAGGGCAGAAAACCAAATTTATCCTTTTCAGGATCTTTGGTTGCAAGTGTTATATACTTAACAATGGAAAGTCTTATCTAACCAAGTTTGCTGCCAAATCCCAAGAGGGGATCTTTGTTGGGTACAATAACAATAGTAAGGCTTATAGGTTCTACAACTTGGTTACTCAAGTTATAGAAGAGTCTGTACATGTAGTTTTTTGATGAAACAAGACTTATTAACTGTGAATTGCCAAGTAGTATTTGCAGCTCTACAGGTGTAACTGAGAGGATGGACAAGCTTACCATTACAAAGGTACTACTGCAAATCAGCATGTGGAAGATGGTGGTTGTTGTCTAGGGGGAGTACAAAATACTCCTGATGCTGAAGAAGACCAAGAGGTGCAGCTAAATGAAGAGACTGATGGTGTACAACCTGAAGACAGGCTGCCTCCAGCAAATAGACACTTAAAGGATCATCCAGGCAATCAAATAATTGGAGATCCCAGACAAGGAGTGCAAACAAGGAGCAGGAATCTAAAATGTTGTTACATTTTGTTTCTTGATTGTATGACATACCTCATGTAAGGTTCAAGAAGATGCTCTTGGTCTTGGACAATAGAACCGTGAGTTTTATTATGTCATGTAATCTTATTTTTTTTCCTCACAATCATGGTAATCGAAGAGTAACATTGATTACCGGGTTAAGATTGTCGAATTGGTTAAAGTACATTTGAGTTCTATAAATGTTGATAAATGTTTATCGTTTAATCATATGAGTGTGTATGTGTGTGTTTTCATACATATCGAGGTTGACCTATTTTCATGTTATAACATTATATGGAATGTGTTAAGTGTCATTAATGTTTAAAACGTGTCTAGTTTATTTAAGATGTGTAGATTTAGCGCGTCGATGTGTACATTGTGATTATAATTGAAGGCCATATTTTGATTGTAATATATATTGTGATTCGTTATTCACACTTACGCGTAAGAAATTTGCATATCAGAATATCATTTGTCCCCAAATTGTTTGGGTAGTGATATGGTCGGGCCCATTGGTAAAGCGAGGTTGTAATGCATGCAAATAACTGAAGCAGTTATAAATAAAACTCACTTATGAGACCGAGAATCACAAGTATAGTGCAAAAATTACACGGTCCTATTTTGCACTATATTCTTAATATCACGTGACAAAGGTAGACACGGGTCATAATGTTTAGTTACCTATACTACCATATTGTTGTGGCGACTATAATGCCTTGATAAAGCATCTTATAGTCCATAATATAAGTTGTTATGTTATAACTGCGATGACATGGTTCCTCTATAAGGTCACACCAAATGAACGGGAACAGTCTCTGTTTGACTTACCTGTGCGCTTGATTTCATACAGTATGCGATCAAGATAGCACAGTAAGTTCACATTCAAAATGTCATTTTTCATATGTTTAGAACAAGATGAGTTGTTAAATTATGCGACTGTTAATCTGCAAGATGAATTGGTTCATCGCGTTATTTTAATAGTGTGACGGCTCGATTTCTTATCTAAATCAATCAAAGTAACCTACTTGATTTGAGGTTATGTTATGATCAAAAAATTGGGGGTAGATCTTTACCCAAGATCAAAGCCCTCACTTATTGGATATATATATATATATATATACATATGTGTATAAGTTTTTTTTATCAAGGGTTGATCAAGGGTTAATCAAGGTTTGATCAAGGGTTGAGAAAGAGATAAATAGAAAAGGGGGATATGGTTTTAAATGTGCTTTTCGGTTTTCCATGGAGAACCAAATGGCGACACAAAAAATCACAAGGTGATTTTCCCTTGCTCTCGCAGAGCGCCGACCAGCCATCTATTGGTGCTTCCCGGCGATTCACGATTTCTTGGAGGTGCTCCGGCGATAGTGCTCGACTTGATCTTCTACCCGGAGACAAGAGTGGCTCAGCCACTGGGCGTCTCCGATGTCTTGAAGAAGAATGAATAGCCCTGGTGTTTTCCCTTGCTTAGTATTCTTCCCGGCGATAAGTGTGGCTCGACCACTAGATGTCTCCGACGGCTTGAAGAAGAAGGTCTAGGTCTCTTCCTTTCACTCCCCTCATCAACGGAGCGGATTGCTTTGACTGTTAGGGTTCAAGGTGAACTAAGAGGTGAGGCGTCTGCCTCATTGTTGTGGTGGAATCACTGCCACCTTCTCCAATGTGTCCCATATTCCGCCTAGAGATCTTGTTCTCAGGAGGTACAATTTCTGACCTCTTGTGATGGTTAGATGTGATGAGTTAGGTTTTATGTTGCTTAGCCTTGTTTGGTCGTTGTCATCAGATATCTGATCCCTATGTGTTGTTGGTGCTTGCCAAGTTTTTTTTAAATTTGCCCTACCACTACACTAAGAAATCCAACATACACTTAAACTAACCCTAAGTGTATTTAGACTTCCTCCAAGGGAAAGACGATCCATCGTTGATCCCGAGCACGACCTTAACTTTGCCAACCAGGCTCTCACAACCTGACTCCACTTTCATATCCAAATCAGGCCAAGTACACCATCTATCCCACCTTCCCATTCCAAGGCTTACATGTTATCTTATTTCTACAGCGTACTATGTGTAGACCTAATGACCTATATGACGTGCATGAATGATGACCCCCCTCCAAATATTCATCCAAATGACCTAAGATTGTTACTGGGGGTCTAACATGATATTTTAAAGATAAAACAGAATATAATATTTTTCCTAATTTATTTGGCATTTAATTAATTTTCTGCAAAATCTGGCCAACTAAGCTTTTGAACACCAAGCACATTTTCTGAGATGATATGGCCTTAACAAAATTATTACATGTACATAACCTCAAAATAACAGTAAAAACTAAAATTTACAATTTTCTAAAAAAGGTTGACCACCAAACAAATCAATGATTAAGTAACCTAATTAATAGGGCAAAGTAGGAAATAATATAAATAATCATCCAACAATTGTATAAAAATTACAAGATGTCAAGTGTGACTAAATGTAACATCCCTCAAACAACTAGACCCCTATGAGTGTTTTTTCATGACTAAGTCATGATAAAATCCTAAGAAGCTCAAAAGGCCAAGTGAGCAAAGATTCAAGATGAAAATCACCTTGAACTGCCTATAGCATAACCTCACCAGCAGACCTAGCGTTGGACCTTAGTTCAAACCCTAAGGTTGAACTTTGGGGGTTGTGAGGGACATGGGGTGATATGTCCTTGTATGGACTTGGTGTTTAGTCCATGAGATCTTAGGATGGTGAATAGCCCTAGGATGGAATTTGGTGACATTTAGACTTAGGTACACAACTTAAATCAATTAGGATTTGTTTAGGCGTATACCTTTTATGAAAAAATTGAAGGGTCACTTGACTTTGGATCTTCATGAGATTTTGCTAGGGGTGATTTTATAGTAATATTAACCTTCAAAATTTATTATAGGATGTTTAGATAATAGTAGCACATACTTTTAGATATAACTTTCATCTTGCCCTTTTTGATGATATTGAAGTAACTGTGGTTTAATTATCTTATAATGATATGAAACTTTAACAAAGTTCATTAAATACCATTTGTATGTACTGATAAATTACTTGGAATGATTGGGCGTTTCCTCTTTGTACTTCATGTGTAAAGTGAACTAGTGCACCTTATTTTGATAAATAGATAGTAAATATCATACCTTGTTGGAAAATTGTCTTGCTTTGCCAGAGAACTTTTTAGGTCATAATAAAGCTTAAGAAATTATTACATATAGTTTGGTAGAGGTTACAAGTATGTTTCATCACAAAGTGCCCTAATGTGTTTTTATTTGGAATATTTTCTATGCAGCTTACTGACCTTGGAATTACATGAAACTTAGTTAGAAAAGTTTTGCGATCATATTAAGTCTCTGGTAATTTTTGTATAATTTTGGATAAAGTTTGGTGGTGTTTCCTTCTTTATCTCTATTTATTGATATTATCTTGAATTAAATAATTATAGGTTAATACATTAATAAAAATTTGTGAAATTTTGAATTCTTTGATATTTTGGCATCCTATAGCATTCTTAATTTTTGGATGGCGATAACTTAAGGAAATCTAGTACTTCATGTTCAAAATTACCCATGGCCTAACTTTTGGGAAATTTAATAAATTCCAAATTAATTAGGAAAATTAAAAGTTTCTGGATTTAGGCTAAATGTATCATGATGGACCCCTAATAATTATCTTAGGGCTTTTGGATGAAAATTTGGAGTACCTACTGTCATATACATCATATAGCCTTGATTGGTCTGCACAAAGTAAAACTGCGAAAATTGTGATAGCATGTGGAAATGACATAGGGAGTTGGGGTTAATAGTTCACAGATTTTGGTAAAGTGAAATTGAGCTCATCATTGGGAGTCATGACGGGGAGGGTGTTGATTTGGCTTGTGTAAAGTACTACTCAGTATCGGAGAAAGATCGTCTTTCCCTGAGAGAGAGAGTCAAAACACACTAAGGTTAGACTTAGTGTAACATTAAATGGGACTGGGACCTGGGTAGACACCAATAATAGTAAGTACCTTACGAAAGGGAGGTTTGGGCTTCAGCCCATCATAGTTCCTAGTGCCCCCGAGAGCCCTTCATATGTAATGCTGTGGGCAGTCCTAGGTTAATCTAAACTGTAAGACTAAAATGAATACAAGAGTAATTAGCCATAATCTAGGACTTCACTTTCACTCACCCCGATACTTCGGGAGGATAGTTTGATTTGGTTGGCCGAGTGGTAGGCTCTGTGGTTGTCGAAACAGACAGGTTAGTATGGGGAGCCGATGGCTCGGGAAATCATGGTTGCATATGCATAAAGTGGTGGGTCTTTGATATTAAACGGTCGTTCACACTAACATTGGTACGTTGACTCAGCAGGTGTGGTGGACACTTGGCTAAGGGAAACTCTGGCGGTGGGTCAATAAAGTACGAGGATACCCAGGTTGTGGGGCGTACGTAAGGGCTAGTCCGGGTAGTGTGAATACCCGTTTAGGAGTGTGGTGGCCCGACCCACTGTATCTATTTGCTATGGAGGAGGCTGCTAGGAGTGATTCTAGCTTCCAAATAGGGGGAAGTAAAGGTCCGTACGCATAAAGTTGTGTGCGTGTGTTGCATTTGCATGAATCATGACATAATATTTCATCTCATTCATATTTGCATACAACCTGACATCCCATCATATAAATTGGTATGAGACTTTTATACGATGGGAGCCTTGCAAAAGACCCCTTAACTTATATGTTTGTATGGGCATTCATATAAGTTAAGGTTACTTATCTCTTGCTTACTTTTCATATACTGCTGCTCTGCTATACCTGTGTACTTTACCGTTTTCTTACTATAGAATTGTTTGTTGCCTTTACTTTTATAGCCCTGTAGATTTACTATGTGCTTGCTAGAATAGGTCCACCATCATATGCTTTTAACCACTCTCCACCTTCATAGCTTTCCTATCACTCCTCCCGCTCAGTGCCTAGGAGAAATTGGGGGAGGGGTGGGGGAAATCAGGCTTAGTCTTTTGACTAACGGTCGGTGGACCAAAGATTTCAGGGGCTCCAAATGGGAGACAGGGACCAGCAGTAGGAGTTGCAGCACCGGCGGAGCATAATACACATGGAGGTGGGCCAGTCTAGTACGGGATTGCCAGTCTTTGGCTCCGTGAGTGATAGTCTTTCTTTAGCTTCCACGAGTGGGTTGTAGTGAGGATTTGATGTACTGGCTTAAGCCCGTTTGACTTTTATTCGTACCATTTATATTCCGTACTTCTATTATTATGTGGACTTCTGTGATTCCTTACATATATATCTTATATGTGATGTGTGGACTTTGATATATCTGATTTATGTACATTCTTCTCTTTCTTTGGCGATCGTAAAGGCCGACAGGCTCGACGTTTTGTAGTGACGACCTTCACGGGTGTTTGTGTCACCGCAAAACAGTGGTTCTGGGCGTCAGACCCGGTAGCGTAGCAAAAAAAGAGGGTCTTACACCAAAAAAGTCTAATGACGAAAATCATAATTTTCTAAGCATGTTTGGTCACCCAAATAAATCATTTAAAAATATTCTACAAAAGACACTTTGTTAAGCAAGCTATATAAAGAAGCTTCCAATAATTTTATAAAAATTCAAAGTGCATAATGTTGCCCTAAAAAGTCCTCTGCCCAGGTTTCATAACTTCTCAGTTAGTAAGTATTTCAAAATAAATTCCTTGATAAATAGGGTAAATATTAGATTTGTGAATGAAGTACCAAAAATATCAATCCAAAATTCATAACAAAATTTCCAGAGATTACTGACAAATATCTAATGTAACTGCTAAGTTTCATGGACATCCAAGATCATATGACTAGGTAAAAAAATCATGAGTAATAGTGCCCTAATTGGTCCTAAACTATTTCAGAGGGGATGTAAATTCCCGAAGGTCCTAAAATCATCCACTAGGGCTTAATTTCATCCCATAGGTCCCATGTCCTTCATTGAGCTCAAAACTCAACCCTAGGGTTCCACTAGGGTTCTAGGGCATACCAACCATAAAGCACCCAAAATCTCTTATGAGTTTATTTTATATGACATCAAGTCAGTGGCCAAAGATTCATCCCTTTTGGGTGATAATTGGCCACACAACTCATCAAACACCATTTTCCCTAATTTACCCCTTAGAGACCAAACTTTGGTAACACCAATACCTACTAAAATCTAACCCAAATGAGCTGAGATTTTTACCAGTGACCTATCATGACCCTAGTGGCCATCCACCTAAATTTTGGGGAATTGTGAGGTCATTAGATCATCTAATTAACTCATACATGGATTATTAAATTTTTACAAAAATAATAGGAAAATGTTTTCCAAAAATTCCCATTTTGGATATATTAGGGGTATAGATATAGGTGGCCACTAGTCTAAATTGCAAGTCATTTGTATGGCTGGATTGATGGGGGAACTCAATTTAGTCTCTAACTAACCCTATGTATAGACTGCACCATTTTGAGTGTTGTGGTCAGACCACTGCCCCAAATGGGTTGAAAAACCTTTTAGAATAAACTAGAATTCAAGGGCTACAACTTTTGTGTTGATCATTTTTCCAGTAGAGGGCCCTATTTTTACTAATTAAAAACATCTACTGCAATAAGTATGACAGAACTTATATAAAATGAAGTAATATTAATCTTATTTATATAAAAACGGTTGCATGAATCTTGACGCAAAAATTGACGGCATCCCGTCATCGTCCCCAGCGTGCCAACAACTTAGATTTCACCATCCTGGGCCTACTTTGCCCGTGATTTCCCGGCCACCCATGCCCCTTCCCGGCCGGCCACTGTCACCACCGCCTTCATTGAAGTGGTGGCGGCGATTCGCGGTGGTAAACCGGTCAGAGATGGCAGAAATAGTGAATGGTGAATGGAAGAAAAGCTTGAAAAACCATGCTCTAGGCTCCCTTGATCTGGGGCCAATTACACACAAACATTGGGGACAATAGATGAAGATCTATCCACAGAGAGAGTGGAGGAAGACAGGACCTTTTGGGGTGGCTGGAGTCAGGCCGATCTTCGTGTCGCCATTACTGGTGGAAGTGGTTTAGGTTGTTCTGCAACCACACTACTAGAGGACTCAGCTCCTTCAAGGGAATGGTGGAAACTGCTGCTCTAGGTATGGGGAAGCTTTTAATTGAACAAGAAAGGGGGGGGGGGTTTAAAGCATCAATGGCCATTAATGGTCATGAAGGAAATTTCGGCCAACGAAAAATCCAGTGAATGCAGCCACTAAGTAGCCTGGAAAACCTCTTGATCTCCTCAGAACTGGATAGGGGAGATGAACAATGCTATTGGAATTGAAGAGAGGTGGCCCTTGGCCTCCCTTGGCCATGAATGACGTTCTTCTCTCTCTTTCTCTCTCATCCATTAAAGGGGAAATTGGTTTCTCTCTCCTAGTAACCACCTCCAGAATTTAAATGACATTTTAGGTAATTATCAGCCTCCTAAAGCTTGAGGGCCACTTAACTTAGGCTTAGCCCAGGTGAGTTGGGCTAGGTTGGGTCAACTTGAGCTAGTTTGACCCATTTTTGGGTTGAGTTGAATTTGGTAAATTTCACCTTCTGGGTTGACCCCAATGGGTTCTTATTGACCCATTGGCCTCCCCTAGGGTCTAGGGGTATATGGGTAGGGTTGGTTTGACAGCTTGGTGGTCACTTAACCTTTATTTGGGTACTTTGACCATTTTAGTGTTAGGGTAGACTTTGGTAAACTTCACCTTTTGAGTTGACCCCAATGAGTCCTTAGTGACACAATGACCTCCATTAGGGCTAGGAAGGTTTAGGTGAGGTCAATTTGTCTAAGAGAAGGTCAATTGACACTATGTGAGCTAGTTTGACCTAATTAGGGTTAGAGTTAACTTTGGTCAACTCGACCACTAGGGTTGACCCCAATGGGTTCTTAGTGACCTAATGGACCTCTTAAAGTGTTAGAGATGTTATGGTGGAGTCAAGGGATCATGTTGAAGCCCAAAAGTCAAACCCTATGGTTGGTACTTGGATTGTGCTATTTGCAGACCAAGATGATTTCCACCTTCATGCCTTAGTTCACTTGGTCTTCTTGAGCTTCTTAGGGTTTTGTCATGACCTAGTAGAGACAAAACCACTCTTAGGGGTCTAGTTGTTTGATGGATGTTACAAATCCCAATACATAAAAATAAAAATTTTGTCCCCGAAATTAAAATTAGGCCTACGGGGTTCTACTGAAATTAAAGCATGCAGTATCCCGTATAAAGTTAAGGTATACTTGACTCGAAGAGATCGGGGTATTTCTTCTACATCAGATCTTGTGGCTCCCAGGTATGCTCCCCCTGCCCATGATTCCTCCACAGGACCTTGACTAGTGGAACATTCTTGCGTCGCAAGACCCGCACTGTCGTATCATCGATCCTGACCGGCTCCAGGCTGACCGATCGATTAGATGCTACTGGGCCATTTGTGATAAAAATCTACTGCTCTGGCCATAGTAAAGCCCTCCAAAGGGAGGAGACGTGGAAGACGTCGTGCAATCCCGCTAACTCCGGTGGTAGCTCCAGTCTGTATGCCAAGGGGTCGGTCCGCTCCAAGATCCTATAGGGTCCCATATAACTCGGAATGAACTTCTTCCGCTCGCGTACCCGCTAGACTCCATGCATCAGATGTATCTTCAAGAAGACCCGGTCTCCAACCTGGAACTCCACCTGATGATGTAGCGTGTTGGGTATTGTATCCACAATAACCTAGATTTGTGTGAAATCACCCTTGAACTAAGTTGAATTAAGTATGTATTTGATGCTATTCTTTAGTTGAGTGCTTGCAGGTCATTATTTGTAAGTGTAGACCAATGTCAGTTTACAATTAGTCACCAAACACAGGACCATGCAATGTAATCCCTCAATTGTGTGACCCATGGTGTTGAATCTTGTGTAACCTCTCTATTGGGATGCACTTCATTTTCAAGTACTAAAGTAATGGTAGATAGGAAGGGTTGCTATTTTTCAACAAAGAAGAATCAAGTTTTCAGAAATTTTTTTTCTAAGTCCTTTTCTCGAGAAAATAAGTCTATTTCTCGAGAAGTCTAAGTATATTTCTCGAGAATGCAAAGCTATTCTCAAGAAAAAATAATACTTCTCGGAAAATTGTCTAAAAATATTCTGTCTTTTTCTCGAGAAAGGCCTGAAGATTTCTCAAGAAGCCAAGTTAGTTCCTGAGAAAAGCGAAGCAGTTCTCGAGAAGTCGAAGTTGTTTCTCATGAAGCTAAGTATTTTTCTCAAGAAATCAAATACCTCTCGAGAAATCAGTTTCTCAGCTAAAAAATTTGGGTTAAGTAAATTTCTCGAGAAAGCAAATCATTTCTCGAGAAATCTAGTTTCCTCTCAAGAAATCAGTATTTCACTTCAAAGAATTTTCGTTAAGTCTTTTTGTTGTATCCCTAGTTGATTTGGGCTAGGTTCACTAACTTAGGATAATGTGACCCAACATGTATAGCCAGGGTCATAGTTGTGTCCTAGAGTCTAGGCCAAGTCCTTAGAGTCAACATCAGATGGACCAGCTATCAACAAGACTATCAGAGACTCAAGACTTAGAATATTCCAAGACCAAGTAAAATGAGTTCGATGTTCGTCAAACTCAGGTCCATGAAAGACGTTCTCAGCTCAACGATCTTGAGATATTTCTCTGAGCTGAGCTCGACGATCTTCATTCTCTGGTCGACGAAAACTGGGATACTTTAACAAACTAAAGTCAGGATAACTCCGGATTATTCTTAGTAAACTTCTCAGGTTGACGAACTCAGTACTCTACTCGACGAATTCTGGAACCAGAAGATTTGCGTCGACACTTAGGGCATGTGTCGACACCAACTATGTCGACACCAGAAGATTTGTGTCGACACCAAGAATAATCAGTCGACACCCACTTATGTCGACACCAGAGGATTTGTGTCTACACCAAGAATAATCAGTCGACACCCACTTATGTCGACACCAGAAGATTTGTGTAGACACCAAGACTAATCAGTCGACACCCACCTGTGTCAATACCAGAATATTCATGTCGACACATAGAATATCAGTCAACACAAAATACTTGACTAAGTCCAGAATTGTTGCTGAACTCCAATCGACGAATGCAATTGTCAGCTCGACGAACTTCAGACAGAGAATTGGCAACAAACAGTAGTCAAGTTTTCAGCTCGGCAATCTTAAAACTCAGCTCGACGAACAGAAGCTGTCTGGTTGACGAATACAAAATCTCAGTTCGACGAACTAGTAACTCAGCTCGACGAATTCTGTTATTCGTTCGAGGACTCCAGACTTAGCCATTTTCGGCCTTCTGTCCCCATTCTAATGCGGAAATTCCCGAGTAATTAATGCTCTACATTCTCTGAATGTATCCGTTAGAAGGAGCATTCATTACGGTCTTCTTCAGGAATATTACTTGCCGATTTTCCACGGGATAGTTGAGGAAATGATTCAATGCCGATTATTCTCAAGACATAAGCATTAATTACCGATGATTCAAATTTTTGAAAAGATATAGAAGAATACAAGATCGATAGTCGAGAGCCTGGAAGAAAAGACTCAGTCAGATAAATAGAGACCCACATAGACTGACTACAAGAATTCATACAGCAACAGAAAAGCTTCACACAAAAAAATCATACTGAAGCTTACAGTGACAAGTAGTGATCATACCTCCAGGACTTCCAAGGACAATAAAATATCAAATCAGTCAAGAAGCTTCTGCATCACTGCCTGTCAAGAACTCTGATTGAAGACCTATCACCCTACAACAAAGCTTTCAAATCTTTCTGAACCATTCAATATTTCAGGGGGAACTTTTGCTAAACATCAATCCACTTAAGTCTTCTCAGTTTATTGAGAAAGATAAGACAAAATCACTCTCTCACCCCCTCCTGTATAAAGGGTTGTCATCTCCCTTCAAAAGTGATTCCTGGTTGCAAGTCTCCTAACCAAAAGACTTGAATTGGTTTTTGGGGACCTGATAAAAACCCATTGGTGTCAGGCACCTGATAAAAAACCTGAGTGGATTCCTACCAGGGTGGTAGAAGAGTGGACTACCCAGATTTGGGGAACCACTATAAATTTCTTGTGTCGTCTGGTTGCCTATCTTTTTCTTTTTGTTCTTGCTGTTTGGCTGTGATTAGGTTTACTATTTTCTATTTTCCAGTTTCCTAATTACTGCACCTTTTCAGTTTACAGCAACATCTGTAACAGCACCTTTATAGGGACCTAATAAATTTTAAATATACTCTATTCACCCCCCTCTAGAGTATTGTAGACCTAACCCTCACTTTCAATTGGTATCAGAGCAGGTTCCTTTGGTTGCACAAGTTAAATTTTGAACCAAAAGATCCCTTGTTAGATCTACACATCACCTTCATTCACATTTAACTTCTAAAGTAGAAACACAGCCATGGCATAGAATAAATATTATGTAAGCACCAGATCTCCAGTTTGCAACTTGCAAAAGTTTGGAATCTGGAATGCAAGAATCAAGCTATATATGAATTCTATTGATGAAGATATCTTTGCTTCCATCTTAACAGGAGTACCTCCACCACCTGCAGCTCCTCTAAGTAACTCTACAAATATGACTGCAGTACCTCCTTCAGATTATAATGAAGCTTACAGGAAAGCCAAGATGGCTGATGCAAAAGCCATGAATATATTGGCACAAACAATGTCTGATTACATTTTCCAGAAGGTTACTGAGTGCACATCAGCAAAAGCCATTTGGGATTCCCTAAACCAAATGGTTGATGGATCAGCTGATGAAAGGAAGTATAGGAGATCAAATCTCATATCCCAATATGAGAATTTCAAGAAACAGGAAGCTGAGACAGTTTCAGAGATGTATAATAGATTAAGCTCAATTATTAATGAGCTAAAAACTCTGGACAAGGTCATCACTCTAACTGAAGTGAATGACAAAATTCTAATGTGCTTCCCAAGCTCACGGGACACAAGAATTTGGCCCATTAAGGAGGCCAGAAGCCTAAATGAGATTTCAACTGAATCTCTATTGGGTAAACTAAAGTCTTATGAGCAGTTAATAAAGACAAGGAAGGATGCTGAACAAAGAACACCTCCAGCAACTAGAAGAGAACAGAGCATAACCTTCAAATCCTCAGAAGAATCAGAATCTTCAACATCAAATGAAGAACTTATAAGTCTCTTGGCTAAGAGATTTTTCAAGATGGCTAGAAAGGACTTTAGAAGAAAGTCATCAAGAAAAGATGACAGGCCAAAGTATGATAAGACACCAACAAAGGAAGTGGTGTGCTATGGATGCAGGAAGCCTGGGAACTTTCTCTCTGAGTGTCCAGAGAACCAGAAGAAAGAGAAGAGAAGAAAAAAGGAAAAGGATTCCAGGAGACAGTACACCAGCAAACCCTCTTCCAGCAAACACAAGAGGAAGGAAAAGGGGTTTGTGGCTGAGACCTGGAGTGAGACTAAAGAAGAGTCAACATCCTCAAGCTCCAGTGAAGTTGAGGAAGAAGAAAGAGCAAAGGAGGTTTGCCTCATGGAAATTGATTCCTCAAGAAGCAACTCAGAAGAAGGAGATTCAGAAAATGAGGAAGCTTCTGAATCAGAAGCTGATCAGGTATTATCATGGTTTGATTATAGTTCAGAATCTTTTAAATCAGATTTTAAAATCATGTGTTTAGATTTAATCAACTCTGAGAAGAAAATCAAACTTCTCAGAGATAAACAAGTTAACTATGATAGCTTAGTTTTAGAAAACACTAAATTAAAAAATGAAATAGACATGCTTAGTGAACAAATCACTCTTCTGAAAGATGAATTAAGTAAAGCAAAACAGCTAGAAGAATCACTAAATGGAAGAAGCAAACAACTAGCAGCAATCACCAACATATCTAATGCTAGATTTAATGGAAGTAAGTTAGGATTAGGTGCATCATCTAGTGAACCACCTATTATTCAGAAAAACCACCTCTCACAAACCATAAATTTTATTTCTGAGAAAGGAAAGAAGAATACTGATCAAGTATATAAGGTAAATAAAATTCTTGAACAAATTAAAACTAAGGACAAAATTGAAAAATAGAAAACACCGAATAAAAACAAAGTTCAGCAATTTTCGTCGACCTCAGATCGACGAAAAGGGGCTAGTTCGTCGAACCCAGATCGACGAACTCTGAACGCCAACTATATTTATCATTATTCATCTAACTGCGATCGACGAACTTACATAAATTCATCGAACCTAAGAAGACTTAGTCAAAACTATAACTTCAATAGAAACTTAAATACTTCTAGGAAACAATTTAATCCATTAGCTGACTGGACCATTCCACCTTGGAGATATCTCCCCCTAGGATATAAATCCCAGGCAGAATTTTCTATTATTTCTAGTTTCTCTTATCAGCCATACAAAGGGCCCAAGGTAACCTGGGTCAAAAATCATTAACTGTTTGTATTGCAGGTGAAAAATTGTCCAGGGGTAAATCAAACTTGGTACATGGATAGTGGCTGCTCCAAGCATATGACTGGCAGCAAGGACATCTTATTCAACTATAAGTCCAAACTGGGGCCAAAGGTTATCTTTGGTGACTCCAAATATGGTCAGTCAGAAGGATTTGGAGAAGTAAGAGTAGGAGCTGTCACATTCAGAAAGGTGACATATGTAAGTGGACTGAAGCATAACCTCATCTCCATAAGTCAATTATGTGATGATGGTTATCAGGTATACTTTAACCCTTCTAATTGCTCTATCATTGATAAAAATAACCAAACTGTTTTAACTGGAAGTAGACAAGGAAACATTTACTTAGTAAATTTTCTTTCTGCCATAACTGATTTCTATTTACTGAATTTAACTAGTAATCAGAATGACTTATGGCACAACAGACTAGGACATGTAAACCTGAAAAACATTGCTAGGATATCTAAGCACAACCTTGTTAGAGGTCTACCTTCTGCTCCCTACAATAAGGAAGGTCTCTGCAGGGCTTGTCAACTAGGCAAGCAAAATAAAACTAGTTTCAAATCAATTAATAAGAGTGATTCACCTAGGATCTTGTACTTACTACACTTGGAGCTTTTTGGACCCATTGCTGTACAAAGCCTAGGAGGGAAATCCTACACTTTAGTTATAGTGGATGACTTCTCCAGGTTCAGTTGGGTATTCTTTCTGAGAACAAAGTCAGATACATTCAAGGTTCTTACAGATTTTCTCAGGACCATACAGATTGAGTTCTCTACTCATGTTGCATTGATCAGAAGTGATCATGGCACAGAGTTTGAGTCTCTTCTTATGCATGAGTTCTGTGAGAAGGAAGGTATCAAGCATTGCTTCTCAGCTCCTTGAACTCCCCAACAAAATAGGGTAGCTAAAATGAAAAATAGGACACTCATTGAAGCTGCAGGTACATTTCTTGTTGATGCATACATGCCACTAACCTTTTGTGCAGAGGCTGTAAGCACTACAAACTATATCCTGAATAGGAGTTTAATTCACAAACTGAAGAACAAGACTCCCTATGAATTGCTCAAATGGAAGAAACCTAAAATAAACTATTTTAAAGTTTTTGGTTGTACATGCTATATGCATAATAACAACAAGAAATATATTAGAAAGTTTGAAGCTAAGGCTGAAGTGGGAGTTTTTCTAGGATACTCCCAAGTAAGCAAGGCCTATAGGGTATTTAATAAATCAACATTAAAAGTAGAAGAGTCAATTCATGTTTTTTTTGATGAAACTAACATGTACTGCAAGGAGAAAGAAGTTTCTACCAGTAGCAACTTGCAGGTACCCCACTTGTGTGAGACATTGGATGGACTAAACCTCTCCCAAGAGGTTACCCACTCATCCCTCTCCACAATTCATTGAATATAGTGAAGAAGATGAAGCTGAGGAACATGAGCCTCAACCAACAGCAAATATAATTTCACAAGAGGAATTTATTCAAAATGCTATTGCACAACAAACTCCACCCACTGATTTTTTCACACTTAGGCATCACCCCAGATCTCAAGTAATTGGAGACACATCAGCAGGTGTACAGACAAGGCATCAACTCAACCAAGACTTAATGCATGCCTGTTTTCTCTCTCAGGTTAAACCTCTAATCATTCATGATGCTGAGCAAGATCCCCACTGGATCCTTGCAATACAAGAGGAACTAAACCAATTTGAGAGATGTAGAGTTTGAGATTTGGTTCCAAGACCCCAAAACTACCCAGTTATTAGAACCAAATGGGTTTTCAGGAATACGCTTGATGCCCAAGGAGTTATTATGAGGAACAAGGCTAGGCTTGTTGCTCAAGGATATATGCAAGAGGAAGGAATTGACTATGATCAGACCTTTGAACCTGTTGCAAGGTTGGAAGCTATAAGGATCTTCCTTGCCTATGCAACATTCAAAAGGTTCAAAGTTTTTCAAATGGATGTGAAAAGTGCTTTCTTAAATGGAGTGTTACAAGAAGAGGTTTATGTAAAACAACCTCCAGGTTTTGTTTCTCCAACTTATCACTCTTATGTTTTTAAATTAAATAAGGCTCTTTATGCTCTAAAGCAAGCTCCAAGAGCTTGGTATGAGAACTTAGCAAGTTTCTTATTAGAGCATAAATTTACAATAAGAACTGTAGATAAAACTCTTTTCACTAGACATCATAAGGACCAAATCTTATTAGTGCAAATCTATGTAGATGACATTATATTTGGCTCTACAGATTCAAAATTGTGCAAGAGGTTTTCTGACCTCATGCATTCCAAATTTGAAATGAGTAGCATGGGAGAGCTTTCATATTTCCTTAGTCTCCAAGTGAAGCAGCTCCCTGATGGCATCTTCATCTCTCAAGCAAAATATGCTAAAGAACTTCTAAAGAAATTTGGGATGGCTGATGCCTCAGCTAAGAAAACTCCCATGGCCACCAATGCTATTGTGGACTCTGATATACCAAGAAAACCTGTAGATCAGAAACTTTATAGGGGCATTGTTGGGTCCCTATTATACCTCACAGCAAGTAGACCAAATATTATGTTTGCTACATGCCTTTGTGCTAGGTTCCAAGTGAACCCTAAAGAATCCCATCTAATTTTCTTAAAAAGGATTTTAAGATATATAAAGAGTTGTCCTAATCTAGGCCTATGGTATCCTGCTGAATCAGAATTTGAGTTAATTGGATACTCTGATGCTGATTTTGCTGGATGTAGGGTAGATAGAAAAAGTACTTCAGGGACTTGTCAGTTCCTGGGTATGAGACTAGTATCATGGTTTTGTAAGAAGTAAACATCAGTGTCAACATCAACTGCTGAATCAGAATATATTGCAGCAGACAGCTGTTTTTCACAGATGCTTTGGATACAAAATCAACTTCTAGATTATGGGTTCAACTTAAATAATTCAACCCTATTCTGTGATAATACTAGTGCTATAGCCATAACACAAAATCCAGTTCACCATAGTAGGACAAAACATATTGACATAAGACATCATTTCATTGGAGAGTGTGTAGACAAAAATAAGATTAAGCTTGTCTATATCTACACTGATTTACAAAAAGTTGATATATTCACCAAACCTCTGGATGAGAAAAATCATGCTTCCTTTCTAAATCAGCTGGGAATGATCCATGGAGAAGACTTAGTTTAAGTTTTGTCTGCATTAGACGAATTTTCCAGAGTTCGTTGAACGGAGTTCGATGAACCAGGGAAAGTTTGAGAGATACTCATCGAACAGAGATCGACGAACTCTATGTGAGTGAAACAATTTTTGTCGACCAGTGATCGATGAACTTTGCTTCAGAAGATATTCGTCAACCTAAGTTCGACGAACCATCTTCAATTCTTTTGATGAGATCGACGTATTATTTAACTCTAAACTATTTCGTCAGCCTAAGTTTGAAGAATTAATTTTATTTTCGTGGAATGGAGTTTGTCGATTCATATTCTGGAAAACCTTATATCTAGGTTTTCTTCAACCTCCATCCCGCGCTTTCTATTCCCTTGCACTTGATCGCCATTTCTGTGTCTTTCTTGCAGGTGATTTTAATGGCGACTCTGACAAGCAATCTCATAGGAATGAAGTTTGATACAGGATTTGACGTGGATTTTGATTCGTTTCAGCATTCCGATCCAATCTTTCTGTATATCCTGGAACTTATTGAAGAACAGGAACTAAAAACCCTGATAACGAGAAGGATCAAACTGCACAACATGGAAATCAGGGAATGGGTATACACACTGGCGTCCACAGAAGAGAACACCATGACAAGCACTATCGCGGGTAACTCAGTCTCTTTAACCCCCACAATTTTAACTGAGATTTTTGGATTGAAAAATGGAGAAGAGGACCTCGAAATTGAAACAGAGGAGCCCGATATGATGTTGAGCCTCATGGATTATGCTGGAGACAATCCCAACAAACTGTTGAAGAAACACATGTCTGCTCCCTATAAATTTTTAGTAGACTTGGTTGGCAAAATGCTACTTGGAAAACACACTGCACACGATTATATCACCAGACACCAGTTTCTGGTTATGTATGCAATCAGCAACAAGAAGCCAATAAACTGGGCACAACTTATGTTTGATTTGATAAAGAAGAGGGACACTAAGAAGGAAGTCTATTTTGGAAGAATTCTAGGAATCTTCCTACAGGAAAAGGCTGTTGAATCCCTGGTCTCCCAGACCATATTCATAAATGCCAGTAAAATGCTGACATGTGCCTTATTTGGCAGATGGGAGAGGACCATCAATAATCCCTCTAAGGCTCTATTTGTTTGAGCGTTTTGCTTCTCCATTTTGGGCAAACGTCGCCGGAAGGAGGGTAAACAAATGAACCTCCGGCAGCGTTTGCTCCTTTTCCACCCGCCCGCCTTGAGAAACACCCCAAAAAGCTCCGTTTGGAGCAGCCACCTCCCCCCTCCGGTTCGAACTCTCCGTTTCCACCCGCCGGATCGATCCGCCACCGCTAAAACAAATGAAGCCTAAGTCTTCCACCTCTTCCACCAAAACTTCTGAAGGCACAAGGGTTGTGAAAGCCACTCCCCACCCTACTGAAGAGAACATTCCTTCCACATCTTCTCTTCCAGCCCCCCTTCCAACAACAACAAAATCCCCAGTCACTCCATCTTTACCAATCACCATCACTGACATTCCCTCTTCCCCCTTTTAGGAAAATCAACCACCCACACCTCCTGAATCCCCTCATGACACATACATTTCTACACCACCACAGTCTCCACTTCCCCCACATCTATCTTCCATACCATCTTACCTCCTACCATCAGATACCCTCATGCAAGATGTCACCCTTTCATCACCATCAACATCTAACCTTCACATACCTGATGTTCCACCCTCTATTCCATCAATAGTTGCCACCTCCTCCACACCAACTGCAACACCATCTACCACTTTCTCATTGGACCCCTCTACCATCTCATCTATCATCACCATCATCACTCCCCTTCTTAAATCACTTATAGATGTAACATCCCATTTCCAACTAGATCCCTAAGAGTGGTTTTGGCCATGACTAGGTCATGACAAAACCCTAGGAAGCTCAAGAAGAGCAAGTGAGCTTAGACATGAAGTTGGAAATCATCATGGTCTGCAAATAGTAGGATTCTGAACAATAGTTTAGGATGACCATGGGGCTACACCTTGACCCCAAGACCCTACCACAACACCCCCAAATATTTTGGGAGGCCCATTAGAGCCATAAGGACCCATTGGGGTCAATAAAAGAGACTCAGTTGACCCAAGTCAACCCTAACCCTAAATGGGTCAAACTAGCCTATTTAGGGGCAATTGACCTTCCCCTAGCCAAGTGGACCCCACCCATGACCTCCTAACCCTAAAGTGAGGTCAATGGGTCACCAAGGACACATTGGGTTCAGCCCTAGAGACCAAGTTGACCCAAGTCAACTTAGGCCCCTCATTTGGTCAAAGTACCCTTACTAAGGGTAGGTGACCTCCAAAGTGCAAGGTAACCCTACATAACCTGTCCTAGACCTCAGGGGAAGCTATGGAGTCACCAAGGACCCCTTGGGGTCAACCCAAATTGTCATGTTGACCCAAGTCAACTCTAACCCCTAATTTGGTCAAAGTACCCTTACTAAGGGTAGGTGACCTCCAAAGTGCAAGATAACCATACATAACCCTTCCTAGACCACAGGGGAATCCATGGGGTCACCAAGGACCCCTTGGGGTCAACCCAAATGGTCATGTTGAGCCAAGTCAACTCTAACCCCTAATTTGGTCAAAGTGCCCTAACTAAGGGTCAAGTGACCCCCCAATGTGCCCAACCAACCTTACCCAGGTCTTCCTAAACCTAAAGTGAGGTCAATGGGTCACTAGTGACCCATTGGAGTCAAACCTAGTGGCTAAGTTGACCCAAGTCGACTCAAGCCCCAAAGTGGTCAAAGTGCCCTTACCAAGGGTCAAGTGACCTCCAAGGTGCCAAGTTAACCCTACCCAACCCTACATAGACCTTAGGGGAGGCCAATGGGTCACCAAGGACCCATTGGGGTCAACCCAAATGATCAAATTGACCCTAGTCAACCCTAGCCTAAGCCAATTCAAACCTAGCCAAAATGGGCTAACCCAAGCTCAAGCAATTTTCCCTTAGGCTAACCTCACTTTTCATAATTATTATGATTAAGTAGCCTGCACATATCCTATGGAGTTGACCAGTCAACATGGGGGACTAGGAGAGAGAAAGATTCATTTGCTCCTTAATGGAGGAGAGAGAAAGAGGGAGGAAGAAGCCATTCATGGCTTAGGGAGGCCAAGACCCATCCTTGATGGCTGAATTCAACTCCCATGGAGAAGGGGAGGATTTTCCAGTAGTTTCTTGGCCACCCCAAGCCAGATTGACCTCCCCACCACCTTGGTCGAGCCAAGCTTTCAATGGTCATTAATGGCTATTGATGGTTGGCCTCTCCCCTCCCCCAACTGGTGTTTTAAACACCATCAGTGACATGAGAGGAGCCCTTCCCACCATTTACCTAAGGATTTCGAGCCACTTGACTGCACTGTTGCAGAAATCCGGCCGGCGGCACCACCACCATGGCAACCCGAAGATCGACTCGACTCCAGACCACCAGCAAGGTCCCCCTCCTCTCCTTATCTCATGGGTAGATCGTAGAATTCATTAGGAGCAAGGTTCGGGCTCAATTGAGCCCGATCCAAATCTTGGTTTTCATGGATTTCGGCCGAAAAACCTATTTGTGGAATCGCCGGAATCCGCATCTCCGGCGGCTGTGCCGCCGCCTGGCGACAGCCACCACCTCAACGGAGGTGGTGGTGGCGGCGGCCGGCCGGGGAAGGGGCTGGATGGCCGGCGGCAGCCGCTTGAAGTCGGCCCAGGAAGAACAAATCCTGGCCGTCGGCTCAAGGAAGGAGATGAAGGGATTCCATCCATTTGCGTTAAGATTCGTGCTTATATGATTTTAGACTATAGTTTATACATTTCTGATTTATTAAATTTCTGTAAATGATTTGGTATTTAATGTTTTTAAATTTTAAAAATACCTAGGCTCCTCTACTGAAAAAGGCACCAACATGAAACCTGTAGCCCTAGGTGTCTAATTTATTCCAAAATTGATTTGGACCAATATAGCCCTCTGGTTGGACTAGGGCACCCATTTTGGTGGGACCTATACTAAGGGCTATCCTGAGATTCAAATGGATGCCCACCCTTTATCCCTTGTCCAAATGGGCTGAAATGTGGACAGGGGATTAGTCTTAACTATATCTAGTGTCTGTCCAAAATTGGGATTTGTTTGGAGAAACTTTGCCTAAAGTTTTTACTTTTATTTAATAATGCTATGGTACTTTAATTAAGTGGTCTAATGACCTCCAAACCCTCCCAAATTTTGGTGAGTGGTCCTTGGCATCAATACCTAGCTTTGTATAAAATTTCAACTTATTTGGATGGGTTTTAGTTAGGGAATCACCAAACCCTAGTTTGGCCTTAAGGAGGTGTTTTTGATTAAAAGTGCACCATGGGCTTAGGGTGGTCACCTCCCCTCAACAGAGGCTGAGGTTTTGGACACTGACTTAGTATGGCCAATGTCACCCTCTTAAGGAAAATGGGGTGATTTAGGCTTAATTTACCCTAGGGTTCAACCTCAAACCCTAAGGAAGGACTTTTGGGGGTTGTGAAGGACATGGGGGCTAATGCCTTTGTATGACCTTGAACACTCAGTAGAATTGAAGGTAGTGTAACCTAAGTTCTCTGGAAGGAATCTTAGAGGACTTGGAGGAAGGTAGAAACCTCAAAACCCTAACCCTATTTTAGGGTAGAAGCATAAGTTTGTAAATTCAGCCAATAAACCTTATTTAAAGGTTGTGAAACTTGGGTAGAGTAAGTTGTAGACCATATAGAACCCCTAGTAATTTTATTAGAATTTTATGGATTATATTTCTAGTACTTTATTTGGTAAATATCAATAGGCCCAAAATGGTGTTTTAATTAGTTTGATTATTCTGTTCATTTGAAACTGATGAAACTTAGTCAGTAGATGATCTAGGTCTAAGTGAATATCCCGGAATTTTGTTACAATTTCTAATTGAAGATATTTAGTACTTCCTTCACTAGTGTCAAAAAGGGGCTTTGGTGGTATAAAATTATTTATAGATGATATACTATTGAAAAATCATGAGACTTAGATACTGATGATTTCAAGCCAAAATATGCTTGTTGAAATTTATACATAATTTTTAGAGGGTTGATTACAGTATTTTCTTTAAAAGTGCAAAATATGGAGATTTTTGATAATTAATTTATACAAAGATCAATACTTGCTGAAAATTTATGAAACTTGGCCAATGCTACTTTTAAGATTGTATCTGCATAGTATAATTAATTTATAATTTTTGGATGGATATTTTCTATACTTGATTCATAAACAACAGAAGATAGTAAATATTGCTAAAATAGTTTTGGTGCCCTTTTGTTTATAGAAAAATTGTGATACTTTGGATTTATAATATTGAGATAACCTAATGTTTATCATAATTTTGTTAGGCATCTTGCATGAGTACTTAGGGTAGTTCATGTTCAAACTGGTAGACTTTGGAAGCTTTAAGGAAATTAATTAAATGCCACATAAATTAGGAAAATTATAATTTCCTGGATTTAGTCTATTTCTGTCATGATAAGTCTCTAGTAAATAAGGTAGGCCATTTGGATGAGTATTTGGATTATCTCCTTTCTGGTCCGACATATAGCCTAGGATGGTCTACATTTGGCAAGATGGGTAAATTGCAATAAGATACGATGGGACATGGCGTAGGAGTACTCATTTTGGATAGATGTGGATGAGTTCACCATAGAAGGATAGGAAGAGTGGTGAGAAATTGGTTTGGCTAGAGTTTAGAGGCGCTCGGGTTCGACAAAAGATCATCTTCCCAAAGGTGAGGTAGAGTCAAATCACCCTAGGATTAGCCTATTGTAATATGAGAAGGTAATGGGTAAGGGAATCAACCAACAATAATAATAAGTACCTTGCGAAAGGGAACGGTGGGCGTAAACCCAACATAGTTCCTAGTGCCCCTTGAGAGCCCTTAACAGGGAATACCCGGGGTAGTCCTGGGTTAATGTAAACTGTATTAACAAGCTGAAAAGAGTAACTTAGTAATTAGGGTTGCACATTTCACGAACACAGATAGCACAGGAGGATAGTTGGGAGCTTCGGCTTGGATAGTTAAGAGACGGACGTTTTGGTCCGGGGAGTTTCGGCTCGATTGTTTGAGACGGATATTTTGGTCTGGGGAGCTTCGGTTCGGTTTTGAATACGATAAATTTGCATGTGCATCAAAGGAAAGAAAATTAAGGTGGCGGGCCTTCGGTATTGGAGGGTCGATGCACTGACGCCAATACACTTACTCGGCAAGTGTGCTTAGCACTTCGCCAACAGAAGTCCGGTGCGCCAGCCGGCAAGAGTACGCATGAGACCGCTTCGTGCACCAAGCATTGAGGCGTACGATAGGTCTAACCGGTAGTTTTTTACTGGTTTAGAGGTGGGCGAGGCCCAACCCACCGCTTCCGTCTGCCACTACGGAGGTATCCTGGGAGGTTACGACTCTAGAAAGGGGGAACTAAAGGTCTGTGTGCACAGAGTCGGGTGTGTGTTGCATTTGCATGATCCATCATACCCAATTACATGTCATAGCATAATCGATTTATTTAACCCCTGACACCTAAGGTATAAGTGTAATGAGACGCTTATACCTTAGGACTTGTAAAACGACCCCTTGGTCTATAAGCTTGTGTGGGCATGTCTATAAATTAAAGTCAATTTTGATATATATTTACTGCTGTTTGATAACCGACAGCCCAACGTATAAATTGATATGAGACTTTTTATATGATGGGAGCCTTGCAGAAGACCCCTTGGCTTATGTATTCTCACATAAGTGAAGGTTACTTTTCATATTTCATCTTATTGTCAATATCTATTATAGAATTGCTAGTATAGGTCCATTGCCATCTATTTTTGATTATCCTCCACCTTTAAGTCCTCCCCTTTCTTCCTCTCCGCACGGTGCCTAGGAGCCATGGGGGAAGGGGTGGTGGATGATAGGGCTTAGTCTTTTAGACTAACGATTTTTGAAGCGCATCATTTTAGGGAATCGTGGAGCCCAGCATGGGGGAGCATCCCCAGAGACCGGTGCGCTAGGAGATGGGGCAGTCTCGCTCCGGAGTTCATACAGTCAGGACCGTGAGTCTCGACCTTGAGTAGATGTTCTGTTTTTGCTTCCGCATGAGTGATTTGTAGTGAGGACATGATGTACCGGGCATAAGCCCGTATTTTAGTACTCTGATATATTATTCTGCGGACACTCCCTTTGTGGAGATTATCTATACGATATGTGATTTTCTGTGGACTGCTAGTTTGTGTTTACTTTGTTTTGCTACTTTTATGTGATCGAATTGGCCAGCAGAATCAGCGCTTTGTGGTGATGACCTTTCAGGGCGTGAAGGTGTCACCATAAAGCGGTAGTTCTGGGCCTAAGACCCCGGTGTTTCAAAAAGAAAAAAAGGGGGTCTTATAATAGCAGAGGACATTACACCTCTTACTACCACCATTACATCTTTATCTGCCCAAATAACTGCTCTCACTGCTGCCCCCTCCTCATTCAGGGGCCTGGCCTCAGTTCCCACTGAAACTAGGCAGGGGGAGATGCCTGATGATGAAGTAGCAGCTACAGCTTCAAATTCTTCAGCTCCAGCACCAGCAGATACTCCAGTCTTCACAGCAGAATATACAGATTGCATAAGTAAAGATTTAATTAATTTCATTGATACTGACATGGATTTTGATGAGTCAGTTTCTGAAGGATTCAAAACTGTTGGTGATTTTATCCTAAATCCCACAGTTCACTTAGAAGATTTGTTGAAACTTGTTGACACTGTACATATGCATTATCTTCCAGAAGCATTTACTAAGCCACATTTGGCTATTATTCCCTATACCTCTCCTGTCAGTCCAGTAGTTGCTATGCAACTATGGACAGCTTTGTACTTCCAGACTCTGCAATCATTCCATACCCTCTAGTGGCTATCTCTGCACCAACTTTTGTAATGGATGACTCCCCTATGCCAGATCTAGATGAGTTGATCTTGGCTGACATTACAGAAGAACAAAAGCAGCTGAAAGCTCAGTTCAGTTTCCAACTGAAAAACTTATTGTATCTGAGGACATCTTGAGAGACATAGATGCTTTATATGACAATCCTCATGATTCAGATGATGATGATGATGATGATGATGATGATGATTCAGATGCAGAAGCTGCTAAGAAAAAGAAGAAACTTTTCTCAAAGAAAAGGAAAGACCCTCCTCCTCCTGTTGCTAAGCCAAGCCCAAAGAATGACACTCCATACTATATCCTCCAAAATATTACTCCTTACAAAGGAATGCCAGCATGGATGTGGTTGTCTAAAAATCAGTAAAAGGAGAAGAAAAGAAGTAGAAAATATTCTCCTCCACCAGTTCATCATTACAGAAGAGATCCACCTCCTCCAGCAGTTGGTGCCACTGGCTCAAGCTCTCAGAGGTCTGACCCTATTCAAACCTATCAGAGACACCAAGGGAGACCTTCTGGAAATAGTCAGCAAAGGCACTACACTTCTGAAAGACAACAACAACATCAACAACATCAACAATATCAGCTGCAACAATAAAGTATCTATGTAGACCAGAAGGCTAATAGTCCCGAAAGACCATATTCACCTCCTGTTCCTTTTGAGGATCCTGAAACAGCAAACACTGCTAGAATGGCTAGATTCCAAGAAATTACTGGTCTTTATTTGATTAATAATGCAAAAGCTGAAGGCAAAGATATATCAGGATATTCAACTATGTCCAAATACAGAAAGGAAGAACTCAAAAGATTTGATAAAGCAAATAAAGTGTTTAATGTTGATGATTACATGAAGCTACATCCTGAAGCATTTGTCCCCAGAACTATATCTCTGAAGATTATTGGGGCAGCAGACATGACAATAACACAAGCACAGGCTTTGGATCCAAATAGAGAAATTATCTTTAAAAAGCCAGGTGAAAAGACTAAAGAAGACAAGTCCATAGATAAGAAGAAGAAGTAGTAACCTTTACATGGTTTTAACTTTTCTGCATTTACTTTAAAACTGCATTATCTAATTAAACAAAGCTCATGTATATATATATCTGCTGCATGTGTTAGTAAATCTCTGCCAGATATACCTTTTTCTTGGTTTGTTTATTTTTATGTTTTGTTTTGAGTCTATTAGTGACCACGCCCAAATAGGGGGAGATTGTTGGATCCCTAGTTGATTTGGGCTAGGTTCACTAACTTAGGATGATGTGACCCAACATGTATAGCTAGGGTCATAGTTGTGTCCTAGATTCTAGTCCAAGTCCTTAGAGTCAACATCAGATGGACCGGCTATTAAGAAGACTATCAGAGACTCAATACTTAGAAGATTCCAAGACCAAGTAAAATGAGTTCGACGTTCATCCAACTCAGGTCGACGAAAGACGTTCTCAGCTCGACGATCTTGAGATATTTCTCTGAGCTGAGCTCGATGATCTTCATTCTCTGGTCGACAAAAACTGGGATACTTCAACAAACTAACGTCAGGATAACTCCAGATTATTCTAAGTCAACTTCTCAGGTTGACGAACTCAGTACTCTACTCGATGAATTCTAGAACCAGAAGATTTGTGTCGAAACTTAGGTCATGTGTCGACACCAACTATGTAGACACCAGAATATTTGTGTCGACACCAAGAATGATCAGTCGACACCCACTTATGTCGACACCAGAGGATTTGGGTCGACACCAAGAATAATCAGTCGACACCCACTTATGTCGACACCAGAAGATTTGTGTCGACACCAAGACTAATAAGTCGACACCCACCTGTGTCGACACCCACCTGTGTCGACACCCACCTGTGTCGACACCAGAAGATTCATGTTGATACATAGAATATAAGTCAACACAAAATACTTGACTAAGTCCAGAATTGTTGCTGAACTCCAGTCGACGAATGCAATTGTCAGCTCGACAAACTTCAGACAGAGAATTGGCAGCATACAGTAGTCAAGTTTTCAGCTCGACGATCTTGAAACTCAGCTCGACGAACCGAAGCTGTCTGGTCGACGAATACAAAGTCTCAGTTCGGCGAACTAGTAACTCAGCTCCACGAATTCTGTTATTCGTTCGACAACTCCAGACTTAGCCATTTTCGGCCTTCTATCCCCATTCTAATACGGAAATTCCTGAGTAATTAATGCTCTACATTCTCTGAATGCATTCGTTAGAAGGAGTATTGATTACAGTCTTCTTTAGGAATATAAATTGCCGATTTTCCACGGGACAGTTGAGGAAATGATTCAATGTCGATTATTGTCAAGACGTCAGCATTAATTACCGATGATTCAAATTTTTGAAAAGATATAGAAGAATACATGATCGATAGTCGAGAGCCTGGAAGAAAATACTCTGTTAGATAAACATATACACATATAGACTGACTGCAAGAATTCATACAGCAACAGAAAAGCTTCACACCAAAAAATCATACTGAAGCTTACAGTGACATGCAGTGAACATACCTCCAGGACTTCCAAGGACAACAAAATATCAAATTAGTCAAGAAGCTTCTGCATCACTGTCTGTCAAGAACTCTGATTGAAGACCAATCACCCTACAGCAAAGCTTCCAAATCTTTCTAAACCATTCAATATTTCAGGGTGAGATTTTGCTAAACATCAATCCACTTAAGTCTTCTCAGTTTATTGAGAAAGAGAAGACAAAATCACTCTCTCACCCCCTCCTGTATAAAGGGTTGTCATCTCCCTTCAAAAGTGATTCCTGGTTGCAAGTCTCCTAACCA
This sequence comes from Platanthera guangdongensis, assembly GCA_039583875.1. Lineage (NCBI taxonomy): Eukaryota > Viridiplantae > Streptophyta > Magnoliopsida > Asparagales > Orchidaceae > Platanthera > Platanthera guangdongensis. The sequence goes on along the minus strand of CM077160.1, from coordinate 41,925,323 downwards.
AAAGGCTTGAGTTGGTTTTTGGCGACCTGATCAAAACCCATTGGTGTCAGACACCTGATCAAAAACCTGAGTGGATTCCTACCAGGGTGGTAGAAGAGTGGACTACCCAGATTTGGGGAACCACTATAAATTTCTTGTGTCGTCTGGTTGCCTATCTTTTTCTTTTTGTTCTTGCCCTGTGCCTGTGATTAGGTTTACTATTTTCTATTTTCCAGTTTCCTAATTACTGCACCTTTTCAGTTTACAGCAAAAGCTGTAACAACACCTTTATAGGTTCCTAACAAATTTTAAATATACTCTATTCACCCCACCTCTAGAGTACTGTAGACCTAACTCTCACTTTCACTTTTCTCGAGAAATCCAAGTCAATTCTCAAGAAATTATATTCTTCTCAAGAAATTATATGTCTTTTCGAGAAATAGAATTGCAGAAATTTCTTTTTAAACAAGTCTGACAGGATTTCGATATAACCTAAGTTTCTCATGATTGGTCCACGTGGATCTTTCCTTAATGATTTGTGACCGTTATTCGATGTACTATAAAAGGTCCTTTCAGAAGAATCGCTATCCCTAACAATGATATTATTCTAAATTGCACCGAAATTTCAAATCGGGAGAAGCTGCGCCATCATCGTCATTCTTCATTGTCTCTCTTCTTTTGATCCCGTGATTCCAGGAAGAAAAGATTAGACAGATCACAAGATTCAAGTTCTTCAATAATCTACTTGAACCTGTCGGGTCCCAAGTTTTGCAGATCAAGTTTTCTCGTGATTTCTTCCTCAATATCTTCACCGAGATTTTCAGTTTTCAAGAAGAAAAAACCTTGAAAATTTTAGATCTGGAAGTATAATGTTTCTATTATTATTGTAACATTTAATTTAAATCTTGTAAGATCTTTGTCTCCGAGATTGTAGGAAGTTTGCTCTTCCGAGTGTAGATGTAGTTTTGTGGGATAGAGTTTATAGGAGTGTGTTATCTTCAAGTTGTAGGAGCGTTGCTCCGAGTTGTAGGATTGTTCCAATCCGAGATATAGTGAAGTAGCCGAAGCTAGCCAAGGTGCTAGATTGGTGAGGTGGAGAGTTGATGTACCCAAGACTGGGGAACCACTATAAATTCCTTGTTTCATCTGGATTGTGCTTGATTATTTTCTGTGATTGATTCTCTCAAGTTTTTTTTCCGCAAAAGTCGCATAACTCACCTATTCACCCCATTTAGGTGATTTAGGCAGACAACTAGATACTTTCAATTGGTATAAGAGGGAGGTTCTTCACAAAAAGGTTCACACCTTGAACAGATCTTCATCTAGTTGTCATAGAGTTTATCAAGCATGGAGAGATCCAAGGATTTTGCAAAGCTTCCGGTGTGCACCAAGACTAACTTTCCCATGTGGAAAGAGAGAATAAAATTCTTCATGGAAGCTGTTGATGTAAGACCCCCATTTTTTTTCTTTTTAAAACACCGGGGTCTTAGGCCCAGAACCACTGCTTTGCGGTGACACCTTCGCACCCGGGAAGGTCATCACTACAAAATGCCGATCCTGCCGGCCAAATCGATCGCAAGTATAGCAAAATAGTAAAGCAAGTCCACAGAAATCACATATATATTTAAATAATCTCCACGAAGGGAGAGTCTACAGAATATATAAAAGTACCGAAGATAAGGGCTTAAGCACGCTACATCAAATTATCACTACAAAGTCACTCAAGCAGAAGCAATAATAAAACACTACTAAGGTCTGGGGCTCACAGTCCCTGTCGTCTGAACTCCGGTGCTAGACTGCCCCATCTCCAAGCATGCCGACCTGCGGGGCTGCTCTTCTATGCTGGGCTCCATGATCCCCTAAATGATGTGGTTCGAAAACCGTTAGTATAAAAGACGAAGTCCTATCATCCCCCACCCCTTCCCCAATGGCCCCTAGGCACCGAGCAGAGAGGAAGAAAGGGGAGGATTTGAAGGTGGAGAGTAATCAAGAAACAGATGACAGCGAAACTATGCTAGCAATTTTATAGTACATGTGGCAGTAAAGAAATGTATGAAAAGTAACCTTAACTTATACGGAAAACATATAAGCAAGGGATCTTCTACAGGGCTCCCATCGTATAAAAAGTGCCATACCAATTTATACGTTGGGGTGTCGGTTATTACAGCAATAAATATATAAAGAGAATAACCTTAATTTATAAACTTGCCCACACAAGCTTATAGTCCAAGGGGTCGTTTTGCAGGGCCTATTGTATAAGCATCCCATTCCACTTATACAATAGGTGACAGGGGTTTTATGCTATGATTATGCTATGACATGCAAGTGGGTTATGATGCGATCATGCAAGTGCAACTCACCCACCCTAGTCTGTGCATACAGACCTTTAGTTCCCCCTTTCTGGAGGCTCACCTCCCAGGATACATCTGTTGTGGCAGACGGAAGCGGTGGGTTTGACCTCGCCCACCTCTAACCAATAAAGCACTACCGGTCAGAACTATCGTACGCCTCAACGCTGGTGCACAAAGCGGACTCCTGCGTACTCTTGCCGGATGGCGCACTGAACATCTATTGGCGAAGTGCTAGCCACACTTGCCGAGTCAACGTATTGGTGTCGGTGCATCGACACTCCAATACTAAAGACCCACCACCTTTATTTTATGCACATGCAACCTTATGTATCAGCACCGAGCCAAAACTCCCCGGACCATCCCGTCCGTCACAGACATCAACTGAGCCAAAGCTCGCTGGGCCATCCTGCCCCTCACAAATATCAACCGAGTCAAACCAACTTCCCGAGACACCTGGGTGTGTGAAAGTGAACCCCTAATTATTCTAGTTGCTCTTTAAGATTTATCACTCCTACAGTTTACGTTAGCCTAGGACTGCCCAAGGTATACCCCGTGAAGGGCTCTCGAAGGCACTTGGAACTACGATGGGATTATGCCCAAAGCTCCCTTTCGCAAGACACTTACTATTATTGGTTGCTACCCGATTTCCCGACCCTTAATTAATTTTACTGAATCTAGCCCTAGTGCATTAAACACTTCCTCCCCACGGGAAAGACGATCTTTCGTCGATCCCGGGCACCACCTAACTCTAGCCAATCCATCCCTCTACTCATCCTACTACCAATAATGAACTTATTTTTATCTATCCAAACCAGAATACCACTAATCCCAAGACATGCATCAAATTATACTTCAACATAGTTTCTGCAATTTGTACTATATGCAGACCACTTAAGTTATATGACCCGTAAAATGGGAGGTACAACAAATAATCATCCAATACTCCTATAATAATTATTGGAGGGCCATTATGAGCTTTGGGTACTAAATCAAGAATTTCACAATTTTCCTATTTATCTGATAATTTATTTAATTAATATAGTAGCCAAAAATCCCAAGTTTGAACATGATGTACCAATTTCAGATATGACAATATTCCACCAATTTTTTGTTAAATAAAATATGAATATATAACTCAAAATCCAAAGCCTCAAAATTTTCCAGTAAGGTTTAAACCCTTAATATTATTTTCAAATATATCCCATAATAATTCACTTTAAGAGAATTTACAACATTAATAGTTCCAAAAATTCAAAGAAAATTCATGGATGATTACAAGGGCATAAAAGTACTATAGATTAAGTTTCACAATTAATCATTGAATAATAAGTCTATATTTGATTTTCTCATAATATTCCAAGTTTAGGGGTTAATGAACAAAGTATAGCAATTATCAATCTAAAAACTCCAAATAAATTCCCATATGAGTCGACTGAACTTGGAACACTAGTTCTCAAGTTGCATAATTTTTCAACAAGTATTGAGCTCTGTAAGAATTATTTAGCAAGTTCCCAAATATTTGAGGTTGTGAAGTAGGTACCCTAATTATGTATGCAAAAATTCCATTAAAATTCACATATGAGTAATATGGTCTAGAACTCCCTCTTACAAATTTTCATGATTGTTTTAAGAGTCTTGCTAACCTATTCTAGCCCCAAAATATTTGTGCCCTTGGCTAGGATTAGGGTTTTGTGGGCCCTAACATTTCCAAAATCCCTTAAGATTTTTACCAGAGGGTTTTATCTATCCTAGAACGCTCCTTACAAAATTACATGATCATTTAAGGTTCTTAACCTCATACCCTTCACAAGACACAAAAGCCCTTCCTTAGGGTATGGCCTTAGATCTTAGGGCAAACCAATTCCAATCTACCCCATCTTTCATGATAAGGTGAAAGAAGCCATACCAAGCCAGTGGACCCAATCCCAACCTCTGTTGAGGTGATTTAGCCACTCAAAACCCAAAATAGACATTTTGACCAAAATACCATTTTTAGGGCAAAGCTAGGGTTTGCATGATTTCTGTTCAAACCCCCTCCAAATGTGATGAAATTTTAACCAGAGATTTATATTGACCCTAAAGACCTCTCACCAAAATTTGGTTGAGTTTGGAGGTTATTTGGCCCTTAAATTAATTAACACTAGATAAATTAAATATTTTCGAAAACTATAGAAATATTGTCCCCAAAAATTCCCTTCTTTGCGAAGCACCTACATATGGTCCAGTGGGACTCCCTGCCAACATTTCAATTAATTTGGACCAAGGATAAAGTGTGGGCACTCAGTTTAATGTATGCCTAGCCCTAGGTGTAGGTCCCACAAAAATGAGTGCCCTGGTCAAAGAAGGCACCCAAATTGGTTCAAACTAATTTTGTATTAAAGTAGACTCACTGGACTACACTTTTCATGTTGATGACTTTTTATGAAACAACATCTATGTATTTGTAAAAAATACAAACATTAAATACCAATTGTGTGACAAAAATGAAATAAAAATTAATCAAGCCTATAGTTTATTATATCTTTGCACGAATCTTGGCGCAAACAGTGAATGGCATCTGGTCATCTCCTTCCTCCAGCCGACGGCTCCGATTCATCCCGCCTGGAGCATCTTCCAGCACCTGCCGCCGGCGATCCGGCCACCTCCACGTCCGGCCACCACCACCACCACCTCCGTTGAGGTGGTGGTCGTCGCCAGGCGGCGGCTTTGCCGCCGAAAGCCCCTTTTCCGACGAACCCGACAAGTTTAAATTCATGGAAAAACCAGAAAATTTCTGAATTGGATCGGGCTCAATTGAGCCCGAACATTGGCTCTAAAGAATGCTATGATCTACCCGTGAAGGAAGGAGTGGAGGAGGACCTTGCTGGGCGGCTGTAGCCTTGCCGATCGCCGGGAAGCCATTTTGGTGGTGGTGGTCGGATTTCTGCAACTGCACTGTGGAATTGCTTGGCTCCTTCGGGTAAGTGGTGGAAATGACTCCTTGGAGTCCAGTGAAGGTTTTAAGAAGGAGAAATGGGGAGTTAGGTGGGTGTAGGGGTGCTTGCCATTATTGCCTCTTGGTCAAGGTTGGCGTCCATGGTAGGTAGGGGGAAAAACTTGGCTCAAACCAGTCAATGGGTAGCTGGTTGGATTGGGGATGCATTCCTGGTCTTAAAGCAATGAATGGGAGGTTGGGAAAGGGGAAGGAGGGGCCCAAAGTCTTCCTCCATTATCTCTTTCACTTTCTCTCTCTTCCCTTAGGTGGATTTTTCTCTCTCCTTCATACCAAGCTGAATTGACTCCTACCTAACCCTATGGCAGCCCACATGTCCATTTCATCCATCAAAGCAAGGTTAGCCCAAGTGAATTGGGCTTGAGATTGAGTTAGCCCATTTGGGCTAGCTTGACCCAAACCTAGGCTAGGGTTGACCATGGTCAATTGGGTCTTTGAGGTTGCCACTAATGGGTCCCTGGTTACCCATTGGCCTCCCCTAAGGCCTAGGTAGGGTTGTCTTGGCCCTTGGAGGTCACTTGACCCTTAAGTAGGGCACTTTGGCCATTTTAGGGCTAGGGTTGACTTTGGTCAACTTAGCCTTTTTGGTTAACCCCAATGGGTCCTTGGTGACCCATTGTCCTCTCACTAGGGTTATGAAGTTATGTGTGGGGTACACTTGGCTAAGGGAACTTCAATTGGCCCTTGTGTAGGTTAGTTTGACCCTTTTAGGGTTAGAGTTGACTTTGGTCAACTTAACCCTTTGGGCTGCCCTCCATGGGTCCTTAGTGACCCAATGATCCCACTTTAGGTCTAAAAAGTCCTTGGTAGGGTTAGTTGGGCTTTACCATGGCACACTGCCCTTAGTTAGGGCACCTTGCTCACTTTAGGCTTATGGTGGTTTTAGGTCAAATGAGCCACCTTGGGTCGACTTCAATGGACCCTTAAGGCTCCAATGGATCTTACAATGTGTTGATGAGACCATGGTGAGGTCTTGGAGTCTTGGTGAAGCCCTAAGGTCAAACCCTAGGTTTTGTGAAGAGGTTGTGCCATAGGCATACCAAGGTGATTCTCACCTTGGCCTTCTATCACTTGGCCCTTTTTAGCTTCCTAGGGTTTTGCCATGAACTAGTCATGGTCAAAACCACTCTTAGGGGTCTAGTTGGAAATGGGATGTTACAGTTGATCCCCGCATCTTCATGATAGTGGAAGAAGGTCTCTATGTTCCAATGATTGCTTCCACTATCGATCCAACCAAGAAAGTGCCAAAGAAATTGATGGATCTTGATAAAGATGAGATTGCCCTTGTCTCTCTAAACAAGAAAGCCAAAAAAATCATCGCAAGAGCAGTCGATGATTCAATGTTACAGAACCTGATACACTGCCAATCCGCATAGGAAATGTGACAGTCTCTGATCGTCTTGATGGAAGGTACATAAGAAGTAAGGTATGACAGAAGATCCCTTCTGAAACAAAAGTATGAGGAGTTCAAGCAAGGCCCCAAGGACATAATAGCTGATATATTTGAAAACTTCTTCCTGATCGTCAATGGCCTGAAGCGCTACGGCCGTGTTTTCATAATGGAGAACTAAATGAAAAGTTCCTAAGATCCTTAACTAAGGAATGGGATAATAAGATTTGTGCTATCAGGGAGTTTGGGAAAATGGTTGATACTGACCCCCAGAACCTCTTCGGGAAGCTTATGTCCTATGAGCTTCAAATCAACTCCAGAAAAGCTGAAGAAGAGGGCAGTAGACCTTCATCAAAGTCGAAGTTTGTTGCACTGAAGGTAGATAACTCAAGAAAGGCTAAAGCAGCATCTCCTTCTCCCACTCTGGAAGAAAGTGAAGAAGAAGACTTAGAACCAAGCACCTCAGGCTCAGAGTTATCTGATGAAGAGTTCTCTCTTCTCTCCAGACAGTTCAAGAAGTTTCTCAATAAGAAGAAATAGATGAGAGGCAAAGACTCCTCTTATAGAAGATCATATCACTATGGTGACCATCAAAAGAAACATCATATGAATGACAGGTATAAGCCTAAACAGAACAAACATAATTCTACTGACATTGTATACTACTGCTGTAATAAGCCACATCACGTGATCGCCGACTGCCCTCATAAGAAAGAGGGTGGAAGAAGAGAAGAACATAAGTTCTTCCACGACAAAAAGAAGGAGAAGACCTTCAGTGGCACTGACTCATCCAAGTTAAGTGAGGATGAAGAAGACTACTTCGGGCTCACGGCTCACTCCGACGAAGAAGAAGCTGACCCCCAATTTCATAGGGAGATAAATTCTCAGACCATTCTTTCAGAGTCTGATGCCCCAGATGATGATCATGAGGATTGTTCCTCTGATGATGAATCAGAACTCATGGCTCAGTATAAATAGTTGATTAAGGTCTATGACCGGTGCGAAAAAGTTGTTAGGACTTAAGCCAAGGAGGTCAAATCCCTTAAGGCTGAGGAGGTCACTCTGAGGGAGGAATTTGCAAGAATGAACTCACTCAGAGAGGAACTCCACACCCTAGCCAATGATAATAACAGTTCACACGAGCTCCTTAACCAAAAATAGAAAATCATCGTGATGCTTGGAAGGACAACTTGCTACTAAAAAGAAACTTGTTGAAATTTTCTCTAGGCTTAATACAATCCTACCATTTGTTGTTGAATTCTCTGCTCAGTCTAAAGGAGCTGGCTTAGGTCATGTGGTTGCTCCTAGTAAATCTTCCAGGAGGGCCAAGGATAAAATAAAAAAAAATAAGACTACTACAAAAGCAACGCCAAAGTGAAAGGAAAGGGGCCTCTCACTTAGACTACGTTTAAAAAGATAATCTTTCCTTCTAACGAATTTGATTTTGACAGCTCCTATGGTCACTTGACATGACCAATTCAGGTTGAACTTGTCAAGGACTATAAGTGGTGGACTCATCCCCGAAACTTCTGTGCAAGTGTCTTTAAGGCACCTTATTAAGAGATCACTCTACAAAGCTATGGTCCTTATGTTCATGGTCCTAATGATAAGAAAGGTCCAAGAATGAAACCCGATGTTCAAAAGCCACTCGAGAAGAAGAATCCATGTGAGTGCTATCATTATAAGGCTTCTTCCTACAAGTCAGCCGCTCCGGCTAGACCATATGTCCAAAAGGTCAAGCAGGAGACTTGGAAAAGATACAATATGTTTGTCTGTTGGTGCTGCGGCAAAGTTGGTCACTTTGATGTGGATTTCTGGTTTAATCCCAGAAATTTTGTAACTCCTCAAGTTAATCATACGAGACATACCACTCATAGTGTTAACACTCGCAGGGGGAGTATGCTAACAAGGAACCAAGGACCCAAATCTTATTGGGTTCCAAAGGTAAAATGATCTATGATTGTAGGTATGTCCAAAGTCCAACAAAACGCATATCTGGTATTTGGACAGTGGATGCTCTCGGGATATGACCTGGATAAGAAGCCTACTTCAAAATTATACTCCAGTCAAAGACGGCCCGAAGGTTATCTTTGGTTGCTCTGACCGGATAATCACAAAAGGCTACGGTATGATTTCTAATGGTGTAGTCTCATTCACTGATGTCGCTTATATGAATGGATTAGAACATAATCTTAATAGCATAAATCAATTATTTGATAAAGACTTCAGTGTTACTTTCTCTAAGGATCAGTGCATGATAAAATCGGCCTCTACTATGGATATGGTATTAACAGCCACTAGGAGTAGAAATATTTTTTATCTTAATTTTCTATGTTTAGACACTTCTACCCCAGTGTGTTTTGTTGCAAAAGTTAGTGCATCACTTTGTGACCAATGACACAAGAGACTTGCACATATAAATTTCAAAACTATTAATATATTATTTTCTCAAGACCTAGTACGTGACACACCTACCATTAAGTGCATTAAATAGAGTCCATGTCACAGATGTCAAATGGGCAAGAAGGCAAGGGCTACCTTTAAGGGTATTGCTGATAAAGATTCCTCAAGGTTCTTGTATTTACTACACATGGACTTATTCAGTCCAATGCAAATTCATAGCTTAGGAGATAAGTCATATACGCAGGTAATTGTTGACTATCACTCATGTTTTACTTGTATGTTCTTTCTAAAATGAAAGTTAGATACCTTTGATGTGTTCACGAATTTTGTCAGGAAAATTCAGAGCGAATTAAACTCTTCAGTGGTCAGAATCAGAAGTGACCATGGAATATAATTTGAATATGGTGCCATGACAGAATTCTATGGAAGTCTAAGTATCTTTCATGAGTTTTTCTCCGTGCGTACTCCACAATAAAATGGAGGTGCACAGAGAAGGAATAGAACACTCATTGAAGCATGTACTATAATACTGACTGAATCCGCTCTACCAGAGTACTTTTGGGCTGAGACCGTCAATACAGCTTGTCATGTGCAAAACAGAGCATTGATCAATAAGAGTCATCGTAAGACTCCCTATGTGCTACTGAAAGGTAGGATACCGACTGTGTCCTACTTCAGGATCTTTGACAGCAAATACTAAGTACTTAATAATGAGAAATATCATCGTACAAAGTTTGGAGAAATATGTTTTTGAGGTATTTTCGTAGGATATAGTAGCCATGGCAAGGCTTATAGAATTTTTAATAAGAAAACTCTAGTGGTAGAAGAATCGATTAATGCTATATTTGATGAGACGTGCATGCTACATAGCAGCTCTTCCAGTGTTTTCGTAGAAGATGCAGGTTCAAGGCTAAAAGAGTTAAGCTTGGATGAGACAGTTGAAGACAATGCTCAAAAGTTCATCAAGATCACTCCTCCAACCTCAATTGGATAAGAAGATCACCAAGATGAAGTAGTCATCCAAGTTGAGGAAGAAACTCCAGAAATAGAAGAAGCTCCCGATGCAAGGACCCTAGAGCTCAGACACTTGAGGGATCACCCAGTTGATCAAATCATAGGAGATCCTCGTGATGATGTAAGAACTCGAAAAGGTACTACTAATGAAATTATGCATTTGAGTTTTCTCTTGCAGGTTGAACCAAAAAAATTCGAAGAAGCAAATAAAGACGCATCTTGGATACTTGTAATGGAAGAAGAACTCAATCAGTTCAAGTGTTGCCAAGTCTGGAAGCTTGTAACAAGTCCCAAAGGCAAAAATGTAATTAGAACAAAGTGAGTCTACACAAACAAGATGAATGAAGATGGAACTATCATCAAAAAGAAAGCCAGACTCATAGCTAAGGGATATAGACAGGAAGAAGGGATCGATTTTGATCAGACATATGCTCTAGTGGCAAGACTCGAAGCGATCGGGTTGTTCATCGCATATGCTGCTCCCATGGGCTTCAATGTCTATCAAATGGACGTGAAGTCAGCCTTCCTCAATGGTAAAATAAAGGAAGAAGTGTATGTGGAACAACCCACAGGTTTTGTTGATCCTAACCATACTGATTATATTTTTTTTATTATTTAAAGCTTTATATGGTTTAAAACAAGCTCCACGAGCTTGGTATGAACACTGTCTAACTTTCCTCTTGAGTACAAGTTCATAAGGGGAAAGATAAATAATATATTATTTTTAGGGAAGTAAAAGGCAAGATTTTGCTAGAGCAAAACTATGTCGATGATATTATCTTTAGCTCTACTAGTGACAACCATTGCAAGAAGTATTCCAAACATATGTAAGGGAAGTTTGAAATGAGCAGTAAGAGTGAGCTGAAGTATTTCTTAGGACTTCAGGTGAAGCAATCTGAAGAAGGAATTTTCATCTGTCAAACAAAGTTCACCAAGGAGTTGCTAAAGAAATTCAGAATGGAGAATTCAACCTATATGAGGACTCCAATGGGTTCAGTTATGTCTCTGGACAAGGATGAGAAATGAAAACATTTTGATGAAACCAAGTACATAAGTATAATTGTATCCTTGCTCTACCTTACTACTAACAGGCCTGACATAATGTTTTCAACATGTGTGTGTGCTAGATATCAAGTGAACTGTAAGGAATCTCACTACACAGCTACAAAGTGGATTTTGAGATACCTTAAGGGAACACCAAATCTTGGCTTATGGTACCCAAGAAGTAATGAAAACGAACTAATTGGATTTTTAGATGCCGACTTTGCAGGTAGTAAAGATGACGAGAAGAGCACTTCCGGGACTTACTAATTCTGAGGAAGAAGTCTCATATCTTGGAGTAGCAAGAAACAAAATTGTGTTGCAATCTCAACTGCTGAGTCAAAATACATTTCTACAGGCAGTTGTTTTGCATAACTTCTCTGGATAAAAAATCATCTTAAAGACTACAACTTGAAGTTCAGGGACATTCCTATGTTTTGTTACTCCTCCAGTGCTATAGAAATTACCAACAATCTAGTTTCTCATAGCCAAACGAAGTAGATCGAATTGAGATATCATTTCATTAAAGAGCATGTGGAGAATGGGGACATCAACCTCCATTATGTTCCAACAGATAGGTAAGTGACAGATATCTTCACGAAGCCGCTGGATGAGGCCAAGTTCTCCTTCTTTAAGATAGAACTTGTTATGCTTAACATGGAGTCCTGAAAAGTCCATATTTGAAGTCAAGAGAAGATCCTACAATCAATCACTCACAAAACTCCAAGAGAACTCTACTCAACAAACCTTTAGATAAATTCAAGCTCAGATATGGATTTCTCTGAAACTTATTGAATTTCTCGGAAGATCAACTTATATTTCTCGGAAAATCCGTTCATATTTCTCGGAAAATTACTAGATTTCTCGGAAAACTTATAAACTTCTCGAGAAAAAGACTTCTCGATTTCTCCACTCTGAATTTCTCAGAAACTTAGTTTATATTCTCGGAAACTTACTGGATTTCTCAAAAGCTTATGAACTTCTTGGGAAAACCTAATGGATTTCTCGGAAAATCAATCTAGATTTCTCGAAAAATTTATAAATTTCTCAAGAAAAGGGCTTCTCGATTTCTCGAATAATATGCTTACTTTACTTTTAGAGAATAATTCCAACCGTCATTTTCTCTGGTACGCTTTTCATAATTCCTCAAAATTTTCAATTTTATATAAATATAGAAGTCCATAGAATATCCAAATCCACATTTTCGAAAAAGCTTTCCTGATAAAAACCCATGAGTTCCGCCAAAGACCTTTTCCGCTCTTCACGCAAACTCCATCGTTTCTTCTCGGAAAAATCAGTTATCTTTCAAATTCTTCAATCGATGGCTCCTACTGCAAAGATTGGCTTTAGCAGTGAGTTCGTCCGCTCAGGATCAAAGAAATTATTACGATTTTCGTAATGTTATTATACTTCTTGAAACCGCCGACCTCACCTTCATTCCTGACCATCCTTGTAAAGTTCTGATTCCATATGTTGAAGAGTTCTTCATAAATGCCAAGCTTAAGAGGAGTGGGAAGCTATTGAAAAGTTCTATTAGAGATATGAAGATCAAAATCAAGACGTCCTCCTTAATAGAATTTCTGCGATTGCCCTCCATTGATGAGGAAGACTACTTGGAAGAACCTGATTACCGCAGGGCTCTTTCATTTTGTGGTCTCTCCCAATCCACTACCTCCATTAGAAGACATCATATTAATGATGAAAGCAAGTTGTTGGCATATATACTTGGAAAAGTTCTCCCCTGCAAAACAGGTTCAATTGGTTATATGTATCCTCTGACTTCTTCTCAATGATGAATGTCGTGGTATGCCGTAAGAAGTTCCAATGGGGATATATGTTATTTGACAAGATTAAGGAAAGCATGAATGCCCCAAATTTTGCTAGGATCATCTCTCTCTATCCAAAGGTATCTCCATTCACCACCAGAAGAAATTCACTCACTCATCCATCAATAGATGGGAAATCAGAATCCCAAAGCCAGACCAAGCTCCACCAATACTAAGGATTGTAGTTGTTTAGGACAGGACCACATCTCCCTTTTATATTAATACAGTTGGCACATTTGGTGCAGCTGTTGAGGGGGGGGGGGGCTGCTCCTTCAGTTCATGATAAAGATCAGCAAGAACAGGTACCAGACACAGAGTTGCATTCAGATGTTCCTACAAATCAAGTGACAACGAAAGTTGTTGATGATGATGTGATAGTGGAAAAGAAAAATACAGCTTAGTTTGATGATGAAGAGATTCTAGAAGAGATTCCAGAAGATTCTCATCCCATGGAACAAATTGAGGGGGAGAATGTGGATATGCTCTCTGATGATGATGAGAATACCCCAGAACCTGCATAACCTCCACTAAGGGATTTAGATTTCTCTCTCCCTATTATCCTCGATGAGGAAGGGGATGTGATGATATCTGCCCAAAGAGGCAAAAGTTTAGTGGTTATAGAAGAAAAACCAGTCTGGACAGCTCCTACACTACCTCCTCCAGGTGAAGTCATTCCTGAGGATACATTTTGGGTAATATTGAATCTATGTTGACCATGCAGAGAGAGTACTTTAACAAGTCTCTCAAAGAGGTAACTGATAGAGTAACTGCACTTGAGAAAGAAATGAGCAGAGGATTTGCTGAAATTCAGAGCAATACATATGAATTCAAAGACTGCTTAATATTGGTGGCAACGCTTTGGATCACACTATCACTAGTGTTGGTGAAGTCATAGACCAAGAAATCACTGTGGCAAACAATCAGATACAATTGCTGAAGAAAACTGAATAACAAAATTTCAAAACCTGTGAAGAGGTTGGAAAATTCAAGGAAGATGCCATAGAGACTCTAACTATAGAAGTCAGAAAGGGGGAGGATAAGGTGAAAGAACATCTAGAAAAGAAAGTTCAAGAAATGAAGATTCAGTGGGACAATCAACCGAAAGAGATGAGCACAGGTGTAGAGACACATATTAAGGGTGTAAACATTTATACTTATGAGACTGTTGTGTGGATGCACAATCAGATTTTTCCAGACTTTCAAGTTGACCCCAATGAGGATCCACCTCCTCATCTTGATCCAAATGTCTACAAGCCTACTTTTTCTCCCAGACCTGAACAACATGGAATTCCTCCTGAAAGTTATTCTCAAGTGTGGACTTCTGATCAGCCAGAGATACCTCAAGACCTACCTCCTGAAGTGCAAGTGCCTAAGAAAAGAAAGTATGGTGATGGTGCCTCAGCCAGTCGATCTATCCCAAGTCAAGCAGCTACCCAAAGGATAGAAAAGGAATTTGCTGAATTTGGTGTCCAACATCCAAGTCATTAATTCTAGACACTCTGAAGTTAGTTGTAGAATTTCATGATAACAAGGATAATCATTACAGTCACAAGGAGTGGGAGCTATATGAAAAATCTATGACAAAAAGAAGGATTTATGATCGTGAATATGGCCGTAATAATCCTAATGCTCCTCCTACTCCTTCTCCAAAGTACTATCCCAAGCCCTTCAGTTATCAGAAAAGATAACAAGGGAATAAAGAACGTCAACACCAGTAATAGTACAAATAATTCATGATTGTCAGTGTTGTAGAATGTTATGGACCAAGATATTTCTATGGACAAATTTTTTATATATATAATTTAGAATTTTGATGATCTAATTATCTCTTAACTATCATTGCAAATATTGTTTTATTTATTAGTTAATTCTTTGATTATCTTGATATAATTCACCTTAGTGTAAAGGGTTCTGACATCCACAAAGAGGGGGAGATTGTTGTGTATTATATCCATAATAACCTAGATTTGTGTGAAGTCACCCTTGAACTAAGTTGAATTAAGTATGTATTTGATGTTATTATTTAGTTGAGTGCTTGCAGGTCATTATTGCTAAGTGTAGAACAATGTCAGTTTACAATGAGTAACTAAACATAGGACCATGCAATATAATCCCTCATTATGTGACCCATAGTGTTGACTCATGTGTAACCTCACTATCGGGATGCACTTCATTTTCAAGTACTAAAGCATTGGAAGAAAGGAAGGGTTGTTGTTTTTCAACAAAGAAGAATCAAGTTTTTAGAAAAAATTATCTAAGTCCTTTTCTCGAGAAAAGAAGTCTATTTCTCGCGAAGTCTAAGTATATTTCTCGAGAAAGCAAAGCTATTCTCGAGAAATCATAAGACTTCTCGAAAAATGTCTGAAAATATTCTTTAAGTCTTTTTCTGGAAAAAGGCCTGAAGATTTCTTGACAAGCCAAGTTAGTTCTCAAGAAAAGCGAAGCAGTTCTCGAGAAGTCGAAGTTATTTCTCGAGAAGCTAAGTATTTTTCTAGAGAAATCAAATCTCGCTCGAGAAATCAGTCTCTCAGCTCAAAGAATTTGGGTTAAGTATATTTGTTGAGAAACCCATGTCATTTCTCGAGAAAGCAAATCATTTCTCGAGAAATCGAGTTTCCTCTTGAGAAATCAGTATTTCACTTCAAAGAATTTTCGTTAAGTCTTTTCTCGAGAAAGCCATGTCATTTCTCGAGAAATTAAATTCTTCTCGAGAAATTATAAGTCTTCTCGAGAAATAGAATTGCAGAAATTTCATTTTAAAAAAGTCTGACGGGATTTCGATATAACCTAAGTTTCTCATGATTGGTCCACATAGAACTTTCCTTAATGATTTGTCACATTTAGACGATGTGCTATAAAAGATCCTTTTAGAGGAATCGCAAACCCTAACAACAAGATTATTCCGAATCGCACCGAAATATCAAGTCGGGAGAAGCCACACAGTCATCGTCGTTCTTCATTATCGCTCTTCCTTTGATCCAGTGATTCCAGGAAAGAAGATTCGACAGATTACAAGATTCAAGTTCTTCAATCATCTACTTGATCCTATCGGGTCCCAAGTTTTTCAGATCAAGTTTTCGCGGGATTTCTTCCTCAACATCTTCAACGAGATTTTCAGTTTTAAAGAAGGAAGAACCTTGAAGATTTCAGATCTGGAAGTATAACATTTCTATTGTTATTGTAAAATTTACTTTAAGTCTTGTAGGAGCTTTGTCTCCGAGATTGTAGGCAGTTTGTTCTTCCGAGTGTAGATCCAGTTTTGTGGGATCAAGTTTGAAAGAGTGTATTATCTCCGAGTTGTAGGAGTGTTGCTCCGAGTTGTAGGATTGTTCCAATCTGAGAAATAGTGAAGTAGCCGAGGCTAGCCGTGGTGCTAGATTGGCGAGGTGGAGAGTGGACATACCCAAGATTGGGGAACCACTATAAATTCCTTGTGTTGTCTAGATTGTGCTTGATTATTTTTTGTGATTAATTTCTCCCAAGTTTTTATACCACAAAAGATGTAGAACTCACCTATTCACCCCCTCTAGGTGATTTAGTTAGACAACTAGATACTTTCATTACGCATCATAATATTTGGCCTGTATGCTGTGGGCCTCCAACATCCTATCCCGGATCAGACTCACTTGAGCATTGTGTCCTCTACAAACTTCGAGCCGAGTTCCTTTAGATTCTCATCCTGCATCCATGATAGTGGGGTCCTGCACCTCTATCCGTACAATGCCTTATAAGTGGCCATGCTTATACTGGATTGATGACTATTGTTATACGAGAACTCGATCAATGGTAATAGTGTCTATTATGGCTCCACACAGTCCAGGATGCATAAGCGCAAGAGTTCCTAAAGTGTCCAATTGGTACGCTCCGTTTGTCCGTCCGTCTGAGGGTGGAAAGCTCTACTGACTGTCAACTAGGACCCTAGGTAAGCCTGGACTGACCTCCACTCTCTAGACGTAAACCGTCCATCTCGATCTAATACGATCGACCTTCGCACACCATGATAGCAAACAAACTACTCCATAAACATTCCCACCAAATCACCAACCGGAGCGTCCTTACTGATCAGAATGAATCTGGCCACCTTCGTTAACCTGTCGACGATCACCCATATTGACTCGTTTCCCATATGTGATCACTGGAGACTATGAATGAAATCCATGGCTATGTCATCGAACTTCCACTTTGGCACCGGTAGTGGCTGCAATCATCTGGCCAGACTCTTACACTCTGCTATTATGAGCTGACAAGGCTTGTAGTGCATCACAAAATAAGTGATATCCTTATTCATGCCCGACCAATACATAGTCCTCTTCAGCTTAGTTGTCATCTTCGTAATCCCTGGGTGTTTTGAGTACCGGCTGTTGTGTGCCTCTGCCATGATATCTTCACTTATCTAGCCTCCTATCAGTATATAAACTCTGTCTCTAAAGCACAGAAGCCCACCCATCATAGAGTAGTCCCCAACCATTCCTTCCTAAAAGGCCCTGAATATCAGCTCCATCCTCGCATCCAATCTTTGTCAGTCTCTGATGTGATCTCGTATGTCGCCGGTGGCACTCATCGATGCCAAAAACTCCTCATAAAGCTATAGATCTTCCTCTGATACCTGAGATATCTGCATGTCCTCCAACATCTGTATCAACTCCATGGCCATTAGCTAGGGCTCTTCTCCAAAAGTGGTGGCTCTCCAGCTCAGTCCATCTGCCACTACATTTGACTTCCTAGGGTAATAATTCATGGTGTATTGATAATCTAACAGGAACTCCACCCATCGTCTCTATCGGATATTCAACTCATTCTACGTATACACTTACTTCAAATTCTTGTGATCCGAGAAAATATCGCAGTGGACACCGTAGAGGTAGTGCCTCCAGATCTTCAGAGCGAAGATAACTGCACCCATCTCTAAGTCGTGCATAGGGTAGTTCTGCTCGTGTTTCTTCAACTGGCGGGAGGCATAAGCTATCACGTGCCCGTTCTGCATCATAATGACACCCATCCACTGGTACGACGCATTTGTATAGACCTAAAATCCTTCCTTCCTAGATGGAAGGGCAAGGATAGTGACCGAGGTAAGCCGAACCTTTAGCTCGTGGAAAACAACCTCGCACTGCGGCATCCAAACAAAAGGAGTCTCCTTCTTTTTCAGGGATGTAAGAGGAAGGTCAATCCGGGAGAATTCCTTCACGAACTTCCGGTAGTAACCGACAAGTCCTATGAAACTCCGTACATTGATGGCCATCTTCAGCGGTGGCCAATCTCATACCGTCTGGATCTTCACTGGGTCTACTGCTAGTCCTGCTCCACTGATAATATGGCTCAAGAAAGCCACCTCCTTCAGGCAGAACTGCCACTTACTTAACTTGGCATACAAACGTTGCTCTCGGAGCCTCTCTAGAGTCAGTTCCAAATGACGAGCATGCTCCTCCTCTATCCTCAAGTAAATGAGGATGTCATCAATAAAAACAATGACGAATAAGTCGAGATAGGCTTCTAACACCCGGTTCATCAAACTCATGAATGCAGAGGTTGTGTTAGTGAGCCCGAAGGGCATCATGGTGAACATATATAGTCCATATCTGCTGCTGAAAGCGGCCTTCGGGATGTCCTCCTCCTGAATCCACAGATGGTAATAACCTGACCTTAGATCCAGCTTTGAAAACCAGTGAGCTCCCTCCAACTGGTCAAATAGCTCATCGATCCTCGACATAGGACACATGTTCCAGATTGTTAGCCTATTCAGTGCTCTATAATCAATGTAGAATCTTAGCATCCCGTCCTTCTTCTTCACAAATAATACTGGAGCTCCCCATGGAGAGGAGCTCGGCCTAACAAACCCAGCTTCCACTAACTCATGTAGCTGGCTTTGAAATTCTACCAACTCCTTCGGGGCCATACGATATGGAGCTCTGGATGCCGGCTTAGCCCCCATCACAAGCTGTATATGGAAGTCCTTCTCCAGATGCGGTGGTAGCCCTAACAACTTCTCCAGAAACACATCTGCAAAATCTTGTACAACCAAAATGTTAAACATAGGGTCCTATGTCTCGGTCATCTCGAACACCAACTGATTCACCCCGTCCCCGTACAGGTGGGCCTTGACGGCCTGAATAGAAGAAAGTAGATGGCGGGAGACCAGAATAGTACATTTGAAGGTCACATAAGTGTTGTCATATCTGAGTAAGACCTTCCTTGCTGGGCAATCGATCTGAGCATGTTTCCAGGCAAGCCATGACATTCCCAGAACAAGATTTAAATCTAATAAGCTTAAGATCATTGCCAGAGCTTCAAGGGTTAACCCATCAATGGTCACCATTAGAAGGCATTTTGCCGTAGACCCGACCTCCCTCCCATTGGGGAGACGCACTCTCCTGAAGACTCCCTCGTAATATCTGATACCCTCCAAATCCCTAATAAAATCCTCCGAGAAGAAGTTGTGTGATGCCCCCCTTGTCGAATAGGGTATGGGTAGGCTTGTTGCACACCATCACTACACCTGAGTTTATTAAATATCTTAGATGTCTAGTTATTATTTCTTTCCTATTTCCAGCGATTCTACATTCATATAGCTTCTAGGAAAGAATATAAAATTACTATTGTACCTACTATCACCCTCTCTTGGTTTCGGTGCTGAGCCAAGTCTAGGGCATAGACCTGCCCTCTGTCCTGTCTATGGTCACCACCCTGAAATCCACGTCCTCAGCCACTTCCTCGACCTCCAAGCTGCCGAGCAGGTGGGGCATCATGTAATACTAGAGGTGGATTGTCCCTCATGGGACAGTTCCTCCGAAAATGTCCCGGCTGGTTGCACCGATAGCACATTGGTGCCTCCTCCACTGGCCTCGGCATCTCCCATATCTATAAGGGCTGGGGAGCTAGCACCACCGGGTTCCTCTACTCCTGCCGGTCCTCATGGCGGGGCTGATCCCCATTACTCCTTTCTCCAATGACCCGACCTCTCTGCTGGACTCTCCTACCAACGATCACGATGTTGTTCACCGATCTTTTCCTGCCTCGAACTGTGAGTTAGTCTGCCTCCAACTTCTTGGCCATCTCCAAGATCCTGGACAAGCTCCCATCAGAGACAAAAAGAGGGCCTGCCTCATGTCATCGTGAAGGCCCTTGTAGAACCTCTTCGCGTAGCCCTCATCACCCAGCTGGTACGAGTCCGTAAAGCAGGCTAAATATGTGAACTCCCGATAATACTCCAATACTGTCCTGCTACACTACCTCAACTGTAAGAATCTGTCCTCCAACTTGTCTCGTACCGACTGTGGTATAAAATTCTCCAACAATGCTGCCCTGAAGTCGTCCCAAGAAATGTCTGCATACTCAATCCCAGCGAAGGTTGTGTCCAATAGTGATTTCCAACATCTCTTCGCATGGGACTCCAAGCAAGAGACTACTAATTCCACTGCCTCCTTCGTCGGGCATCGAATCTCGACCAGCATCTCATAAATGAGATCCAGCCACTCCTCTGTATGAACTGCTGACTCCGTCTTGAGGTAGGATGGCGGAGAAAGACCTCGAAAGATTCTCAGCGAGTTTGCCCCGGGGTTTGGCTGAGGAGCCGGAGCCTTCTGAGTCTTGAATGCCTCCAAGATGGCCGTCAACGTCTGTCCCATCTCCGTTTCCTGAAATGGAGTAGGAGCCGGTGAGGTGGAGCAACATTCAGAGCCTGAGGTACACCCTGTCGAGGGGTAGGGTTCTTCACAAGCTATAAAGGGGAATCCAATTGTCAGTTGGTTTACAAAGAGATTTGTTGGAAAGAAAATGGACTGTTACATGTGATTTCCCTTATGGGCACACCATTACTTCCGCTGCTAGTTTGTCCTCAAACTAGGCTCCCGCGGGGTGTCCCAGGTTTTTTGTGGACTTCTTTTATTAGGATCGAAGTTCACTCTGATACCTGTTTGTAAGACCCTATTTTTTCGATTCGCCTTTGGGGTCTTATGCCCATAATCGCCGTTTTGCGGTGACACCAACACTTGAGATGGTCGTCACTACAAAACACCGATCCTGCCGGCAGTAACGATCACCAAAGAAGTAGAAGTACAATGTTTAGAACAATTTAGTCTAAGTACACAATCACATGTAATATAAGGAAAGCTGAATCACAGCACAGTCCACATAAAAATAAAACAAAAACAGAAGCAGTAAAATGACAAAGATAAAATGGGCTCATGCCCGCTACATCATGGCATCACTACAACACTCTTTAGAAAGCAAAATATACTAATCACTCAAGGATCCTGAAGTTGGTTCACCTGTGCTAGACTGGCCGACCTCCATGTGCACCGCACTCCGCTGGTGTTGCATCTCCTGTTGCTGCTCTCTGTCTTCCATTCAGAGCCACTGAAATGTTTGGTCCATCGACTGTTAGTCAAAAATACTAAGCCTGGTTTCCCCCACCCCTCCCCCAATGGCTCCTAGGCACCGTGCGGGAGGAATGATAGGAAATATATGATGGTAGAGAGTAAACAAGGGCAAGTGATGGTGGACCTAATCTTGCAGTTATATTGTAATATGCAAAGTGCTATAAAAATAAATGTAAGCTAGTAATACTAAAGTAATAGAGTAGTAAAGAGTAGAAAGTAAAGTGTACCATAAAGTAATGTAACAGATAACCACAAAGAAAGTAACCTAGCTTAAAAGCATGCCAACACAAACTTATAAACTATGGGGTCCTTTTGCACGACCTAACGTATAAAAAATCTCATACCAATTTATACGTTAGGGGTAAAGGTTGAAATATGATGATGACGTGATATGCTATGTTATGTGGGTTTAATGATACGTTCATACAAGTACAACACACACACATGGCTCTATACACACAGACCTTTAGTGCCCCCATTTGGAATTAGCTAAACTCTCAGGTACCTGCTGTCGTGGCAAATAGAGGTAGTGGGTTGGGCCACCCCACCTCAAGGTCGGTATTCACACAACCTAACCTAGACCTTCATACGCCTCAACGCGAAGAACACACTGTGGAGCCTCTATTTACTCGGTTGGCAAATCCACCAGTCTTTTTCTTGGATAAGTGAAAACCACACCCGTCGAGTCATCGTATCAACGTCGGTGTGAATGACCATCAAATACCAAAGAACCACCACCTTATGCACATGCAACCATGAATTCCAGAGCCATCAGCTTCCCGGACTAACCTGTCCATTAAAACTACCTTCTGAGCCTTCGAATCACCAGGCTAACTTTCCCATTTCCACAACCACTGATCCTACCACTCGGATAACCAAACCAAGCTAACCTACCGAGTCATCGGGATCAGTCAAAGAGAAGCCCTAGTATTTACTAATTGCTCTTTGACATTTTAGTCTTATAGTTTATGGTTAACCTTGGACTGCCCAGGGCATTCCCTGTGAAGGGCTATCGAGGGCACTACGTACTACGATGGACTGAAGCCCAAATCTCCCTTTCTCAAGTTACTTATTATTGTTGGTATCTACCCTTGTCCCAACTCTCCTGATCTTACACTTGAACTAAACCTAAGTGTATTTAGACTTCCTCCAAGGGAATGATGATCCTTCGTCGATCCCGGACACGACCTTAACTTAGCCAACCAGGCTCTCACAACCTGACTCCTCTTTCAAGGCTTACATGTTATCTTATTTCTACAGCTTACTATGTGTAGACCTAATGAGCTATATGACGTGCATGAATGATGACCCCCTCCAAATATTCATCCAAATGACCTAAGATTATTACTGGGGGTCTAAAATGACATTTTAAAGATAAAAAATCAGAATATAATATTTTTTCTAATTTATTTGGCATTTAATTAATTTTCTGCAAAATCAAGCCAACTGAGCTTTTGAACACCACGTACAATATTCTGACATTATATGTCCTTAAAAAAATTATGACAAGTGTATAATCTCAAAATAATATTAAATACTAAAATTCACAATTTCGTAAAAAAGTTGGCCACCAAACTAATTATTGATTAAATAAGCTCATTAATAGGACAAAGAAGGAAATAATATAAATAATCATCCAAAAATTATATAAAAATTTCCAGATGTCAAGAGAGACCAGAAAAGTCTAAGGACTAAAAATCATAATTTTCTAAATAGTTCGATCACACAAATAAATCATTTAAAAATATTCTATAAAAGGCACTTTGTGAAGCAACCTATATAGAAAAGCTTTCAATAATTTAATAAAAATTTAGAATGCATGATGATGCCCTAAAAAGCCCTCTGCCCAAGTTTCATAACTTTTAAATGAGTAATATAAATTCCTTGATAAATAAGATAAATATTAGATTTGTGAATGAAGTACCAAAAATATTAATCCAAAATTCATAACAACATTTCCGGAGATTAGTGCCAACTATCTAAGGTCACCGACTAAGTTTCATGGACATCCAAGATCATATGACTAGGTAATAAATTCATGAGTAAAAGTGCCCTGATTGGTCCTAAACTATTTCAGAGGGGATGTAAGTTCCTAAAGGTCCTAAAATCATCCACTAGGGCTTAATTCCACCCATGGAACACACCTACCAAGTTTTAATACATTCCAAGGACAATAGGTCCCATGTCCTTCATTGAGCTGAAAACTCAACCTTAGGGTTCACATTAGGGTTCTAGCGCATACCACTGTAAAGCACCCAAAATCTCTTATGAGTGTATGTTATATGACATTAAGTCAGTGGCCAAAGATTCATCTCTTTTGGGTGAGGATTGACCACATAGCCCAACAAACACCATTTGCCCTAATTTGTCCCTTAGGGACCAAACTTTGGTCACACCAATACCTACTCAAATCTAACCCAAATGAGCTGAGATTTTTACCAGTGACCTATCATGACCGTAGGGGTAATCCACCAAAAGCTTGGGGAACTTTAAGGTCATTAGACCATGTAATTAACTCATAAATGAATTATTAATTTTTTTAAAAAAACTATAGGAAATTTTTTCCCAAAATTCCCATTTTTGGATATGTTATGGGCATTGATATAGTTGGCCATCAGTACAAATTGCAAGTCATTTGGATGGCTGGATTGATGGGGGCACTCAATTTAGTCTCTAAATAACCCTATGTATAGACTGCACCATTTTGAGTACTGTGCTCAGACCACTACCCCAAATGGGTTGCAACAACTTTTTAATACACTAGTATTCAAGGGATACAACTTTAATGTTGACCATTTTCCCAGTAGAGGTACTTAAGTAATTTTTTTTACTAATTACAACACTCTACTGCAATAAGTGTGACAGAACTTAAATAAAATGAAGTAATATTAATCTTATTTATATAAAAACGATAGCAAGAATCTTTGCCCAAAAATCAATGGCATCCCGTCATTGTCCCCAGCGCGCCAACGACTCAGATTTCTCCATCCTGGGCTGGTTTTGCTCATGATTTCCTGGCCACCCAAGCCCCTTCCCGGTCGGCCACTACCACCACCACCTTCGTTGAAGTGGTGGCCAGCGATTCGCGGTGGTAGATCGGCCGGAGATGGCCGGAATGGTGAATTATGAATGGAAGTAAAGCTTGAAAAACAAAGATCTCAGCTCCCTTGATCTGGGGCCAATTGGATCCAAACCTTGGGGACAACATATGAAGATCTATCCACACAGAGATAGGAGGAAGACAGGACCTTTTGGGGTGGCTGGAGTAAGGCCGATCACCATGTCGCCATTGCCGGTGGTGGTGATTTCGGGTGCTCTGCAACCACACTACCAGAGGGCTCAGCTCCTTCAAGGGAATGGTGGAAACAGCTGCTCTGGGTCTGGGGAAGCTTTTAATTGAACCAGAAAGGGGGACGGGAGGGGTTAAAGCATCAATGGACATTAATAGTCATAAAGGAAATTTCAGCTATCTGAAAATCCAGTGAATGTAGCCACTGAATAGCCTGGAAAACCTCTTGATCTCCTCAAACCTGGTCAGGGGAGATGAACAAGGCTATTGGAATTGAAGAGAGATGGCCCTTGGCCATGAATGACCTTCTTCTATCTCTTTCTCTCTCCTTCATTAAAGGGGAAATTGGTTTATCTCTCCTAGTCACCCCCTCCAGAATTTAAATGGCATTTTAGTTAAATATTAGCCTCCTAAAGATCGAGGGCCACTCAACTTGGGCTTAGCCAAGTGAGTTGGGCTAGGTTGGGTCAACTTGAGCTAGTTTGACCCATTTTAGGGTTGAGTTGACTTTGGTCAATTTCACCTTCTAGGTTGACCCCAATGGGTTCTTAGTGACCCATTGGCCCCCCCTATAGTCTAGGGGGATACGGGTAGGGTTGGTTTGACACCTTGATGGTCACTTCACCCTTATTCAGGTACTTTACCATTTTATGGTTAGGGTTAACTTTGGTCAACTTGACCTTTTGAGTTGACCCCAATGGGTCCTTAGTGACCCAATGACCTCCCTTAGGGCTAGGAAGGTTTAGGTGAGGACAATTTGGCGAAGAGAAGGCCAAGTATGACTTCCAATTATTAAGCACAAAACATTTACTGCCAAAGATCCTGAGATAAGCTAGATTAGGTTTTCTGCCTTTCATAATCTCATAGGCAGTATACTTGTGGTACTTGTTGATAAAGCCCCTATTTAGGACATGACATATAACGTTCACTTCCTCAACCCAAAAATATTTTGGGAGAGAAGTGTCACTGAGAGGGGTCCTTCCAGCCTCTATGAGAGTTCTATATTTCCTCTCAGCTATCCCATTTTGCAGGGGAGTTCTATGGAAGAGAATTCCAAGTAAATCCCTTGATCCTCACAAAACTTTATCTTGCCTTCAGATTAAAATTCAGTACCATGGTCACTTCTTATTTTGACCACAGAGCTATCTTTTTCATTCAGAACTTCCCTAACATAGGTCACAAAAGTGTCAAGGGTTTCTGACTTTTTCTTCAAGAAGAACATCCAAGCAAATATGGAGAAGTCATCAACTATTACAATTGTGTGTACTTTCCTACATAGACTATGAAATAGCATCAGACCAAACAAGTCCATATGCAGGAGGAATAAGCAACTCACAAAATCTTTTGCCCCAATGCTCTTAAAGGATGCTTTGGTCTGGTTGCCATTTTAACATGCAGAGAAAATGCCCTCCTTGGTGCATTTGATTTTGGGACCTTTTATGACTAGCCCTTCACTAAAGAGCTTGCTAATGGACTTGTAGTTCAATTGAGCCATTCTCTTGTGCCATTGCACACAGTATGAGACTTTCTCATTAGCAACTAGACACATAGGGGCGTCAGAACTTAAACATAAAAGTTTAAATAGTAAATATTCCCACTCCTAGTGTCTATCAACATGACCTCTTGTTCACTTGACCTTTTGATCAGACACTCATCCTTATGGAAGACAATGAAATAACTAAGATCACAGAGTTGGCTTATGCTTATCAGGTTGTGTTGCAACCCTTCCACATAAGCCACTTTTGTGATTATGATTATATCATTGCTGATCATACCATAGCCCTTGGTGACCCCTTTGTCTAAGCCTCCAAAGATCACCTTTGGCCCATTCTTTACAGGAGTGTATTCCTTTAAATAGCCTCTTATTCCAGTTATGTTCCTGGAACATCCACTATCTAAGTACCATATTGGTGCATGGGTACTTGGACTATCCACAACCTCAATTCAGTTTACCTTAGGACCACAAAAGAGTTTGGGTCCTAGGTTCTTGTTAGTTTAAAAATTAACATGTCTACTTACATCATTTCTGACAGATAGACTTGCCCTTGCACTAGGCATATTGGGGTTGTGCTAACAATTTATGGCAAAATGTCCCCCTTTGCCACAACACCAACACTTTTGAATATTGTATCTCCTTTTTTGAACATCTCTTGTAGACACGCTAAAAAAAACTAACTTTTAAGAAGGGAGAGAAGCAACCCTTTTCATATTTCTTTCAGCAAGGATTTGACTGAAAGTGAGTCTTCTAGTAGATGTAATTGGCTTACTGTGAATGCAACAAACAATTGTCTTCTTTGTAGAATACAAGTTGTTGATTGTAACAGAGACAGCCAAGTCAGGCTTAATGATTGACATACTTTTGGTCTGATTCTTTGTTGGAGGAGCTTGACTATTTGCCACTAATTTGTTCATGAGTATGGTGGTTGGTGCACCAAAAACAAATGGTCCATAATAGGCCATCTGAATTTCCTCATGGGGATCCTTAAAGGCACTCAAAACCTTATCATTCCTTCCACTATAGCTGTGATCATTTTTGTTCACACTGGTGGATCTTCCATTCAACCAATGACCATATATGCTTTCTTAGTCATACCTGTTGGATGACATCACAATTTTCTCAAAAGAGGTAACATACTGAATAGGGGCCTTGCCTTTCCTCCTATTCCTTCTTCCAGTGTTCCTCTCAATGTACCCCAATCCCTTCTTATTTTCTTGGGAGCTGAAGGTATAAATGAGTTGCAACACTGATTTTGGTTTGGAGTCTTGAGCCACTAGCATCCTCTCTTTGAGGAGCATCTCTTCAAGATGCATAATGATCTTGTTCTTTTGGTTGATGGTCCCAATCTGGATGATTGAGATAGTCTTCAGCTAGATGACTTCCCTCCTCATCTGGTCAAGCAGGGGTGTTGGACACCTAGTTGATTTTGGCTAGGTTCACTAGCTTAGGATGTGACCCATCATGTATAGCCAGGGTCAATTTTGTGTCCTAGAGTCTAGGCCAAGTCCTTAGAGTCAACTTTAGATGGACCAGCTTTCAACAAACCTATCAGAGACTCAAGAATGAGAAGGTTTCAAGAGTAAGTAAAATGAGTTCGACGTTCGTTGAACTCAGGTCGACGAAAGGTGTTCTGAGCTCGACGATCTTGAGACATTTCTCTGTGCTAAGCTCGACGATCTTTGTTCTCTATTCGATGAAGACTAAGATACTTCAACAAGCTAAAATCAGGATAACTCCAAAAGTTTTCTAAGTCCAGCTTCAAGCTTTGGTCGACGAACCAGATTTTGAGGTCGACGAACTTGGACCTCAAGTTCACAACTTCTCAAGTCGACGAATGCAATACTTTACTCGACGATTTCTGGTCGATGATTTGAATCCTTCTCAGTCAGAGACTTCTCAGATTCTAAGTCCACAAACATTCTCTGCTCGACGATATTGGATCTCAGCTCGACGAATGAAGATTGTCAGTTCGACGAAGATTGAAGCAGAATTGACAAGTTTCCCTGGAAGATAAAATTGTTATTGTCTGGTCGACGAACTCATCAAGCTCAGCTCGACGAACTCAAGCTCAGCTCGACGAACTCAAACTCAGCTCGACGAATTGTGTTCTTCGTTCGACGATTCCAGACTAGGTCTTCTCCAATTTCCCGTCCCTTTTCTCGGCGATGAATCCTCAGTAATTAATGCCCAATCCTCTCAAAATGTTACCATTAGAACGTGCATTGATCATGGATTATTACATGTCGTTTTTCCATGGGACAGTTAGGGAAATCATTGATTGCCGCTTCCTTCCCAGGCCGAATGCAATTACTGCTCAACATTCAAATTTCGAATATTCCTCAGTCAGTAAAAAGTCAGAAAAGAAGAGATTAACCAGTACTATAACACAAGCAGTAAGACAGACACAGAACATTCAAGAACAATCTTACAGAAATCTAAAGCTGTCATACTGCAATCAGCCTAAACTAGAGAACATCAAGAAGAAGAAGAACATTCAATCACTATCAAAAGTCTTCTTCCTTCAATTCTCAGGACAACTTCAGAAGGACAACAAAACTCTATCTGTCAAAGAAGTTCCTGAACAATCTCTGGTCTAGGCACTCAAGTTATTTGAAGACTTGTCACCCTAAAGCAGTGCTCCAGTTTTCCTGATCCATTCAAGATCTCAGGGGGAGCAATCTGCTGACATCAATCCACAAGTCTTCTCAGTTGATATTTAGAAAGAGAAGACCTCATCACGCTTTTTCCATCCTCTATACATGGTTTTAATTCCCTTCAAAATTATTCCTGATTACAAGTCTCCTACGAAAAGACTTGAGGTTTTGGTTTTTGAGCACCTGAACAAAAGCTCACTAGTGTCAGACACCTGATCAAAACCTGAGTGGATTCCTACCAGGGTGGTAGAAGAGTGGATGTACCCAGGTTGGGGAACCATTATAAATTTCTTGTGTCATCTGGTTGCCCTTTTCTTTTGTTTTGGCTGTGTTGTTCTGTGATTGTTTAGGTTGCTGTGCTTATTTTATTTCATTTACTGACTTGTTCACTTAGGATTACAACAAAAGTTGTAAAAAGTTTGTAGTGAGCACAATACTCTATTCACCCCCCCCCCCCTCTACAGTATTTCAGATCTAAACTGCACTTTCAATTAGTATCAGAGGCAGGTTAGTTAATCAACCAAACCTTAAGAGATCAAGTGGTTGTACAGGTTAACACCTGAATCATAAAGATCCCTCTTATTAGATATGAGTGTTTTGATTTTGTTATTAGATTTATTTCTTCACAGACATTGCTCAAAACAAAGATTATGCAAGCATCAGACCTCCAATATGCAATCTTAACAAGTTTGCCATCTGGAAGGCAAGAATCAGATTATACATGAACTCTATTGATGAGGATATTTTTGCTTCTATCTTGATAGGAGTGCCTCCAGCACTTGCAGCTTCTACAAGCACCTCCACCAATATGATTGCAGTACCTCCTCCAGAAAATAATGATGCCTACAAGAAAGCCAAAATTGCAGATGCAAAGGAAATGAATATCTTTGCTCAAACTATGTCAGATGACATATTTCAGAAGGTGGCTGAGTGCACCTCAGCTAAGGCCATTTGGGATTCCCTCAACCAAATGGTATCTGGCTCAGCAGATGAAAGGAAAGACAGGAGATCAAACCTCATATCCCTGTATGAGAATTTCAAGAAGGATGAGGCTGAATCAGTTGCAGAAATGTATAATAGGTTGAGTTCAATCATCAATGAGCTCAAGACCTTGGATAAAGACATCACCCTGACAGAGGTGAATGATAAGATCCTGATGTGCTTCCCTAGCTCTTGGGATTCAAGAATCTGGCCTATCAAAAAAGCCAGAAGCCTAAATGAGATATCAACTGAATCTCTCCTAGGCAAATTAAAGTCCTATGAGCAGCTGATCAAATCAAGAGAAGCAGCAGAACAAAAGGCAACAACTCCAGTGAGAAAGGATCACAGCATAGCCTTCAAAGCATCTGAGGAAAGTGAGACCTCAACATCCAATGAGGAACTCATGAGCCTCTTTGCAAAAAGATTCTATAAGATGGCTAGAAAGGATTTCAGAAGGAAATCATCCAGGCAGGATGATAAGCCCAGATTTGACAAGACACCAACCAAGGAGGTTGTATGCTTTGGATGCAGAAAGCCTGGACATTACATCTCAGAATGTCCAGAAAACTAGAAGAAGGAGAAAAGCAAAGAAAGAGACTCCAGAAGAAAACACAGCAGCAGACCCTCCTCAAGCAAGTGCAAAAAGAAAGACAAGGGCTTTATTGCTGAGACATGGAGTGATACTGAAGAAGAATCATCCTCTTCCAGCTCAATTGAAGAAGAGGAAGAAGCAAGATCCAAGGAGGTTTGCCTTATGCCAATTGATGCCTCCAGGAGTAATTCAGGATCAGAAAGAGAATCTGAAGATGAGGCAGCCTCAGACTTAGAGGCTGATCAGGTTCTTTCAAGCTTTGATTTCAATTCTGATTTATTTAAAACTGAATTTAAAACC
This sequence comes from Platanthera guangdongensis, assembly GCA_039583875.1. Lineage (NCBI taxonomy): Eukaryota > Viridiplantae > Streptophyta > Magnoliopsida > Asparagales > Orchidaceae > Platanthera > Platanthera guangdongensis. The sequence goes on along the minus strand of CM077160.1, from coordinate 41,894,635 downwards.
ATGTGTTTAGATTTAATTAATTCATAAAAAGAGATAAAAACCCTTAGAGAAAGACTAGGAAATCTTGAATCTATCAACTCCGAAAATATTAAACTACAAGATCAACTAACTCTAGCAAATGAACAGATAATTCAATTAAAATCTGATTTATGTGAGGCTAAATAACTTGAGCAATCTCTCAATAGGAGAAGTCTCAAGCTGATGGACATAACAAGCACTATAAATGGCATATTAAATGGCAAGCTGGGCTTGGGTGCATCATCAGGTTTACCCCCCATAATTAAGAAAAATATTCTTACAACACCCATTAAATTTATTTCTGCCAAGGGAAAAGAAAAGATAATAGACAAACCAATGTCAGAAAACAACCCAAAACCCATAGACAAGAGAAATAAAAATCAGAAAACATTTAATAAAAATAAGGTTCAGCAGCATTCGTCGAGCTCAGATTGACGAAATGTGGCCAGTTCGTCGAACACAGATCGACGAATGCTGAACACAAACTTTAGTTATAACAATTCATCTAACTGCGATCGACGAACTTTGTATGGTTCGTCGAGCAGAGGTCGACGAACTTAGGGAGCAGAAAATGACTACTGTCATTCTTTGAGCAGAGATCGACGATCTCAACCCTATTCGTCGAACTCTGGTCGACGAACTTACAGAAATTCGTCGAACCCGGAAGGACCAAACTTAAATCATTTCTCTTACAAAAATTCTAAGCCAACTAATAAGACATTCAATCCAGTAGCTAATTGGGTTATTCCACCTAGGAAATATCACCCCTCAGGTTATAAATCTCAACCTACCTTATCAGTTATTTCCAGCTTTTCATTTCAACCAAATAAAGGACCCAAGGTAACCTGGGTCAAGAATAATTTGGTTTTGTTTTTCATTACAGGTACAGGTGAAGAACTGTCCAAGGGTGAGTCAGACCTGGTACTTGGACAGTGGTTTCTCCAAGCATATGACAGGCAGCAAGGCCAATCTATCCAATTACAAGTCCAAGCTAGGAGAAAAGGTGATCTTTGGTGATTCAAAGAGTGGCCAGTCAGAAGAATATGGAGCAGTAAAGATTGGAACAGTTACATTCAAGAGAGTAACATATGTAAGAGGACTCAAACATAACCTAATATCCATAAGCCAATTATGTGATGAAGGTTATCAAATACACTTAGCTCTACCTCCTGTTCTATTATTGATAATGAAAATAAAACTATTTTAATTGGAATTAGACAAGGTAACATATATCTAGTAGATTTTATTTTTGCCAAAACTGATGTTTGTTTACTCAATATCACTAGTAACCAAAATGAGTTGTGGGATAAAAGGATTGGACATGTAAACCTTAAGAATATAGCTAGGCTATCTAAAGACAACCTTGTTAGAGGTTTACCTTCTGGCCCCTACAAGAAGGAAAACCTTTGCAGGTCTTGTCAATTAGGCAAGCAAACTAAAACTAGTTTCAAATCCATTAATAAAAGTGATTCACCTAGGATTTTGTATTTGCTTCATGTGGATCTATTTGTACTCATTGCAGTACAAAGCCTAGGAGGGAAGTCTTACACTTTAGTGATTGTTGATGACTTCTCTAGATTCAGTTAGGTAGCCTTTTTGAGAGCTAAGTCAGATACATTCAAGGTTCTTACAGATTTTCTCAGGACCATACAGATTGAGTTCTCTACTCATGTTGCATTGATCAGAAGTGATCATGGCACATAGTTTGATTCTCTTCTTAAACATGAGTTCTGTGAGAAGGAAGGTATCAGGCAGTGCTTCTCAGCTCCTAGAACTCCCCAACAAAATGGGGTAGCTGAAAGGAAAAATATGTCACTCATTGAATCTGCAGGTACATTATTGGCAGATACTTACATGCCTCTATCCTTTTGGGCAGAAGCTGTACACACTGTTAACTATGTCCTGAATAGAAGCCTTATATATAAGCTAAAAAATAGGAACCCCTATGAATTGCTGAAAGGGAAGAAACCTAAAATCACATAATTTAAAGTTTTTGGTTGTATATGTTACATTCACACAAATAACAAAAGATACATTAGAAAGTTTGAGGCTAAGGCTGAAAAAGGGATTTTTCTAGGATACTCCCAAGTAAGCAAGGCCTATAGGGTTTTTAATAAATCCACCCTTAAAATTGAAGAATCAGTCCATGTATCTTTTGATGAAGCAAACCTGTCTTATAAGGAGAAAGAGATTTCTACCAATAGCTCTTTGCAGGTTCCACAACTGTGTGAGTCTATGGATGGAGTAAACCTTACCCAAGAGGTATCAACCAATCCTTCTCCACAGGTTGTAGAAGATAGTGAAGAAGAGATTCAAGTGGAAGTGGTTGAACTTCCCTCAACAGCAAGTACCATTCCTCAAGAGGAATTAATTACAGAAGCTGTTGCTGAACAAACTCCACCAATTGATCTTATCACACTTAGAGATCACCCCAGATCTCAAGTGATTGGATACATTTCAGTAGGTGTACAGACAAGGCATCAACTCAACCAAGACTTGATGCATGCCTGTTTTCTCTCTCAGATTGAACCTCTCACTATCCATGAAGCTGAGCAAGATCCCCACTGGATCATTGCAATGCAAGAGGAACTAAATCAGTTTGAGAGATGTAGAGTTTGGGATTTGGTTCCAAGACCTCATAACTACCCAGTTATTGGAACAAAATGGGTCTACATAAACAAGCTAGATGCTCAAGGAAACATTGTGAGAAACAAGGCTAGGCTTGTTGCTCAAAGGCTACACGCAAGAGGAAGTAATTGACTATGACCAAACCTTTGCCCCTGTTGCAAGGTTAGAGGCCATAAGAATATTCCTTGCCTATGCTGCTCACAGGAGATTCAAAGTTTTCCAAATGGATGTCAAGAGTGCATTTCTGAATGGAGTGCTTCAAGAAGAGGTTTATGTAGAACAACCTCCAGGATTTATCTCTCTAACTCAACCCTCTTTTGTATTTAAATTGCATAAAGCTCTCTATGGTTTAAAGCAAGCTCCAAGAGGTTGGTATGAGACCTTAGCAAACTTTCTTTTAGAGCATAAATTTACAAGAGAAACCATAGATAAAACTCCTTTCACTAGACATCATAAGGACAAAATATTTTTAGTACAAATATATGTGGATGACATTATTTTTGGGTATGCTGATCCCAAATTGTGCAAGAGGTTTGCTGACCTCATGCATTCCAAATTTGAGATGAGTAGCATGGGTGAGCTCTCCTACTTCCTTGGTCTCTAAGTGAAGCAGCTCCCTGATGGTATCTTCCTCTCCCAAGCTAAGTGTGCTAAAGAGATTATTAAGAAGTTTGGGATGGGTAATGCTTCAGGAATGAAAACACCTATGGCTACTAATGCTGTTGTAGATTCTGATGCAGCAGGGAGACCTGTAGATCAGAAACATTATAGGGAAATTGTTGGATCCCTATTATACCTAACAGCTAGCAGGCCTGATATCATGTTTGCCGCATGCCTTTGTACTAGGTTCCAAGTGAACCCTAACGAATCTCACCTTATTTTCTTAAAAAGAATTTTGAGATATATAAAGAGTTGTCCTAATCTAGGACTCTAGTATCCTGCATAGTCAGAGTTTGAGTTAACTGGATACTCAGATGCTGACTATGCTGGATGTAGAGTGGACAGGAAGAGTACCTCTGGAACTTGCCAGTTCCTGGGTATGAGACTTGTATCCTGGTTTTGTAAAATGCAAACAACTGTGTCTACATCAACTACAGAAGCAGAATATATGGCTGCTGGCAGCTGCTGTTCACAAATGTTATGGATACAAACCAACTCCTAGACTATGGTGTCAACTTAAATAATTTAACATTATTTTATGATAATACTAATGCTATTGCTATAACACAGAATCTAGTTCACCATATTAGTACTAAACATATTGAAATAAGACATCATTTCATTAGAGATAATGTAGACAAAAAGAAAATTAACCTAATCCATATTCCTACAGATTTACAGAGAGCAGACATTTTCACCAAACCCTTGGATAAGAAAAATTATCTGTTCTTTATAAATCAACTGGGAATGATCAATGGAGAAGAGTTAAATTAGTTTCTGTCTGCATTCGACGAATTTTCCAGAGTTCGTCGAACGGAGTTCGGCGAATTAGGGAAAGTTTGAGAGATGCTCGTCGAACGGAGATCGACGAATTCTCTGTGTGTGGAAATAATTTTCGTTGACCGGAGATCGATGACCTTTGCTTCTGAAGACATTTCGTCGAACGGAGTTCGACGAACTGTTTTCGATTCTTTTGGATGAGATCGACAAATTATTTATCTATAATTTATTTCATCGACCTCAGTTCGAAGAACTGTTTCTTTTTCGTGGAACGGAGATTGTCGATTCATAATCTGGAAAACTATATCTAGGTTTTCTTCGACCTCCGTCCCGTTCTTTCAGTTCATGTGCTCTTGATTGCCATTTTCTCTATCTATCTTGCAGGTCATCAATGGAGATTCCGGCGAGCACCTTGGTTGCCATGAAATTCGACACCGGCTTTGACATGGATTTTGATTCTTTCCCGCACTCTGACCCAATATTTCTCAACATTCTGGAACTTTTGGAAGATCTTGGGCTCAAAGATTTTATGACCCGAAGGATTAAACTGCATGCAACTGAAATTCGAGAATGGGTATACACTTCGTCAGTTTCTGAGGAAAATGTTCTGACAGGCAATATCGGGAGTAATGCTGTCTCTCTATCTCCCGCCATTCTTTCCGAAATTTTTGGGTTGGTAAATGGAGAAGATGACATGGATATGGATTCTGAAGAATACAGTTCGATGCTGAAGTTAATGGGGTTTTCTAGAAGCAACCCTAACAAGTTGTTAAAGAAACAACTGTGTGCCGCCTACCAGTTCTTGGCGGATATCGTTGGAAAAGTTCTGATGGGCAAGCACACCGCACACGACTACATAACCAGACATCAATTTCTTGTCATGTGCGTCGTGGTGAATAAGCGTCATGTTGATTGGAGCAAGATCTTCTTTGAGTTGATAAAGAAGAAAATCAGCAAAAAAGAGGTTTGTTTTGGAAGAATCCTGGGGATCTTCTTCAAGGAAAATTCTAGTGAATTCATGGTCTCCCCGATCATCTTCATCAATGCCAGCAAGTGCCTCACCTGCGCTCTATTTGGCAGATGGGAGAGGAAGATCTCCAAGCCTTCCAAGGCTTCCTCCTCTTCCATCCCTTCTTCAAAAGGCACCAGGGCTGTTAAAGCCACTCCCACACCTGCTGAGGAGATCCGTCCCCCTCCACCATCTCTTCCAGCACCCCTTCCAGCAAAGCAGCCTCCTCATGTGCCTACTCCTCCTCCATCTCCACCACTGGACAACACCAACATCCCATCTCCACCTCCATCTTCCCCTCTACAAGCTAATCAACAATCAACACCTCCAGCTTCACCTCATGACACACATAATCTTACTCCTCCCCAGTCTCCACTTTCCCCTCATTTGTCCTCCATTCCATCTTTCACCCTACCCTCAGACATTGTCATGCCAGATGTCACCATTCCATCTTCATCTCCATCCACTCATCATATATCAGATGTACTACCCCCCATTCCATCCTCTTCCCCTTCCTCCTTTGATTCAACTACCATATCATCTATCCTCAGCTTCATCTCTCCTCTCATCAAAACCCTTATGATAGAGGCCATTACACCTCTTGTGAATTCTATTAATTCTTTATCTGCCCAAGTTTCTGCCCTTTCTGCTGCCCCCTCCTCAGTCCAGGGCCTGGCCTCAGTCCCCACTGAACCCAGGCAGGGGGAGATGCCTGATGATGAAGCAGCAGCTCAATCTTCAGATACATCTTCCCCAGCAGATACATCTTCAGAAGCTCTTCCAGATTGTACAGATACAGAGTTAATTGATTTGATTAATATTATTAATACTGATATGGATATTGCTGATATGGATACTGCTGAAACTGTTGGTGATTTTTCCCTCAATCCCACAATTAAACTACAAGAATTACTGCAAGTTTTTGATACTGTACATATGCAGTCTCTTCCAGCAGACTTTACTAAGCCACAGTTGGCTATTATGCCTTACACTTCTCCAATAAGTCTAGCAGTTGCTAAGCAACTCTGTGATAATTTTGCTATTCCAGCTTTAGCTCCAATCCCTGCAGCTATTGCAGAAGATATCTCAGTACTAGTTTTTGTTATGGATGACTCTCCTATGCTAGATTTGGATGAGCTAATCCTGGTTGATATTGAAGAGGAAAATAAGGCAGCAGCTGAAAGCTCTGTCCCCACTATTTCTGATTCCTATACAGTCTCCTCCTTAACTATTGCTGAATCTCCAGTTCCTGAAATTTCTTCCCCTTCTACAGAGAAAGCTGTTATTGATGATAAAGCTTTAAAAGCATTAGATGCTTTATATGATAACCCTCAGTGTTCTGATACTGAAGATGATGAAGCTGATGATGATGATCATTCAGATGAAGAAGCTTCCAAGAAGAAAAAGAAAATGTTATCAAAGAAAAGGAAGGCTCCTCCTCCTCCAACTCCTAAGCCCAATCCCACTGCTGACACCCCTTATTACATTTTGTACAATGTTACTCCTTATAAGGGAATGCCTGCATGGATGTGGTTATCCAAGAACCAGCAGAAGGAAAGGAAAAGAAGTAGGAGATATTCCCCTTCTACAGCTCATAGATATAGAAAGGATCCACCTCCTCCTCCTCCTCCTCCAGCAGCTGGTGCCACTGGCTCTAGCTCTCAGAGATCGGCCCCCATATAAACCTATCAGAGACAGTCAGGGAGATCCTTTGGAAGCAGCCAGTAAAGGCAACCATCCTCAGGAAATCAACACCAGCAGCAACAATCTCAACAGCAGCAATAAATATCTGAAGATTAGAAAGCTGGCAGTCCTAAAAGGCCATACTCTCCTCCTATTCCATTTGAAGTTCCTGAAACTGCAAATACTGCTAAAATGGCCAGATTACAGGAGCTAATTGGCCTATCTTTTATCAATAGAGCAAAAGCTAAAGGAAAAGACACATCAAATTTAACAACAATGTCAAAGTACAGAAAAGAAGAGTTAAAAAGGTTTGACAAAGGCAATAAACTCTTCAATGTTGATGATTATATGAAGCTCCATCTTGAAGCAGTTTCCCCAGAGCTACATCACTGAAAATCATTGGGGCAGCTGACATGACCATGACCCAGACAGAGGCTTCAAATCCTAACAGAGAAATTATCTTCAAAAAGCCTAGAGAGAAGACAACAGAAGACAAATCTTTGCAAAAGAAGAAGAAGTAATCCTTATTTTGTTTCAATTTCTTTCTGCAATTTGTTTTCAAACTATGTTATTTGTTTAAACAAAGCCCGTGTATATATATATCTGCTGTATGTGTTAGTAATTCTCTCCCAGATATATTTCTTTTCCTGCTTTGTTTATCTGTTTGTTTATGCTTTGAGTCTCTTAGTGACCTCACCCAAATAGGGGGAGATTGTTGGACCCCTAGTTGATTTGGGCTAGGTTCACTAGCTTAGGATGTGACCCATCATGTATAGCCAGGGTCAATTTTGTGTCCTAGAGTCTAGGCCAAGTCCTTAGAGTCAACTTCAGATGGACCAGCTTTCAACAAACCTATCAGAGACTCAAGAATGAGAAGATTTCAAGACTAAGTAAAATGAGCTCGACGTTCGTCGAACTCAGGTCGATGAAAGGTGTTCTGAGCTCGATGATCTTGAGACATTTCTTTGTGCTAAGCTCGATGATCTTTGTTCTCTGTTCGACGAAGACTAAGATACTTCGACAAGCTAAAGTCAGGATAACTCCAGAATGTTTCTAAGTCCAGCTTCAAGCTTTGGTCGACGAAACAGATTCTGAGCTCGACAAACTTGGACCTCAAGTTCACAACTTCTCAGGTCGACGAATGCAGTACTCTACTCGACGATTTCTGGTCGACGATTTGAATCCTTCTCAGTTAGAGACTTCTCAGATTCTAAGTCCACAATCATTTTTAGCTCGACGATATTGGATCTCAGCTCGACGAATGAAGATTGTCAGTTCGACGAAGATTGAAGCAGAATTGACAAGTTTCCCTGGAAGACAAAATTGCTATTGTCTGGTCGACGAACTCATCAAGCTTAGCTTGACGAACTCAAGATTAGCTCGACGAACTGAAACTCATCTCGACGAATTGTGTTCTTCGTTCGACGATTCAAGACTAGGTCTTCTCCAGTTTCCCGTCCCTTTTCTCGGCGATGAATCCTCAGTAATTAATGCCCAATCCTCTCAGAATATTACCGTTAGAACGCGCATTGATCATGGATTATTACATGCCGTTTTTCCATGGGACAGTTAGGGAAATCATTGATTGCCGCTTCCTTCCCAGGCCGACTGAAATTACTGATCAACATTCAAATTTCGAATATTCCTCAGTCAGTAAAAAGTCATAAAAGAAGAGATTAACCAGTACTACAACACAAGCAGTCAGACAAACATAGAACATTCAAGAACAATCTTAAAAAAATCTAAAGCTTTCATACTGCAATCAGCTTAAACCAAAGAACATCAAGAAGAATAAGAACATTCAGTCACTATCAAGAGTCTTCTTCCTTCAATTCTCAGGATAACTTCAGAAGGACAACAAAACTCTATCTGTCAAAGAAGTTCCTGAAGCAATCTCTGGTCCAGGAACTCAAGCTATTTGAAGAGCTGTCACCCTGAAGCAGTGCTCCAGTTTTCCTGATCCATTCAAGATCTCAGGGGGAGCAATCTGCTAACATCAATCCACAAGTCTTCTCAGTTGATATTGAGAAAGAGAATACCTCATCACCCTTTTTCCATCCTCTATATAGGGTTTTAATTCCCTTCAAAATTATTCCTAGTTATAAGTCTCCTACCAAAAGACTTGAGGTTTTGGTTTTTGAGCACCTGAACAAAAGCTCATTGGTGTCAGACACTGATCAAAAACCTGAGTGGATTCCTACCAGGGTGGTTGAAGAGTGGATGTACCCAGGTTGGGGAACCACTATAAATTTCTTGTGTCATCTGCTTTCCCTTTTCTTTTGTTTTGGCTGTGTTGTTCTGTGATTGTTTAGGTTGCTGTGCTTATTTTATTTCATTTACTGACTTGTTCACTTAGGATTACAACAAAAGTTGTAAAAAGTTTGTATTCAGCACAATACTCTATTCACCCCCCTCTAGAGTATTTCAGATCTAACCTGCACTTTTAAGGGGTGCTAAGTCAGACTGTAAGGAAGCAGCTAGCTGTAAGGAGACAATCTCCTTGGCTTGTATTTTTACAAGCAACTTACTCTTCTTCAGAGCATCAAAGATTAAACCATAATTGTCAATCAATTGATTGACATCTTCCTCAGATTTTGAGTCATCATCATCACAGGATTAAGAAGCCACAGAATTGGGACTAGTCGTCAGATTCAGAGGAGGTGCTAGACAGAGAATATACCTTATCTAGACCAGGATAATCCTAGTTGGATTCTTCATCTATTATGGCCATGAGTCCATAGCTGCAATTATCATCTTCATCCACTTCAGTGTCACTATCTGAGTGTGATAAAGGGGTCCTGATACCTATGCTTACAGCAGGATAGTCCTCATCTACTTCATCAATAACATCAGCAAACATACTAATATTGGCTTCTTCAGAATCTGAAGATGATGAGTCACTATGACTCCAACTCTTCTCATTCTTGGCAATGAAGGTCTTTTCCTTCTTGCCCTTTAGATGATGATGCTCCATCTTACTTGTCTCTTTTGTTTTGACTGGACAATCAACTATGACATGCTCAGGCTTGCTACAACAACAACAAACAATTTTAGAAGAACTATGTTTAATAGGTTTGGAATCATACCTGTCTCCTTTGGAGAACATCTTCTCAGACTTATGGTGATCCATCTTATTGCGTGAAGAGGATGAAGGTTTGTTCTTCCACTGTTGTACAACCCCCTATTCGATGAGCGAGTCATCTCCCCCTAGAGACCATTGCTTCGGGGGATCCCTAGGAGCGAGACCGTTTTGGTGTTCGCTGGGCAAGCCTAGTGCACTCAATGCCTTCTACTCCTTGGCGTTGAGTGGAGCAGAGTGTACTCAATGCCTTCTGCTCCTTGGCATTGAGTGGAGCCGAGTGTACTCAACGCCCTCAGCTCCTTGGCATTGAGTGGAGCCAAGTGCATTCAACGCCTTCTGCTCCTTGGCAATGAGTGGAGCTGAGTGCACTCAACGTCATTTGTTCCTTGGCATTGAGTGTAGCCGAGTTCACTAAACGCCTTCTGCTCCTTGGCATTGAGTGGAGCTAAGTGCACTTAACATCTTATATTCCTTGGCGTTGAGTGGAGCCGAGTGCACTCAGCGTCTTCTATTCCTTGGTATTGTATAGTGCGGGACTCATCAAGAATCATCCACCGAGGGGTATTGCGGAGGCGAGTGACTCACTTTCCCTAGCACTCGCCCCTTTTAGGCAAGTGGTGCCCCCATAGACCACTCACCCAGTGGAGTGTCGAGGAGGCAAGTGCCTAACTTCCCCTAGCACTCGCCCTTATGGGCGAGTGATGCTCCCATGGACCACTCACCTAGTGGGGTCCAGAGGTGAAATTACCTGGGTTCCCTTGCAGGGCTACATATAGCCATTTAGAACAATGAATATTGGTTGTTGGCAGACCTAATTGGGATGTATATAGTCATTTAGAACAACAAAGGTATGCTATTTGCAGGCCAGGTTGTAAAAACTATAAATAGGTCCAAGGGGGAACCTTAGAAGGCAAGCTTGTTCTCTAATCTTCTAGCGCTTTCTGAGGTATCCTTAGCTCAGCACTTGGCTATGGAGTAGAAGCTCTCTAAGATCTTCCGGGTGTGTGGTGGGACCTCCGTGCTGGAGCCTTTGGTCCATTTCTGGTTCTAAGTTTTTAGTCATTTAAGCTTGTGAGGTGAAATAAGTACGCGATCACCCCTTCCCCAGTGTTTCAGACTCCACAAGAAGCCAGTATCCAGTTTCAACTTCTTTGGTTCGGTGAGCGTGGAGAGTGATCAGCACCGAAAATCTTATGTGACTTCGATGGCTAGAGAAGAGGGATAGGGTTCTGGCTGGGCTGACTCTCCACCTCCCCCTCCACTCGCCATCCTCGGGATGTTTGAGGATTTCCGGCAAGAGATGCGAAATCTCATCATGTTGGCACTCAGCACGCATGCCGAGTGCATGACGCTAGTGGTCCTAGTTGTCGCAGCCCCAACCCGGGGTGAGAACTCCCCCGATAGGAGACCCGGAAGGAGGTAGTAGAGGAGGGGAGGGAGCGAGATCTGCCGGGGCGAGTTCTATTCCCCGACTCGATGAGTGTGGGTAGGGTTGGCGAGATCGACGTGCAAGACCACCCGACTCGCCCAATATGGGGTGGTAGCCCCTTTAGCGAGTTAGTCTCATCTTCTCCTGTTTAGAGGGGCTACGAGAGCTGGAGATGTCCGACTACACTGGGAAAGACGATCCAGTTCAACACATCTAGTGATTTGAGGATGTGGTCTCGATCCGACAGATGTCAGATGCGTTTATTTGCAGGCTATTTGCCATCCCCTCAAGAAGAAGAAAAGAGACTGGTTCCACTAGCTGCTGGCCAGCTCCATCTACTATTTCGAGGACCTATGCCGGTGGTTCATGTTGAGGTTAACCACTTCCAAGAAGAGGAAGAAAGAACTGAGTCTCTATTCCACATCAAGCAGGGAGTGAACGAGACACTGGGGAGCTATGTGGACCAGTTCCAAGATGAGATCCTCCATGTCCAGGAGATGCCAGAGCATACTTTGATGATGGCCTTCACCCTAGGGTTGCAGCAGGGATTCTTCATGATGGAGCTGAAGAGGACGCCACCACTCTCCTTCGAGGAACTGATGTAGAGGGCAGCAAGAGAAGTCAACGGGGTGGCGTAAAAACCCGAGTTCGCTAGTACGTTGGCCAGGTGGGCCATGGAGGAAGATTCGAGAGGTGGCAATTGCCAGGAGGTGCGGAGTACCGAGCCATAATAGTGGGCGAAGCAGCAACAACAGCTGTTGGTGTTACCATTGCGATTTGGAAGTGATCAATTATATAACCTCATTACCAACGCAGTTCGATCCTATCAAGGTCGAACATAAGAATATTTGGAGAAATTATGAGATTGGCTTAGTATGATTTGCTCATATGATGAGTAAAAAAGACTTAGCACAACCAAGCCTTAGAAAGCGTCGAGTGCGTTGAGAGCACTCAACGCTTTCATCGATTCAAGTGTTGACTCGTCTAATGATGGCATTGAGTGTGTTGAGTTTACTCAATGTTTCGTCGAGCCAAGAGTTGATTCGTCGAGTATGGAATTTAAGCATTGAGTGCATTGAGTTCACTACACGATTTGTTGAGTCAATGTGTTGATTTGATGAGTCTGAGTCTCAGGCTTTGAGTGCGTTGAGTTCACTCAATGCCTCCATTGAGTTAAAGGTAGACTCAATGAATCTGACACTTAGGCGTTGAGTGCATTGAGTCCACTCAATGCCGTCGTCGAGTCAAATGTTGATTCGACGGGTTTGGCGCTGAGAGAGTTGAGAGCGTTGAGTTCACTCAATGCCATTCGTCAAATATCTTATGGATACTCGATGATACATCGAGTATAGTTTGTATACTCAACGATTCGTCGAATATGTCATTGATACTCGACGATTTGCCGAGACAAGGGTTGTCTAGTCGAAAATGTTGGATTCTAAGTCCTGGTCTACAAATAGCAACATGATGTTCTGTTTATTCCTTTGGTTATAAATAGAAGATTTTTGGGGTTTTAAAAGTAACTGTTAATTCTGTCTAAGCACACGAGACGCACCATGCGAAATACCCGAGACTTAAAGGCTGACAAAAGTAATTCCACCTCCGTCGATCCCACCGCCACTACTAAGCCTAATTCCGGCGAGTGTCGCCTCCTCCTCTTTTGTAACGGACCTAGCAGTCCATGAAGACGTACAGCTTTCTCTCCCAACCTAGATCTTGTTCGACAAGATTCTATTGGTTCTCTCGTTTGTGTGGACTTCCTGTAGAGGTGCGGACAATATTCTGCACTAGGAACTGTAGCCGCAAAGTGATCGGCTGATCTCTTGGAGAATCTAGGTTGAGTATAGACTCAATCCTGTAGAGGTCAAATTTTATTTACTGCTCTTTAATTCTTGATTAATGTTCATCGTTAGATCCAAACTCTTTTGGGTTTTCTTGTTCTTTATTTCCACTACGTGCACATGTATTGTGCCTTCCTAGCAAAACCCAACAACAACAGCCGAGGTGGGGCCACCAGGAGACGAATAATCGGCTAGGCTGGAGATAGCCAAAGCGGCAAGACCAAGGGTCGAGGAGAGGTTTCCATGGAGGAGACCACCACCAGGGGGGCCAGGGTCAGTTCAACCCCCCAGGATGAGGCAAGGACAAAGGCCTCCTCTCCCCGATCAGCATCAGTCTATAACAATAGACTTGGGGAGGAGGAGAAGAGTCTAGTAGAGGAGGAGTCAAGGAGGAAGGGTGGAGCTATCCTATTGTGACTTCCATCAGTAGGAAGGGCATGCCATGGCCATGTTCCCAGAGTTCCTCGAGATGAGGGGAAATAGGGTTCAACAACATCAACCCCGCCAGGAAGTGCGGATTGAGGAAGTCCTGCCCGGGGCAGAGGAGGACAGGTGTGTGGACCGAGCTAATGTTAGAGGTCACAGAGGGATTGCAATGATCCATAGGGGGGGAGTTGCGAGTTGAAGCCGCCTGCAAGGCAAGCCTCCATACTATGTATTGCCGGAGCGCCGCTTCGACGTCTCAAGCTCCACCGCCAGAAGAGAAGATCACTTTCTCAAGGAAGGATATGCTGGATCATGAGGATCCATTTTGCGAAGTGCTGTTCATCAAGTCCGCGGTCGAAAATTTCAACGTATCTCGGATCCTCATTGATAAAAGGAGCTCGGTCAATATCGTCTTCAAGAAGGCATTCAATGTGATGAATGTGTAGGCTAGGATAGTGTTGGCCTCGCTTGAGCCTCTATTCGGATTCTCTAGGGAGAGGAAGGAGGTGGAAGGAGGAGTGGGACTCCATGTTACCATAGGGGGGCTGTCCCGAAACTGCCGATTTGTCATCGTGGACGCCCCCAGCAGCTACAATGCCATCTTCAGACGGACCCTCATCAACACCTTCCGTTTCATGCCCTCTTCCTTCCATTAGTGCCTGAAATTCAATGTCAAGGGCATCTAGGTCTGTGTCTGGGGAGACCCCAAGGTAGCTATGGAATGTTATGTGACCGCAATCAACTCCATCTCTTAGCAAGGAGGAGCTGAGGAGATGGAGTGGAGGAAGAGTCCATGCAGGAGGCTGGAGGGGGAGCTGAGGAGATGGAGGTAGAGGAGGAAGAGATCCGCACTCAGGCGGAGGTGGCAAAGGAAGTGCTGGAGGAGTAAGCCGTGGTGATGGCCACAGAGGAAGCTAAGGAAGAAATTTTGGCCGAGGTGATGGCCACGGAGGTGATCAGTCCTGGCTGGAAGCTCCAGAGGAGGTGGTAGAGATAGAGGTTCTCACCCAAGAAGGTAGGGTGGAGAAGGTTTGGATTTGCGGGTGGCTAAGCCCGGAGAATCTGGGAAGGATGCTGGAGTGCATCCAAAAAAATGTGGTCATCTTTGTATGAAGCGCGACATACATACCGGGGATCGATGAAGATGTCGCCTGCCACCGTCTCAACCTGGATCCCGAGTCTCGCTTAATCCGACAGAAGAAAAGGTCTACCGCAGACAAGCTGCTCGAGCCCATCTCGGAGGAGGTGGGTAAGCTCCTCAAGGCCGGATTCGTTTCAGAGATCCTGTATCCAGGCTGGGTCTCCAATATTGTAATGGTTTAAAAAGGAGACAGCCACTGGTGGAGTTGTGTAAATTTTTCACTTCTTAATAAATTATGTCCTAAAGATTGTTACCCCTTGCCTCGAATCGACGCTCTTGTTGACTCAGCCGTTGGTTTTTTTGTAATGAGTTTTCTAGATGCTTTTTCAGGTTATCATCAGATCATGATGCACCTGCCCGATATCAAAGATGTCTGCTTCGTCCTCGGGGATGGGTGCTACTGTTATAAGATGATGCCTCTTGGGCTAAGCAAATGTAGGGGCAACGTACCAAAGGATGATGGACCGGGTCTTCCGGGAGTAGAAGGGGAGGAACCTGGAGGTGTACTTAGATGATCTCATGATCAAGTATCAGGATGTTTACTCTCACCTCCAAGAACTGGAGGAGACCTTCAGCACCCTACAGAAATACAAGAGGAGGCTGAATCCCTTGAAGTGTGTCTTCGGGGCAAGCAGGGGGGAGTTCCTAGGTTATCTCTGTCACATCCCGCATTTTCTCTGTACTCAAAAATATGTCAGAGTAGAGAAAATACGCGCCGTGATGCCACACCGTGCAGTGAACAACTACAGACACTCAGTCTACTCGTCCTCGCATTTACTTCATCTAAACGATTTATGAAATTAAGTCAAAAACAATACATATAAGTTATTAGAGTTACTGACTGTGTCCCTCGGTCGGGTGGATCACTAGTCCATAGGTGAGAAAATATATAAGTTTTATGCGGCGGAAAATACTTAGTTGATTCATTTGTTATCCTATATGAGAATGAAGGTTTGTCATATTATAATGATGTTATGACTTCTACATTTAATATATATAAAAAATGACTTTTATAGCGCTTAAAAGTAGTAGGTTTTGTAGTTAAAAGTTATGTCATGCCAATGTTCTAGAATGCAGTTTTGTATAATTTAAAATAACTAAATGCATCCTAACATAAATCCGTCGTAGAGAGTAAGTATAAACAGGTAAAAAGTAACAGCAGTAAAAACAGTAAGTAGTCTATCACAGAAAAAGTTCAAGACTATGGGCGTCAACAACTGACACGAACCCATAGTAAAATCTGACATGTCTAAACAAAGACCACTACCTCAAAGCTCTGAGGTGGAATTAAACGGCCGCATCAACCCGCAGCACCAGAAGCATAAAACAGTTAGCTAAACATGCTACTGCGCTGATCCTGAGGCATTCAAAAGAAGAACACCTCAGAAGCAAGTTACAAATGATGCAGAGAGTAAAGGCAGACCAAACAAACCTCAAAGTGAAGGAAATCTATAAAACGACTGCAACAAAAGGACAGCAGCAGAGTAAAAGTAAGAAAAATAGTAAATCTAGTCGAGCGGGACTGGCTAATCACATCAACAGGAAGAACAGAGTACTAAACATCAGAAGTTCAAACTTCCATCTTTAAAAAAAATGAGACTGATCAGCTCAACATGAAAGAGTATTGTGCCGGGGAGAAGGGTCCACAACGCGCACAAACCCATCCAACAGGCACCATGCCGAGGGAGAACCCCAATGCGCACAGAACAAGCTAGGGTAATGTGCCGAAGATGAAAATCCACAATGCGCACAGACTCAACCATAAGGCACTATGCCGAGGGAGAAACCCCAACGCGCACAGACCATCTGTGTTTCTTTAGTTACGTAATTATACTTGAAGAGCTTCCTTTTTATTCATCACAAACTCAAGATTAACCAACAAAGTGGACTGCATAAGGACATTTCAAGCGTCAAACAAAGTGTAGTATAATCAAAATGATGAGACGCACTAGGTACCGCAATGATCTACATGACTTGATAATTAAAGTGGCAGGACAACCAAATTGGTTTACCAACTCTACAAAACAAGAATTGGGGGTAAAGGTTCAATGAAATAACTCAGAAATTTAAAAACAAGTTACAATCCAAGATAAACTCTAACTCGTTCAACAACGATAGATATGGTGATTTAAGCCATCAATAATACACTTCAAGAATGATTAAACATAATCTGACAAGATTGAGTTCACCATGACAAAATCTTACAACATCAAGTGATCATCAAGAAAGGTTAATCACATCAATAACTTGAAAGGCAAAAGTGCAGAAAGTTTTAAAAAACATAAAAACTTAACCGTTACCATCAAACCGGACAAGAAGAAACGAGGGTAAACCACCACTTGCCTTAGTTTTACTGAAAAAATCCTTCGAATCACACCACGTTGCTGATCGGGGCAAAAGAAGACGGGAGGAGTCGAAATCTGAACAAAGATGACCGAAATAGAGATTGGGGCCGAAAAACCCTAACGAGAAAACGCAAAACAATGGGGAAAATTTTACCACGATGACGTAGCTCTCGACAAGAGCTTTCCGGATCTATAATCGGTTGAATATTTCGAGCACCGTAGCACCGTCGACGGCCACCGAAAGATTCACGAACGGGAGGGAGTCGCTGCATAGGTGGTTTTGGTTCGGTCCAAATCGTGCAGAAGAAGATGAAGTTTTCTTTCTAATTAAATTAAGTATCAGAATATATATATATATATATATATAAGTATTTATAAAAAGTTTTATCTAAATAGGAAAAAAAACGGGTTATTTATGAGCGGGTGGCGGAAAACGAAAATAGAGATTTAGGATGTCTTCAAATCGAAAAGTGCTCACCATAAAAGTTATAGTTCTCGTCGAAGAACAAATTTAATTTTAACCATTTTTCAATAAGACACCGTTTTGACCCTCAAAATGACGCCCGAACGCAGACTAGAACGAAATTCTTGAGATGAATCTACAGTACCCGAGAACAAGATTACAGGTACTTGAGAAGAGAACAGGCTACTATAGTACTAAAATTTAGTACTCGAGAACAAGGAAGGCAATACTCGATACCAAGCAGCAGTACTCGAGAGGTGAATAGTGATTACTCGAGAAGGAAGAACGTAGTACTCGAGAAGAAAGTAAAACTATTTGCATGAACAGTGGTTTCTTTGCAAATATATCCAAAAAATTAAACTATATATATATGAATAGTAAAAGACATTTTTGAATAGTGCTTTAATATTAAAATGATCATATTTATATATTTTTAAATAAGTAAACACGAGATCAAAACGGAGGCCCAAACACGCGTCGAATTGAACAAAATCACACCGTAGGTGAACACGGACGCTACGAACACAACGACGAAGACGGAACCAATATCCAATGAGCCGTTCTTGAGATATAAATTTTCAAAGTCTACGGCGAATATAGATTCTACAAAACTTCGGAAATTCGCCGATGCTCGAATATCGCTCGGATCACGACAAAACTTGACGAGCATGTCGAAAATTAATCAATTCAATTTCCCAACGAGAAATTTTCCTTTTTTTGACAATGATTCACGAATTTGGCCGACTCGACCGAACAGACGCAAAAACGCACTAACGACGACACGCCGTCAACTCCACGTTAACGTAACGCCCCTTACGTCTTTATGACGTCAATAAGAGGATTAAATAATTGCCGGAAAATCAGGAACGTTACAGTCACCCCTCCAAAAGGGATGTTTCATCCTGAAACTTGGAAAACGAAATGAAACAAGAGGGCAGCGGGAGGGAAACAATAGAAGAATTCACTAAACATGAATACTAATCGGGGAAGACTAGGTGAACAGCTGAGGATGAGATTCTCTCATTGCGGATTCCAATTCCCAAGTTGCACATCTAGCATCCTGATTGCGCCAGAGAACCTTAACCATCAGAATTGTCTTCTTTCTTAGCACATGATCTTGCATCTCCAGAATATGGACAGGCTCTTCGACATAAGAGAGACTAGGCTGCAAATGGCGCACGGAGTCAAGGGAATGCCGATCACTACGAACACACTTTCGCAACTAGCTCACGTGAAACACATCATGAACACCAGGGAAAGAATCAGGCAATTCCAGTCTTTAGGCAGAAACTTCGATGCAGTCCAGAATCTGAAAAGGTCCCACATACATGGGATCTAGCTTATGGTTCCTTCCAAATCTCTTAACACTGCCATCAGAGAGACCTTCAGAAATACCATATCCCCAACTGCAAATCTAGATTAACTCTACGCTGATTTGCATACCTCTCATATCGCTCCTGAGCCAACCTCAACTTTTCATGAATAAGCGTCACTGAAATGCTCATATCCTCCAGCGCTTCCGGACCGAGCAAAGGCTTCTCACCATCATCTGCCCATAACAGGGGAGTTCGACAACGCCTTCCATATAAAGCTTTGAAGGGCGCCATCTGCAAACTCACCTGATAACTGTTATTTTACGCGAACTCCATCAGTCCGAGGAGTTTATCCCAAGCCCCGCCATGGTCCAGAATATAACATCTAATCATATCCTCCAAAATCTGATTCACTCTCTCCGTCTGGCCATTTATCTGAGGATGATAAACATTAGAATACCTAAGGTCAGTACCTAGAGCTCCTTGCAAGCTCTGCCAGGAACGAGATGTGAATCGGAAGTCTCGGTCTGACACAATACTCATATCTACACCATGCAGTCTGATAACTTTGTGCAGATAAAGCTCAACTATCTTTTCCATGGAATAATCAATCTTGAAAGGCACAAAGTGGGCACACTTGGTTAGTCTGTCCACGATAACCCACACTGCATCATGCCCTAAGGGTGATCTCGGCTAACCAGTAATGCAATCCATGGATAAACTCTCCCATTTCCAACTCGGTATATCTAAAGGCGTTAACTTACCACCCGACCTTCTATTATCAGCTTTGACACGCTGGTAGGTATAACATTCAGATAAAAATCTTGCAATGTTGTTCTTTATACCTAACCACCAAACAATCTGCTTCAAATCTCTGTACATTTTTGTGGAACTAGGATGATAAGCAACACTTGAACCATGCGCTTCACTGCATATTCTTGCTCGGATGTCCCTAACAGCGGGAATACAATATCTGTCACGGTACTTTAGGGTACCAACATCATCAACTGAAAAGTCAGGTAGTTCCCCTTTATCAGTCCTACTGCGAAGGTGCTGCAAATTAGGATCGTCTTTCTGATGTAGCCTAGTGAAAGTAATCCACAAAGGCTCTCCCACCTCCAAGCTACTCGGCGAAGCACTATTTCCCATGGTAATGTCCATGAGCAAAAACTCTTCAACAAGGGATTGTTTAGAGAGGTTAAAGATATGTGCGGGCTTCCGGCTCAACGCATCCGCCACTACATTAGCCTTGCCGGGATGATAAAGGATATCGACTTCGTAGTTCGCAACATATTATAGCCATCTATGCTGGCGCAAATTCAATTCCTTCTGAGTGATGACATATTTCAAACTTTTGCGGTTCAAATAAATTTTGCACGACACTCCATACAGAAGATGTCTCCATAACTTCAAGGAATAAATGACGACAGCAAATTCCAGGTCGTGCGTAGGATAATTCTTTTCATCCACCTTAAATTGTCTCGATCCATACGCAATCACCTTGTCATCCTGCATTAACACGCAACTGATTCTAACTCACGAGGCGTCCACATAAACAGCATACTCTACTCCTTCCACCGGCAATGCCAAAACTGAAGCAGAACACAATCTATTCTTGAGCTCTTGAAAAGCTTCCTCACTGGCAACACTCTAAATGAAAGCTACGCTCTTTTGCGTAAGCCTAGTCAATGGCACAGAGAGCACAGAGAATCCTTTCACAAATCTTCTGTAGTAACCTGCCAACTCTAAGAAGCTCCTTATCTCCTTAGGCGATGTAGGTCTCTTCCAATCCAAGACTGCAACTATCTTTGCGGGGTCCACTGAGATACCGTCCTTACTTACAATGTGTCCTAGGAATGACACCTGAGAAAACCAGAACTCCCACTTGCTAAGCTTTGCCTACAGCTTGTGCTCCCTCATAGTGGCCAAGAACAAGCGCAAGTGCAAGGCGTTCTCTTCTGCATTTCTGGAATATACAAGGACATCATTAATGAATACAACCACAAACTTATCCAGAAAATCCTTGAACACCCTGTTCATCTTGTCCATAAATGCTGACGGTGCGTTCGTCAATCCAAATGACACTACCAGAAATTCAAAGTGACTATATCGAGAATGAAAAGCTGTTCACGAAATGTCTGACTCCCGGATTTTTAACTGATGGTAACCTGAACGGAGGTCAATCTTCGAGAACACAGAACTACCTCACAACTGATCGAACAAGTCATCAATCATAGGCAACAAATATTTATTCTTAATGGTCACCTTGTTTAGCTCTTGATAGTCTGTTCATAGCCTCATCGTTACATCCTTTTTCTTCATGAAGAGCATGGGTGCACCGTAGGGGGAAGAACTGGGTCTAATAAAACTGCCCTGCAATAACTCCTCCAGGTGAGTACGCAGTTCCTCTAACTCACGTGGCGCCATACGGTACAGTGCCTTTACAATAGGGCGAGTTCCTGACTCAAGGTCTATAACAAACTCCACCTCTCTCTCAGGAGGAAGTCCAGGAAGACTAACATGAAAGACATACGGAAACTCACGTACCACAGAAACGCCCTCAACCTGAGGCACAACCGGTGCAGCTCCTAGAACAAAAACGGAGAAAAGAAAAGAATCACAGCCAGACTCTAGAAATTTGCGAGCACGTACCGAAGAAATGATCAGAGATTACTGAAGCGGCAAACCATACACACTCATGGGCTGGCCATTGTCACCTTTAGAATCCAAGCGCTTGTGCTTGCACTAAATGACGACATCATAGCTGGATAGCCAAACCATGCCCAAAATCACGTCGAAGTCTACCAAATCTAGCACCTTTAGATCCGCAAAGGATAGAAAACCACCTAGGAAGATGGGGCATTTTTGGATACCCTGGCTTAACATCACCAACTCCCCCGAAAGGAATTTGATGTTTAGGGAGGAGTCTAACTGGTCGAGAGCCCAGCGATGTAGGTCTACAAAACTCATCGCCACAAAGGAGTGAGTAGCACGAACAAAATGCGCGCCCACTTATACTTCACCTTAAATTCACCAAAACACATAGTGCGCGTAACTAAAATGCAGAAACTATAAATCTACCAAAAGGGATTATTAGCTGAGTCAGATGCTAACCTGAGATCACTTGAGTCGAAGATTGGGCTTCCTCCTTGGTCAGCACATTCAACTTTCCTTTTCCCTAGTCCATGAGAGTTGGGGGCAGCGGTAGAGTCTGCAATGGATCTGCATGCAGCGCAGGCTGGCTCTGCGGGCAATTAGCCTTCATGTGCCCTTTTTGGTGATAGAGAAAACAAGCTCTAGCCTTCTTGCAACAATGGGCCACATCGTGCCCACTCCTCTGGTAATAAGTACAGACAGGGCCTCCCTTTGGAGCATCCTGGATCGCGTGTACCTGAGATAGCTTCTGCGCATCCAGTCTCTTAAAGAACTTCTTAAAAGGGTGTTCTGGCTTACCACAGAAGCTACACGCTTCTCTTATATCCAACTGCTTCTGCAAAGGTCTAAGACTTGTATGCGCTATCCAACTGCTGAATGTCATACCTTAAACCACCCAGGAAACACTTTACTCTGCCTTCTTTGGATGCTACCAGATCTGGGGCGAAACCACTTAGCTTGCTAAACTCGACCTCATACTCACTAACAGTGAGTTGCCTCTACTTCAGGTGTAAAAAGTTGTTCAATAAACGGTCTTGCTCGACCGATGGCAAAAACTTCTTCAGTAACATACTCTTGAATGATTCCCACGAGCACCCATTAGAAAGATTCTCTTTTTCTCTTATCCACCAACTCTTCTCAAGACCCTTGAGCTGATACGCCGCAATCATCACCTTCTGATCGGAGGAAATGCCGGATTAAGAAAACATTTCTTCCATGGCAATGATCTAGTAATCCAATGCCATGAAGTCTGCTCTACCGTCATATGAAGGAGGTCCTAGTCGTTGGAAGTGAGAAATGAAATTCATCTCTGGCAGCAGTGCGACTGGGGGAACAGGAGCAGCAGGAGGAGTAGGAACAGTTTGGCCCACAGCAGGTTCCTGCGCTCTACTCCGCTGCCCGATGATGACATCCAACAACGATTGTATCTGAGATTGCATGTCCACCATCTCCGTTGTTAGGGCCTCATTACTTTACGCAGTCTTTCGATCACTGCCTCACTATGGGCAATAGAAGACTCACCCTTCGAGTGGGTAGTTGACCTCGTCGCAATACGTTTAGGAGGCATTTCTACAAAATAAATGGATACCTAGTCAAACCTTGTCTAAGACATCTCAAACTGGGAAAATATTCCTTTAGCAAAACTATTTCGGTGTCATATTTTACAGATACGAGCAAACGACTTATTAAAGACCTAGCCTATGACACCGAAGCTAGAAAACTTGAATACCCTGACTCAGATCAGATCAGGAACAATTAAACTCAGATCAGATCGGAAATGAACATACACTTACTCTTGCTGTTACCTTGCTCTGGAAAATCATAAAATGATGTTATGCCTCTAACTTGTGCCTATAACATGAATGCATGAATGTTTAAATTTCATCTCAAATCATGGGTGTACATATGTCATCATGTAGATCTTTAACTTGGCACGTGTGTTTATGCGATGGTATGTTATGTATGCAGTGCTATGTATTCTAAAAAGGCCTTAGTGCATGTTATGAGCGGCGCACACATACAATGTTATGCATCCCATACTATATAATATTATATGTAACGAATAAAAGTAAATTTACTAACGAGCATCCATGTGATAATGGTTATGCATCCCATACTACATAACCGTCACATGTTGCCACCTATGGTGGATCCATATACAAACACATATTATGCATCCCATACTACATAATATGCCCTGTATACTTCTTATCATGCTATGAGTGTAGAGTTCGTGCTTCCATCAAAATCTACTGATGACACGTCAGTGTGTGTATGCAATGAAATGATACGATTAGAGTTTTGCTTAAGGGAATGTTGTCTGACTGGCTTGCCAAACCAACCAACCCTCTTTCAAAACCTCCCTCAGATACCAACTGTCACAGCCCGCATTTTCTCTGTATTCAAAAATACATCAGAGTAGAGAAAATACGCGTCGTGATGACACGTCGTGTAGGGGACAACTGCAGACGCTCAGGCTACTTGTTCTCACATTTACTTCATGTAAAAGATTTATGAAACTAAGTTAAAACAATACATATAAGTTATTAAAGTTACTGACCATGTCCCTCGGTCGGGTGGATCACTAGTCCATAGGTGAGAAAATATATAAGTTTTACACGGCGAAAAATACTTAGTTGATTCATTTGTTATCCTATATGAGAATGAAGGTCTGACATATTATAATGCTGATGTGACTTCTACATTTAATATATATATATATATATATATATATATATATATATATAAGACTTTTATAGTGCTTAAAAGTCGTAGGTTTTGCAGTTAAAAGTTATGCCATGTCAATGTTCTAAAATGCAGTTTTGTATACTTTAAAAAAACTAAATGCATCCTAACATAAATCCTTCCCAGAGAGCAAGTATAAACAGGTAAAAAGTAATAGCAGTAAAAGCAGCAAATAGTCTATCACAAAAAAAGTTTAAGACTATGAGCGTCAACAACTAACACAAACCCATACTAAAATCTGACAAGTCTAAACAAAGACAACCACCTCAAAGCTCTGAGGTGGAATCAAATGGCCGCAACAACCCGCAGCACAAGAAGCATAAAACGGTCAGCTAAACCTGCTACTGCTCTTATCCTGAGGTATTCAAAAAAAAGAACACCTCAGAAGCAAGTTACAAATGGTGCAAAGAGTAAAGGCAGACCAAACAAACCTTAAAGTGAAGGAAATCTATAAAACGACTGCAACAAAAGGTCAGCAGCAGAGTAAAAGTAAACAAACTTTAAATCTAGTCGAGCAGGAATGGCTAATCCCATCAACAGGAAGAACAGATTACCAAACATCAGAAGTTCAAACTTTAATCTTTCAAAAAAATAAGACTGATCAGCTCAACAAGAAAGAGTATTGTGTCAGGGAGAAGGGTCCACAATGCCCACAAACCCAGCCAACAGGCACCACGTCGAGGGAGAACCCCAACGCGTATAGACCAAGGTAGTATAATGTGCCGGGGATGAAACTCCACAACGCGGACAGACTCAACCATAAGGCACTATGCCGAGGGAGAAACCCCAACACGCACAGACCATCTGTGTTTCTTTTGTTACGTAATTATACTTGCAGAGCTTCATTTTTATTCGTCACAGACTCAAGGTTAACTAATGAAGTGGACTGCATAAGGATATTTCAAGGGTCAAACAAAGTGTAGTATAATCAAAATGATGAGACATACGAGGTTCCATAATGATCTAGATGACTCGATAATTAAAGTGGCAGGACAACCAAATTGGTTTACCAACTCTACAGAACAAGAATTGGGAGTAAAGATTCAATGAAATAACTCAGAAATTTAAAGACAAGTCACAATCTAAGATAAACTCTAATGCGCTCAACAACAATAGATAAGGAGATTAAAGCCCCAATAAGACAATTCAAAAAAAATTAAACATAACCTGACAAGATTGAGTTCACCATGACAAAATCTTACAACATCAAGTGATCATCAAGAAGGGTTAATCATAGCAATAACTTGAAATACAAAAGTGTAGAAAGTTTTAAAGAACTTAAAAACTTAATCGTTACCTTCAAACCGGACAAGAAGAAATGAGGGTAAACCACCACTTGCCTTGGTTTTAACAAAAAAAATCCTCCGAATCACACCACATCGCAGATCAGAGCAAAAGAAAACAGGAGGAGTCGAAATCTGAACAAAGATGGTCGAAATAGAGGTTAAGGCCGAAAAACCCTAATGAGAAAACTCAAGAAATGTGGAAAATTTTACCATGATGGCGTAGCGAACATGGACGGCCACCAGAAGATTCACGAACGGGAGGGAGTCGCTGCACAGGTGGTTTCGGTTCGGTCTAAATCATGAGTATGAAGTTGAAGTTTAATTTCTAATTATCTTAAGTATCAGAATATATATATAAGTATTTATAAAAAGTTTTGTCTATAGGAAAAAAACGGATTATTTATGAGTGAGTGCGTGGAAAATGAAAATACGACACCGTCGAGATTAACAAATTTCAAATTGACCATTTTTCAATACGACACCGTTTTGACCCTCAAAACTACGCCCGAATGTAGACTGGAATGAAATTCTCGAGATGAATCTACAATAATCGAGAACAAGGTTACAGGTACTCGAGAAGAAAACAGGCTACTCGAGTACTAAAATTTAATACTCCAGAACAAGGAAGGTAATACTCGACACCAAGCAGTAGTACTCGAGAGGTGAATAGTGATTACTCGAGAATGAAGAACGTAGTACTCGAGAAGAAAGTAAAACTATTTGCATGAACAATGGTTTCTTTGCAAATATATCCAAAAAATTAAACTATATACATGAATAGTAAAAGACATTTTTGAATAGTGCTTTAATATTAAAATAATCATATTTATATATTTTTGAATAAGGAATCACGAGATCAAAACAGAGGCCCAAACGCTTGCCGAATTGAACGAAACTCACATTGTAGGCGAACTTAGACGCTACGAACACAACGACGAAGATGGAACCAAAATTCAATAAGCCGTTCTTGACATATAAATTTTCAAAGTCTAAGGAGAACATAAATTGTACAAAACTTCAGAAATTCGTCGAGGCTCGAATATTGCTCGGATCGCGACGAAACTTAACGAGCATGTCAAAAATTAATTAATTCAATTTCCCAATGAGAAATTTTCCATTTTCGACAAGGATTCACGAATTTGGCCGACTCGACCGAACAGACGTGAAAACGCACTAACGGCGACATGCCGTCAACTCTACGTTAACGTAACGCCCCTTATGTCATTATGATGTCAACAAGAGGATTAAATAATTGCCGGAAAATTGGGGACGTTACAATCTCCTTACTCTCGCAGGTGTAGAGCCTAACCCTGACAAGGAAAGGGCCATCATGGAGTTGGGATTGTCTCGGAATGCCAAGGAGGTCCAGTGGATAATGAGGAAGTTGGCAGGGTTGATCAGGTTCCTCTCTCAGCCAGGAGAGAAGTGCTCCGCCTTCTTAAGGCATTGAGAGGAAATCAGAAGTTTGAATGGTTCGAGGAATACGAGGAAGCCTTCCAAGCACTGAAGAGGCAGCTGACCCAGGCTCTGCTGCTCTAGGGACCGAAAGAGGGGGAGGATCTGTCTCTATACCTCGTGGTAGGGGCCGAGGACATGAGCTCCATCTTGGTCTGGGAAGAGGGAAAGAAGCAACTACCCATCTACTATGTTAGTAGGGTATTGAGGAAGGCGGAGCTCCGGTATCCTATTTTGGAGAAGCTGGCCTTTGCTTTGATCATCTTTGCTTGGAGGCTCCCACCCTACTTCCAGGCACACTCTATCCGAGTGGTGACTGACCATCCCCTCTACAAGATCTTTGAGGGGGTGGAGCATTCAGGAAGGTTGGCGAAGTGGTTGATGAAGCTGAGTGAATTTGATTTATCTTTAGTTCCCTGCCTCTTGATCAAGGCTCAAGCAATGACTGACGTTTTGGCTAATTATGTGGTTGAAGTAGGGGAGGCTAAGCTCACTCACCCAGTTCCTTCGAGGGTGAATGTGGATGACACGTTAGGGAGACATTCTTTGGGGGTACGAGTGATCCTGGAAAGTCCACAGGGAACGAAGATCAAGAAATCAGTGGTCGTTCACTTCCCTATTACCTGCAACCAAGCCGAGTATGAAGCAGTGATCGCAGGGCTTTGACCTGCTAGGAAGCTAGGTGTGCAGGATGTGGAGGTGCTCACAGATTCCATGGTTGTGGCCTCCCAAATCAATTGTGAGTTTCAGGCCAGGGAGCCTACTCTATAATTATACTTTGCCAAAGTAAAGGGAGTTATCAGCATGTTCCAAACATTCTCCATTCGACACATGCCGTGGGAGGAGAACGAACAGGTAGATCAGTTATCCAAGCATATACCTCGGGTGGTGGGTACCGTCACTGACTTGTTTCTCCCTTCCATTGAAGAGGGAGAGTTGATGGAGGTGGACAAATACCCCTCGTGGATGGACCCCTTCGCTACCTTCCTATCCATAGGGGAGTTCCCAGAGGGACCAAGCCGAGTATGAAGCAGTGATCGCAGGGCTTTGACCTGCTAGGAAGCTAGGTGTGCAGGATGTGGAGGTGCTCACAGATTCCATGGTGGTGGCCTCCCAAATCAATTACGAGTTTTAGGCCAGGGAGACTACTCTATAATTATACTTAGCCAAAGTAAAGGGAGTTATCAGCATGTTCCAAACATTCTCCATTCGACACATGCCGCGGGAGGAGAACGAATAGGCAGATCAGTTATCCAAGCATATACCTCGGGTGGGGTGTACCATCACTGACTTGTTTCACCCTTCCATTGAAGAGGGAGAGTTGATGGAGGTGGACCAATGCCCCTCGTGGATGGACCCCTTCGCTACCTTCCTATCCATAGGGGAGTTCCCAGAGGGTATGGATAAAACATGATTCAAGCATAAGTCAAAATAATACATCATGCGCGAGGGGTAGTTGTATCGCAAGACCCTCTCAGGGCTCCTATCACGTTGTGTTGCTGAGTAGGTCTAGAGGATCTTGGAAGAAGTTCATGCAGGGGAATGTCGGAGTCACTCGGGAAGCTGGACCATGGAAGGGAGGATAATGAGGCAAGGGTACTTTTGGCCGACCCTGGCTCGGGATGCCGCCGAGTTTGCCAAGAAGTGCCAGAAGTGCCAGTTGTTCGCTCTGTTGGATCTAGTGGCCAACCTTAGGGTGGGGGGTGAATAAGGTTTGCATATCAATTAGAAAATTTCAAATTATTCTAGTCCAGAAAAATAAGCACTTGAAGCTACCACAAGGCGTTAGGTAGATAACGCGTGGCGGTAAGTTACAAAACTCATTTTCCTGGGCAAATCACCCTTTGGAGAACTACGCACACTAGGGAAAATTTGATCATAAACCACACAAAAGTCTAAAAACATAGAAACTAACTTTATTAAGATATAATCAATGATAAGTTCTTAACAATAACAAAATCGTGATCCCCATGACGCCGGAGATCGAAGGCCGTGAGAAAGAAACAATCTTTTGTTTTATATACCGACCCGCTCCACGGACCGGTTGGCTCTCTCCCTTTCCATCCAAGAAAGGTCTTCGAGCCGGCCCTTCACCTCCATTCAAGGAAGGTGCTTAGAGCCTCGCTAGAGCACCCAATCTAGGCTTCCCAACCCCGGGATGATTTCCTACGGAATCCTTCCCGGATTCTGACGACCTTCACTGGTCAATTTTCCTCACCACAAGAATGAACAGAAAAGAAGATTACAAAAAGACAAGGTTTAAAGAATCTAATATTAAAGTCTCCCTCTTGATGATTTCTCTGTAGAGCGATCAGCGTCCGATGCTTTAGATCTCTGTATGCTTGCCACCGGTCATTTCTTCATAATCGATGTAGTCCTTGGAATGCCTAAGTTCTTCGTTCACAAACGGGTGGGAGGCGGTGTTCTTTTCCTTCGTCGAAGACAATTGGAATAGAATGTAGAGAGGCGACCAAACCCTGGAATGCACGAACCTATCCTCTTTTGTCTTAGGTGAAAATCATAGAAACCAAGGTGGCTTTATATACATCTTCATGGAAATAGGCTATCGTCGGCGATAAGACTAATGCCCGGCGATAGGTTCACGCACTTGATGTGCCATCTGTCCTCCAAATTAGGAAATATATTCAAAACTAAGATTTTTTTCCCTTTTTCCAATGCTAACGCGGTGCAGTAGGTAGATATTGCCCGACGGTAGACCTCTCTTAGTGCACTCAATGCCTTGGAGCATTGAGTGGGTTACTATGGCGCGGTAAAACGATAGAGCACAGTGGTAGGTTCCCGAGCGCCTTCTAAAGTAAATCCTCTTGTTAGAGCCAAGGGTAGGACTAGCGCCTAGCGGTAGGTTCCCGAGAGATCTGTCCAATTAATTCCTCCAGCTATTGCCTATGGTATCTCCTGGCATTAGTGCTGGCATTAATGACCCTAGCACGGCGGGGTATGAGTTGACTCTTGCGTGGTTATTTCCTGAGCGCTCAGTCGAATTGATTCGCGGCTACCACTTGGCGGTAACTTCTATAGCTCGATGTTAGTATCCATAGGAGACTTCTTTTTATTTGCGTGAACATATCCACCTGCACACTCTATCAACAGAAGACGTGATCAAATACAACTTGCGATTTGATATTCTCAAACATAGGGAATGTGAAACATTGGTTCCAACAAACTGGCACTTATGATAATATCAAATCCCGTTCATGGGAAATAGCAAATGAGTGCATGATATGGTGAATATATATAAAAGATAATCTTGAATGTTCAGGTTTCAAGTTCTCTATATAGCTACCCTACACACACGCTCCCCCTATCTACATGTTCTACACGCTCCCCCTATCTATGTGCACACATTATAGCAAGCTCCCCCTACATGTGATCCTTCCTAACCCGTGACTCATACTCATGAACAATCTCTTCTCCCCCTTTGGTAGTATCAAAAGGGCCAGCCAGACCAATCAGACATGCAGGGTGAGTACAAATGATGAGTGTGATATAGATAGAAGATAATGCACACAATCAGTAAAGCATGGTGTGAGAAACATCGGGTTACCCAAACAAAACGCACATCAGAGAATATGAAGCATATGGGTCACACAAAAGAGCAGAGTACACGAACATAGAGAAAATCATTTTGCAGAGATTATATAGATTGAATAGCACAAAGTGGACTAAGCACACAACGAGTAAGACTATAATGCTACAAGAGTTATAAAGTTAATCACCTTGAAACATTGAAAATGTAAAAAGAGTAAATCATGTGCTAGTACCTATTTGCTAAAAAACATATAGTGTAGTTTCAGTCCAATACTTATGCATGGAAGCATTTTATAAGGCAATGACATGCGTACTTGTAATATTATAAGAGAGAAAACACTAAGTAGAAATAACATATTTCACATGTTTTATCTCAATCCTTTAAAATGCTAACACAAAAGAAATAGAGTGAAAAATCACGCCACATGTCTATTTATGTAATACCAAGACTTGAACTAGGGGAACTAAGCTTAAGTTTGAGTTGATTCACAAGATCAAAATGACTCTTTGAACCAAGGTGCTCATCCTCACAATGCTCATAAAGACTTATCAGGAGGTGTGAGTAGTGCTTGGGGGGGGGGGAGATCCTTGATATGATATTTGATAGCTTGCATAGTTTCTTTTTTAGGTTGCTTTGAGCAATCACTTTTCTATTTATTTTTTGAGTTCAAGAAGCCCCGAGTAAATCTAAATCTATTCACTTAGATAGATACACTTTAACTTGTATACATCAGAATTTAGCACTAGAGATTTGGTCCAAAGTTTTATTCTTCATATAAGCACATATATGTCGTGACATTGATTACTCAAAGTATTTCTAACGTGTTAGGATACAATGTCATGAGAAATAGAATGTAAGCCTAGTATTTGTACATGATTGCTTTGTCTAGGGATGCACAGATAGTGTGAAGTCATTCCCCTATATAAGTCCTCACATATACCTAAAGGCATAGTCAACATACACTCACATGTATTGTTGCACTCAATAGCTAAGCACCTATAGATTCGACACACCATGGTCGGGGACAATGTTCACATGGAATAACACTCTTAATTCAAACATTGTACGTACTCGTTATAGCCTAAGTTCAGGTCATCCATGCCCGTAAAACATGATTAATCCACAGTTTTATTGTTTTGGTTTTTATAATTTTTTTGTGTTTTTGTTTGAAAAAAATCGACAAAGGAACTCGAATAAATAACAAACAAGCAAATAAATGAAAATAAATGCAAAGGAGATATGATCGCATGATAGAGTATTATGTGTTTCACTATGAAGATCAGGCGGTCTGGCGGTCTGACTTTGGCAGATTGGACACCGCGCGGTCTGACGGTTTCTCCCCATCGGTTTGGTAGCTGTACTGTTGCTGTTTGGTGTCCGGGCGATCTGACGGTTTGTCTCAGGCGACTTGGAGACCGGGCGGTCTGGCGCTCTCCTATGGCGGCTTGTTCTATCCTTCTGGTGGTTGCCGGGCGGTTAGCCTATTTGTCTAACCCCGCGGCCTGTTCGGCTTGTTTTCTTATTAAACCGCTTATACCTTATTGGGTACATTGGAAAATGTGTTCCAGATTTGAAGAAGCCTCACCTTACTCAATGATATGCATCAAGGTGTATTTGATGTTGTTTTGAGTTTATATGTGCAGGTTAAGTAAATTCAGGAATGCAGAAAAATTTCTAAGTCCATGTGTCGACACTTGGAAAGGCTGTGTCGACACCAGAAGAAACTGTGTCGACATACAGAGGCAGTGACGACACACAGAGAAGCATAGTCGACATCAACTGTGTCGACACATAGAGGCAGTGTCGACACACAGATAAAGTTTAGTCGGCATCAACTGTGTCGACATACAGAGGCAGTATTGACACACAGAAGCTTAGTCGAAATCAACTGTGTCGACCCCAAGAGGCAGTGTCGACACACAGAAGACCTTATCGACATCAACTGTGTCGACACACAGGACTTGTGTCGACACACAACAAAGTTTCAACTAAGTTAAAGAAAAGGAGTGATTGTGTCGACACACAGAATTAGTGTCGACAAATTCTACAGATGCTGTGTCGAGAAGCAGTGTCAACACCAAAGGAGCTGTGTCGACACCATCAAGGCTTTTGTCGACACTTAGTCTATTTGTGTTGACACATGAAGAAGTTCAGTCTCGACACTTTGCTGACAGACAGAATTTCAAGAACTGACTGGATGACTTGACAGCTGCCATAACCAACCGGTCTACTGCAACTGTCAGAGCTGTCAGAAGTTTGTTAGGAACCGGTTCAGCCGGTTACCATGGACAAAGTCTATATAAAGGCATTCTCCTTCAACAGAAGATGATGATAATAGTTTTGATGAGAGAAGAAAAACACAGATACTGAGATAGAATAAAAAGAAGAAGTTGGAGAGAGAGAGAGCTTCATCTACTGAAGTGCAGTTGATGAACCAGACTGCTAAGAAGGATTCAGATTGTAATCTGAATATCAAGAAAGAAGCTGATTGAAGATCAACTTCACAAGAGATTTAACCCTACTGAGTTCAGATTCAAGAAGCTTTGAAGAAAGCTAAGAGTGGTTTTTTTCTGCCATCAGATTCTTCCAAGAACTGATCAAGAAGCCATCCATCCATCCTCTCTTTACCAGGGTGGTGGTTAAATACATTATTAAACCTATTTTCTGTAGGATCTTTATAAGATCTGAGTTGTAAGCCTGTGTTTATAAAGGATGAGTGTAGGAGAGTATTTTCTCTGAGTGGTAGGCCTTGTTGAAGGATGAGGTAGGGCTGTGAGCCTGAGTTATAGGAGATTGTGATCTCTGAGTGTAGGACATATTGAAGGCTGAGGTAGGGCAGTTTGCCTGAGCTGTAGGAGTGTGGACTCACTCTGAGTTGTAGGAGCCTTGTTGGGTTCTGAGCTATAAGATCTGAGGATCTGAGGTGAAGAGAAGAAGTTAGGCCTAATCTAGTACACTACTAGATAAGCGAAGACGGAAAGTGGATGTACCCCGACCTTGGGGAACCACTATAAAAACTGTGTGCACTCTGTGATTGAATGATTCTATGAATTCTGTGCTGTGTTAGCTGTAGAACTAGTTGCTTCAGATTAATTAATTGAATAGATATTCTGCTTTAGAAGAAAAAGGAATTACACATATTCACCCCTCTTCTAGGTGGTTAGGCACTAATTCTTTCAAGTGATATCAAAGCGAGGTTCCGCAAAAGTTAGACTTAACAGTCTGAGTGAGATCTGTAAAGCAGAATTAAGATCAAGAAGATGGGTTCAGGAGAAAACCATAAAGATCTTGGGTCAATGAAATTGCCCATCTGCAGGAAGGAAATATTTGAAATCTGGAAGGAAAGGGTCAGATTGTTTATGGAGGCATCTGATCCTAGAATCTATATAACAGTTAAGTAAGGGCCATATGTTCCAATGAAGATTTCTGTTCTTGATGCCAATCAGAGAATTCCAAAGGATTTTTCAGAGATGACTAAAAATGAAATCATCTTGGCAACAATGGATAAAAGAGCCCAGAATATTATAGTAAGTGACATTGATGATTCAACATTTGAGAATCTAGTACACTACAAATCCTCCAAGGTAATGTGGGACACATTGATAGTCTACATGGAGGGTTATGAAGAGGTTAGGCAAGATAGAAAATCAATGCTTAACCAAGAATATGAGAGTTTCAGACAAGCCAAGTCTGAAAGTATTACTGAATGCTATAAGAAGTTCTATAGGATAGTAAATGAACAAATGTCTTATGGAAGAGTTTTCAGTACTTATGAGTTAAAGGATAAATTCCTTAGGTCTTTGACTAAGGATTGGGATTCAAAAATCTATGCCATAAGGGAAGTGGCCAGACTAGCTGAGATTTCTCCTCCAACACTGTTTGGAAAATTACTGTCATATGAGATGCAGCTGTTGGCTAGAAAAGTGGAAGAGAAACATACAAAGGTTGACTCTAAAAAAAGTCAGTGGCCTTCAAGGTTGAATCCACCAGGAAGAATAGGAAAATGTCTCCATCTTTTCCTAAGAGAGATGCAAAAATGATCTCAGAGAATTCAGATAATCCAAGTTCAGACAGCAGCAATTCAGATGAAGACTTTGCAGCATTTACAAGGCAGTTCCAGAGATTCTTGAAGAAGAAACAGTGGAAATCTAGGCCTTCCACATCACAGTCCAGGGATGACTATTATCAGAAGGGGAAATCATCCAGGAAGGGCAGGAATGGGACAAAGCCTGTCAAGTCAACTTCATCCAAGATTATATGCTATTACTCCAACAAAGCTGGACATGTTATGGCTGACTATCCAGATAAGAGGAAGGAGTCTGCTAATTGAAAGAGGTCTCAGCACAAGAACAAGAAGGAGAAATCCTTAGTTGCAGAGAAAGAGAAAACTCTGACTGATCAATCAACTTCAGACTCAAAATCTGAAGCTGAGGCATATATTGGTCTGTTTACAGTAGAAGAGGATGGGTTCATGCATTTACTGGACTCTATCTATGAGCAGGAAGACCATCAGTGCAAAGGACTGATGACAGTGTCTGAAGAAGATCAGTGTCAGGATCAGCCTAGCCCTAGTAAGGTAAAATGTGTATCTGTAGATTCTGATTATTTCACTGGGTAAGAATCAGATGCATCTCCATGAAGAGATGAAGATGGGTCTGAATCTGAAGGAGATATTCATCAGTTGATAGATGAATATGGAGATTTATTGCAGACACTTAATAGAAGCAAAAGCCTGGCCAAACATCAGGCTAAGGAAGTTACAACTCTTAAGTTGGCTGCATCTGATTCAGAGAAGTTGCTGGATTAGAAGTTGAATGAGATAGCCAGACTGAAAAACATTACTGTTATTCAGATGGGTACTATCACATTCAAAAATGATCAGATTAAAAATCTGGAAACTAGACTTCAGAAAGAGAAGGAGATTATAGCTAGTTTTTCTAAGCCAAAATCTGTATTACCCTTGATTGATGAGTTTGTGTCTCAAAAGGGTAAGGCTGGATTAGGCTATAAGAAAACTACATGGGCTGCTAAGTCCAATTCTAAAGGAAAAAGCCCCAACACAAAAAAAGAGACCTGCTGTAAATAGTACATCTAAGGTTGTACCTAAAAAGAGGTACAATAAGTTTGAGTGCTGGTGCTGTGGCCAGATAGGCCACTTTGCCTTACACTGTTGGCACAATTCCAGTGTCAAGGAGAGTAGCAGTCTGCCTGTTAGAAAAGCTGCAGGTATATTTGTTAAGTTTCAGACTAACTTGCACCAAGGACCCAAAAGTTATTTGGATTCTAAGGTTAAGTAATTTGTGTTGTAGGTGAGTCCAAGTTGCCATGCCCCTATATGGTACTTGGACAATGGATATTCCAGGCATATGACTAGAACAAGGGGATTGCTGAAGGACTACCCGCCTATGCTGAATGGGCCTAAAGTAATCTTTGGTAGTTCTAAAAAGGGAGTCATCAAAGATTTTGGTAACATTTCTAATAACTCAGTTACAATCACTCAAGTGGCCTTTGTAAAGGGTTTGAAACATAATCTTATTAGCATAAGTCAGCTGAGTGATTTAGGTTATGACATTTCATTTGTCAAGAATGGGTGTCATATCAAAAGGTCAAGTGATCAAGAGGTCATATTGACTGGTTATAGAAAAAGAAATGTATATTGCCTAGACTTTGTGTGTGAGAATAAAAATTCTCCAATCTGTCTTGTGGCTGATGAGAAAGTCTCTCATTGTGTCAAGTGGCACAAGAGGCTAGCCCATCTTAACTACAAGACCATTGGCCAACTCTTTAGCAAAGAGTTAGTGAGGAATGGTTCTCAAGTTAAGTGTTATAAGGATGGAATATGTTCTGCTTGTCAAAAAGGCAAGCAAACTAGATCCTCCTTTCATAGCCTTGAAGCTAAGGATTCAGTGAGGTGCTTGTACCTCTTGCATATGGATTTATTTGGTCTTGTGGCAGTTCAGAGCCTAGGTAGGAAGGTCTACACTTTTGTGGTTGTAGATGACTATTCTAGATTCTCATGGGTATTCTTTCTGAGACAGAAATCTGAAACCCCAAAGGTCTTCTACAATTTTGTCAAACAAATTCAGAATGAATTAGATAGTTCAGTGGTCAAAATCAGAAGTGACCATGAAACTGAATTCCAATCTGAAAGTATGACAAGGATGTGTGAAGAGTTTGGGATTCATCAGGAATTCTCCTCACCTAGAACACATCAGCAAAAGGGCATTGCTGAGAGAAAGAATAGGACATTCCTTGAGTCTGGAAGAACTCTATTGAGTGTGTTGGGTACATTGGTCTAAATGTACCTGATTTGAAGAAGCCTCACCCAACTCAATGATATACATCAAAATGTATTTGATGTATTTTGAGTTACATGTGCAGGTTAAGTATTTGCAGGAAATGATGAAAAAGTTTCTAAGTCCATGTGTCGACACCCAGAGGGAAAGTGTCGACACTTAAGAAGACTTGTGTCGACACCCAGGCAAGCAGTGTCGACACTTGGAGTCATTGTGTCGACACCAGGGATGCTGAGTCGACACCAGACAAAAAGTGTCGACACAAGGAGCTGTGTCGACACTCAGTGAAGAAAAGACAGTGAAGCTGTGTCGACACTTAACAGTTGTGTCGACACCCAGTGAAGCTGTGTCTACATCAGAAAGTGTCGACACTTGGAGCTGTGTCGACACTCAGCAAAAGCTAGCAAAGACTAAGTACAAGTGTCGACACCTAGAACAATGTGTTGACACTCAACAGAAGAGTCAACACTTGAAGTAAGTGTCGACACCCAGAACAATGTGTCGACACTTAGCAGAAGAGTCAACACTGGAAGTAAGTGTCGACACCCAGAACAATGTGTCGACACTTAGCTGAAGACTCAACACTTGAAGAAAGTTTCGACACAAGGAGCTGTGTCGACACTTAGCAAAGATCAGCAAAGTTCAACAAAATATTCTAAGTACAAGTGTCGACACTAAGGGAATGTGTCGACACACAACCAGAGTCTCGAGAGAAGAAGAAAGTGTCGACACCCAGAGCAATGTGTCGACACTCAACAAGTATCAACACTGAAGATATGTGTCGACACTAAGAAGCAGTGTCGACACTTAACAGATTCAACACATGAAGATGTGTCGACACAAAGGTGTTGTGTCGACACTTAGAAGAATTCAGCATAGATACTGAAGTACAAGTACTTGTGTCGACACTCAATTTCAGTGTCGACACATGAAGAAGAAGTAGTGTCGAGATACAAAATCTACAACACAGGGAGATGTGTCGACACCTTGTAGACTAGTGTCGACACTTAGACAATATGTG
This sequence comes from Platanthera guangdongensis, assembly GCA_039583875.1. NCBI lineage: Eukaryota > Viridiplantae > Streptophyta > Magnoliopsida > Asparagales > Orchidaceae > Platanthera > Platanthera guangdongensis. Next base: position 41,856,809 of record CM077160.1, on the reverse strand, counting down.
TCGACACTTGGTCTATAAGTGTCGATACTTAAAGACAGAAAGTCTCGACACTTACAGACAGTTACAGTTATTTCAAGAACTGACTGGATGACTTGACAGCTGCCATTCCAGCCGGTCTACAGCACCTGTCAGAGTTATCAGAATTCAGTTATGGACCGGACCAGCCGGTTACCATGAAGAAGGCCTATAAATAGGCCTATACTGTCTACAGAAGAGATTGATCTACAAGTTGTTGAAGATTGATAGAGTTCAAATCATTGATCAAGTATTCAACAAAGAAGATCTAGCTATTCCTTGAAGAATCAAGTGCAGATCTAAGAAGTTGGAGAGAGAGCTCCATCCAAGAAATCAGCTGTTGGAACCCAGCTGAGAAGAAGGATTCAGATTAGTCTGAATCTTAAGAAGCAGAGATCAAGGATCAACTGCAGAAGGAGTCAATCTTATTGAGTTCTACTTTCAAGAAGCTTTGAAGAAAGCTAAGTCAGATTGAGTCCAGCTGAGCTCTTCCAAGAACTCATCAAGAATTTCACAACTTATCTCTCTTTCATCTAAGTTGTTGAGTTTATACATTTTGTATTCATTATAACTTGTAGGATCCTTAGGTATCTGAGATTGTAAGCCTGCAATTATAAAGACTGAGGGTGGGAGAGTGAAATCTCTGAGTGTAGGCCTTGGTGGCTGAGTGTAGGCCTTTGTGGCTGAGTGTAGGCCTTTGTGGCTGAGTGTAGGCTTTGTGGAAAAGCTGAGTTGCAGGGCCTTGAGCCTGAGGTGTAGGAGCCTATTTTGGGTTCTGAGATAGTGAAGGAGTTTGGCCGAATCTAGTACACTGCTAGATAGGCAAAAGGGGAAAGTGGATGTACCCAAAGCTTGGGGAACCACTATAAAACTCTGTGTCTTCTGTGGTTGCTGAGTTGCTGTGATTGCTGAATGTGTGCTGTGTTAAATTAGATATAATTCTGTGATATTATCTGTTTGCTGCCTAAAAAGTTAAAAAGATTCAAGTCACCTATTCACCCCCCCCCCTCTAGGTGCTTAGGGACAATATCTTTCAAGTGTTATCAAAGCGAGGTTGCTCAAAAAGGACTAATAGTCTGAGGAGATCCTGATTGGCAGATTCAGTCTAAGTCAAATTACAGATTCAAGAACATCAAGAACCATGGGTTCCTCTGAGAATCACAAGGAATTAGGATTCATGAAATTACCTATATGCAGAAAGGAAATCTTTGGCATATGGAAGGAAAGGGTGAGGCTGTTTATGGAAGCCTCAGACCCTAGGATTTACATCACAGTAAAGGAAGGGCCTTATGTGCCCATGAAGATATCAGTTCTAGATGCAAATCAGAGAACCCCAAAGGATTTCTCTGAAATGACAAAGGATGAGATTGTCCTAGCCACCATGGACAAAAGGGCTCAAAACATTATAGTGAGTGTCATAGATGATGCAACTTTTCAGAATCTAATACACTGTAAGACAGCCAAAGAGATGTGGGATACTCTTATTGTGTATATGGAGGGTTCTGAAGAAGTAAGGCAAGATAGAAAATCCTTGCTAAATCAAGAGTATGAAAGTTTTAGACAAGAAAAGGGTGATAGCATAACTGACTGCTATAAGAAGTTCTATAGGATAGTGAATGAACTCATGTCTTATGGAAGAGAGTTCAGTAATTATGAACTAAATGACAAGTTCCTAAGGTCCCTAACTAAAGATTGGGACACCAAGATCTGTGCCATTAGAGAAATGGCTAAGTTGGGAGAAATTCCTCCACCTACACTGTTTGGCAAATTGCTGTCATATGAAATGCAGTTGACAGTGAGGAAAGAGGAGGAGAAATCAACAAGAAATGAACATAAGGAAAGAACAGTAGCTTTCAAGACAGAAGCCCCCAAAAAGTACAGAGGTAAGTCACCAACTCCACCTCCAAAGGTTGCTGAATCAGAGTCAGATGAGTCTGTCAGCACAAAGTCTGAAAGCAGTGAAAGTGATGAAGACTTTGCTGCCTTCACTAGACATTTTCAGAAGTTCTTGAAGAAGAAACAGTGGAGGTCAAGGCCTTCTACTTCACAGGGAAAAGAAGACTTATATCAGAATAAAAAGGCTTCAAAGAAGGACAGGAAGAGGACTAAGTCTAGCAAGGCAACTGTTTCAAAAATAGTGTGCTATTGCTGCAATAGACAAGGCCATGTTGTTGCAGATTGTCCAGAAAAGAGAAAGGAGTCTAGTGACAGGAAGAAGACTCATTTCAAAGGCAAGAAAGAGAAGTCTTTTGTTGCCAAAAAGGAGAAGACTCTGTCAGATATTTATTCTTCAGAAACTGAGTCAGATGCTGAGGCATACATAGGGCTGTTTGCTGAAGAAGAAGAAGAAGAATTCATATAGATTATGGATTCTATATATGAGCAAGAAGACTGTTAGTGCCAAGGACTGATGGCATTGACTGAAAATGACAAAATCCTGGAGCAGCCAGGACCCAGTAAGGTACAAATTTCAACTTTTAGTTCAATTTCTTGTGCCAGTACAGAATCAGATTCATCCTCATCAAATGATGAGAGTGCATCTGAGTCTGAAGCAGATATTCAACAGTTGATAGATGAATACAAGTTTCTGTTGCAAGCTTACAAGAAGAGCAAGACCCTAGCCAAAAGTCAGGCAAAGGAAATTGCTATTCTTAAAGCTGCTGCAACTGAGTTTTAGAAGTCTTTTGATCAAAAGCTTAATGAGATAGCCAGATTGAAGCACATAACTGTGATTCAAATGGAAACTATATCATTTAAGAATGATCAAATCAAGAGTCTGGAGATTAATCTTCAGAAGGAAAAGGACTTAGTTGCTAGGTTTTCTAAACCTAAGTCAGTTCTACCCTTAATTGATGACTTTGTACATCACAAGGGTAAAGCTGGACTAGGATTTACTAGACCTGTAAGGACTGTTCAGTCCAAGTCCAAGTCCAAGGGCAAAGCCCCAACACTCAACAAGCCAGCTGTAGATAAGACAACAAAGACAGTACCTAAGCAAAGGTACAATAAGTTTGAGTGTTGGTGCTGTGGCAAGATTGGCCACTTTGCAATGGACTATTGGCACAATGCTAGTGCCAAAGTGAGTAGCAATCTGCCTGTAGGAAAGCCTGCAGGTAGCTTTGTCAAGATGCAAACTAACAAATACCAAGGACCCAAGAATACTTTGGGTTCTAAGGTTCATTAATCTATTTTGCAGGTGAGTCCAAGTTGCCATGCCCCAATATGGTACTTGGACAGTGGATGTTCCAGACATATGACTGGAACAAGGGGTTTACTAAAGGACTACATTCCAATCAAAGATGGTCCAAAAGTCACCTTTGGTGGTTCTGAAAAAGGAATCATCAAAGGGTTTGGTAACATTTCTAGCAACTTGGTTACCATTACTCAAGTGGCTTATGTTAAAGGGTTGAAACACAACCTAATAAGTATAAGTCAATTAAGTGATGTAGGGTATGACATCTCATTTGTTTAAAATGGTTGTCATATCAAGAGGTCAACTGATTAAGAGATCATTTTGACTGGCTATAGAAAGAGGAATGTCTACTGCCTAGACATTATGTGTGAGACCAATGGTTCTCAAGTGTGTCTTGTAGCTGATGAGACAGTCTCTCATTGTGTCAAATGACACAAGAGGCTAGCCCATATTAACTACAAGACAATTGTCAAACTCTTTAGCAAAGAGTTAGTGAGGAATGTTCCTCAAGTTAAGTGTGTTAAAGATGGTATTTGCTCAGCTTGTCAAAAGGGCAAGCAGACAAGATCCACCTTTAGAAGCATAGAAAACAAAGATGCTGTGAGATGTTTATACCTATTGCATATGGATCTCTTTGGTCCAATGCCAGTTCACAGCCTAGGCAGGAAGGTCTATACCTTTGTAGTTGTAGATGACTACTCAAGGTTCTCCTGGGTGTTCTTCTTAAGACAGAAATCTGAAACACCTAATGTCTTCTATAGCTTTGTCAAGCAAATTCAGAATGAACTAAATAGTACAGTGGTCAAAATAAGAAGTGACCATGCTACTGAGTTTCAGTCTGATAGCATGACAAAACTATGTGAAGACTTTGGGATATTTCAAGAGTTTTCTTCACCTAGAACACCTCAGCAAAATGATATTGCTGAAAGGAAGAATAGGACCTTGATTGAGGCAGGTAGAACCCTATTAAGTGATACATCACTACCAGAATATTTCTGGGCTGAAGCAGTTAATACTGCATGCCATGTTATTAATAGGGCTACCATTACTAAAGGCCTCAACAAGACCCCCTATGAGGTTGTGAAAGGCAGGAAACCAAACCTATCCTACTTCAGGATCTTTGGTTGTAAGTGCTTCATACTTAACAATGAAAAGTCTTACTTGACTAAGTTTGCTGCCAAGTCCCAAGAGGGAATTTTTGTTGGGTACAGCAACAATAGTAAGGCTTATAGAGTCTACAACTTATCTACTCAAGTTGTAGAAGAGACTCTACATGTAGTATTTGATGAAGCTAGGCTTATTAACAATGAGTTGTCTAGTAGTGTATGCAGCCCCACAGGTTTAACAAAGAAGATGGACAAGCTCACTCTAGAAGAAGAATCTACTGCAAGACAGCAAGTAGAAGACAGTGGCTGTTGTCCAGGGGGAGTACTACATGTACCAAATGCAGAAGAAGTACAAGGAGTACAGCAAGATGATGAAACTGAAGAGGTTCAACCAGAAGTTAGGATGCCTCCAGCCAATAGGCATCTTAGAGATCATCCAGTAGAGCAGATTATTGGAGATCCAAGACAAGGGGTACAAACAAGGAGCAGAAATCTGAATGCAACAATCTACTCCAGTTTTCTATCTCAAGTTGAACCAAAGAAGTTTGAAGAAGCCATTCTAGATCCACAATGGACTAAAGCAATGTAAGAAGAACTGAATCAGTTCAAGAGGTGCAAGGTCTGGGAACTTGTTCCTAAACCTAAAGACCACAATATAATAGGAACCAAGTGGATCTACAGGAATAAGTTGGATGAACAATGTGTCATCATTAAGAATAAAGCAAGATTAGTTGCTAAAGGATAAAGGCAGGAAGAAGGTATTGACTTTGATCAAACTTTTGCTCCAGTAGCCAGACTGGAAGCCATAAGGATGTTCCTGGCCTATGCAACTTTTCAAGGATTCAAAGTTTACCAAATGGATGTCAAGTCAGCATTTCTAAATGGTAATCTTAAAGAGGAAGTCTATGTGGAACAGCCCTCAGGTTTTGTTGATTCAACTCTACCTAATCATGTCTATAGACTTAGGAAAGCTTTATATGGGTTAAAGCAATCCCCTAGGGCTTTGTATGAAACCCTATCTAGTTTCCTCATTGAGAACAAGTTCTCAAGGGGGAAAATAGATAAGACTCTATTCCTTAGGGAATCTAGAGGCAAAGTTATACTAGTCCAAATATATGTAGATGACATTATATTTGGGTCTACTGAAAGCAGCCTTTGCAAAAAGTTTGCAAAGCTAATGCAAAGTCAATTTGAGATGAGTAGTATAGGAGAGCTAAAGTTCTTCTTGGGTCTCCAAGTAAGACAGACTGAGAGTGGTTTATCCATATGCCAGTCCAAGTTCACCCAAGAACACATAAGGAAGTATGGTATGGATTCATCCAGTACCATGAAGACTCCTATGGGGTTAAGTATGTCTCTTAGCAAGGATGATGCAGGGAAGCCTGTAGATGAAACCTTGTATAGAGGGATAGTTGGCTCCCTATTATACTTGACTGCAAGTAGACCAGATATCATGTATGCTACATGTGTCTGTGCAAGGTATCAAGCCTGCCCTAAAGAGTCTCATTTGACAGCAGTCAAGAGAATATTGAGATATCTAAAGGGCACTCCTTATCTAGGCCTCTGGTACCCTAGGAATGGGGATTTTGATCAAACAGGTTATTCAGATGCAGACTTTGCAGGATGCAAAGAAGATAGAAAAAGCACTACTGGAACCTGTCAATTTCTAGGTGGAAGACTAATTTCATGGAGTAGTAAAAAGCAAACAAGTGTGGCTATCTCCACTGCAGAATCAGAGTATGTGGCTGCAGGAAGTTGCTGTGCTCAACTTCTGTGGATACAACATCAGCTTGAGGACTATGGATTTCAGGTAAGTAGAACTCCACTCTTCTGTGATTCTACTAGTGCTATTTCAATAGCCAATAATCCTGTATCCCATAGTAGAACAAAACATATTGAAATTAAATATCATTTTCTTAGGGAGCATGTAGAAAGTGAAGATATTTTACTTGAATATGTTAGAACAGATAATCAACTAGCTGATATGTATACTAAGCCCCTAGAAGAAGCTAAGTTCAATAGGTTTAAAATTGAACTAGGAATGATAAACTTAGAGTAAGTTTACAGAATTAGAAATGGCTAAGTAAAAAGGTGTCGACACACAGAGATATCTGTGTTGACACAGAAAATTGGTGTCGACACTTCAGGGAAAAGATGTCGACACATCTAGAAAGTTAGTGTCGACACTTCAGAATATTAGTGTCGACACATGACAAGTTGGTCTCGACACAACCAAGGTGGTGTCGACACATAGTGTTTACTCAGAATTATCTAAGTAAAGTCTCGACTAAATGTCGAGTTAAGTGGTGTCGACACATAAACAAGTATCGACACATATAATCTGTTGACTAAACTTGTGTCGACACATAGGTGTCGAGACATTATAAGTTAGTGTCGACACTTATTGCCAGTGTCGACACAATTTAAGTTAGCTGTCCCGCCTGTTCATCTTCAAAATTAGAAAGGTATAAATAGGGTTTTGTCTTTGTTTGTCGACACGCTTTCAAAGTTTCGAGACCAAACTTCTGTGTCGACACCTCTCTTCTCTCAAGACAAATTCTACAAACCCTAATGGCGCTTAAGCTAGAGGAGAACGTTAATGAAGGATACGAGCTGGTGCGCAATGCTTTCGATGATGCTGATCAAGAAATCCAGACTGTCGTAACCATAGTAGCTGATTCAGGGTTAGAATATCTTATTTCTGAACCTACTAAAATCTGGAAGAAAGAGGTACTAGAATTCCTCAATGGAGCTGAAGTGGACGAATCTGGATACAAAATCAAATCCAGAGTTCATGGAGCAAAGGTTAAGGTATCCCCTAAAAGCTTGAGGAAGGTACTTCAGTTCCCAAGAACTAACGAGGAAGATGAGGTTACTGCTTCAAAGACCAGGGAAGCTCTAACCTGGTGTGTACTGGATCCTAAGATGAAGCTTGGATCAGTGTTTCTTAGAAAGGGCATGAACAATCAAGGGAAATTCCTTTCAGAGATTGTTGGCAAAGTAATACTCAGTAAGCCAGGAGGGCATGACAGAGTGTCTGCCCATATGTTTAGTATTATGACAAGGATAATCTTCACTCTAAACACTGACTGGTTTGTCATAGTGTTTGAGAAGATAAAGGAAAGCTTGAAGAAGCCCAATCTGGGCAGGATCATAAGTCTATACCTAGCTGGTACCATACCAGGGTTATGCAACAAGCTGCTGGAAGCAAAATCAACCACATGAGAAAAATGGATATGAGAATTTTCTCCAGGTGGGACAGGGTGTTGTCTAAAGAGCTGCCAACCCCTGAGAAGATTGTTTCTAAGAAAGTATCACCTCCAAAGAAGAAGAGGAAAGTTGCACCAGTGGCTCAAGTTCCATCAAGTAGCTCTAATAGTGAAGAACAAGTGGTCTTCACACCTGATGAAGAAGACACAGGAACTGCTGTGAAGTCTCCAACACAACAAGTAGATGCTGAGATCCAGGGGGAGCTACCTCAAGATAGCTCCATACCCAAGGATCACCTCCAGGGGGATCCACTAGTTGTAGAAGAGCCCACTCATCTTGAAAGTGAGCAAGCTACAACTACAATTCTAGAGGTAATTACTGAGCTTGGTTTTTCCTATAGAAGATACTGATTTGTCTGATGTTTATCAGCAATCACAGACAGATAGTCAAGTTCCAGATGTTGTCATGGAAGACACATCTGCTCCAGCTCAGTTTGTATCTGATCTAGTGGTAGATGAGCCCAGACTTTCTCCAGCTCATTCACCCCAAGAATTTACTATGGAAGACTTATTTCTAAATCTGGATCAAGAGGATTTTGACAAGGAAACTGCTGCTGCTAAAGAGGAGAATGCTCCAATTGAGGGGGAGCTAGTAGTACATGTTGAAGAGCCTGCAAGGCAAGAAACTGAGAAGGCACCAGCAGTGCAAAAGGAATTACCTCCAAGCCCTAAGGAGAGGGTTGAAATTGCTAGCTCCTAAGCTTCTGAAGATGAGGAGGCTACCAGGGCTAAGAAGAAGAAACTTTATGTATTCAAGAGAAGGAGCCAAAGTTATAAGAAGGCCTTACAATCTATTGCTCCACAGCCTATAGCACAGCCAGCTCCAACTGTGGATTATAGTGCTTTAATGGTTGCAATGCAAGTCAAGTTGGATAAGCAAAGGCAGGCCATTGAAAAGTATGTTGATGAAGGGCAGAAGTCTCTCCAATTTGATCTAGCCCAGGACATAAAGTCAATCAGATTTGAGATGAATCTTAATAAGAAGGGGATGACAGACTGCTTCCACAAAGGTGGCAATGCAGTGGTATACTTGGCTACAAACCAGGAAAAGATTAAGGCTCAAGTTGATGACATAGCCCTGAAGCAAGGATATGTCCTTGAAAATCAACTTAGAATGAATGACAATTTGACATAATCTCATAATGCAATTGTCATAGAAATAAAGAACATAGCTGCTGGACCTTCTACCTCTACTGCTACTGTTAAAGCTGAATTTGACAAAGTATTTCAAGAAGAAATCACTGCTGTTAAGACTGCCATTCAAGACATCCAGAAGGCCATATCAGAACAACTTAATAAGCTCAAACCTTTCTTTAAAGATGGAGTCAGATACTTGGATAATCAAATCAGATTCCAGAAGGATGATGTCAGAGATCACATGGCTAGAGAAGTCATAAAGGGGGAGAGAGTTTTAGTCAAAGCTAGCTCTGATCATGCCAAATGGATATCTAATTCCATCAGAGCTACACTGGGCTATCCTCCCCTTTGTGATGATGACAATGTTGCTGAATCTGGAATTCATCCTGCATATTTAGGAGGGAGCAACCAAAAGTGGCTCAAGTTATCTATCCTCCTCCAGATTTTGAAATGGTGCAAGCTGATATTCATCACATGTATAGCCCAACTGAAGGGAAGTCCAATATCATTCTAGAAAAAGTGGTTCAGCCTATATCTGAAGCTATGCAAGCAGCTCTTCAGAAAGAAGAAGAAGCTCTACAGAAAGAAGAAGAGACTAGATTGTCTAAGAAGAGGTTTAGGGAACAAGCTGAACAAAGGCCAGACTTTGAACAGTGGAGCCCTACCTCAAGAAATATCATTTTGACTGCCTGGAAAGCTGCCAAAGATAATGTGCATGACAGGAACAAATGGTTTTCTGAGGCTGAATGGAGAAAACATGAGATAAGGCAGGAGGCAATAGTCCAATACAGAAGAAAGGCCAAGATGGGAAAGCTACCTCCTACTGCTCTGGAGCCTAGCAAGTACTTTCCCAAGCCTTATCATTACTTTGAAAGGCAAAAGATTAAAGCAGAGGAACTCAAGAAGAAAGAGCTGAAAGGTAAGATGCCTGCTGAAACAGAAGATGCTGAAGCTCCTGTTCAAGCCAGAGTTCAAGCTGGAATAGGAATAGTCATTAAGGAGGCTGAACAAAAATAGCTTAGAAAATTTCTTAAGTTTACTATGTATTCTTTTGATATAAAACATTCTATAAACTTTAGAATTTTGTATATGACAAAGTATTGGAACAATGTTTTGTGTGATAAATTTGTTGTGTAATAAATTTGTTTCATAAATTGTTCTGTGATGATGATGTATACATGTATGATTGATACATGTTTATATTTACCCTGCTATATATAATCCTGTTTTACATCATTTTCTAATTTTATTATGAATGGTGTATATCATTGACTAAGGGTTATGACTTCTCCAAATATGGGGAGATTGTTGGGTACATTGGTCTAAATGTACCTGATTTGAAGAAGACTCACCCAACTCAATGATATACATCAAAATGTATTTGATGTATTTTGAGTTACATGTGCAGGTTAAGTATTTGCAGGAAATGATGAAAAAGTTTCTAAGTCCATGTGTCGACACCCAGAGGGAAAGTGTCGACACTTAAGAAGACTTGTGTCGACACCCAGGCAAGCAGTGTCGACACTTGGAGTCATTGTGTCGACACCATGGATGCTGAGTCGACACCAGACAGAAAGTGTCAACACAAGGAGCTGTGTCGACACTCAGTGAAGAAAAGACAGTGAAGCTGTGTCGACACTTAACAGTTGTGTCGACACCCAGTAAAGCTGTGTCTACATCAGAAAGTGTTGATACTTGGAGCTGTGTCGACACTCAGCAAAAGCTAGCAAAGACTAAGTACAAGTGTCGACACCCAGAACAATGTGTCGACACTCAACAGAAGAGTCAACACTTGAAGTAAGTGTCGACACCCAGAATAATGTGTCGACACTTAGCAGAAGAGTCAACACTGGAAGTAAGTGTCGACACCCAGAATAATGTGTCGACACTTAGCTGAAGACTCAACACTTGAAGAAAGTGTCGACACAAGGAGCTGTGTCGACACTTAGCAAAGATCAGCAAAGTTCAACAAAATATTCTAAGTACAAGTGTCGACACTAAGGGAATGTGTCGACACACAACCAGAGTCTCGACAGAAGAAGAAAGTGTCGACACCCAGAGCAATGTGTCGACACTCAACAAGTATCAACACTGAAGATATGTGTCGACACCAAGAAGCAGTGTCGACACTTAACAGATTCAACACATGAAGATGTGTCTACACAAAGGTGTTGTGTCGACACTTAGAAGAATTCAGCAACGATACTGAAGTACAAGTACTTGTGTCGACACTCAATTTCAGTGTCGACACATGAAGAAGAAGTAGTGTCGAGATACAAAATCTACAACACAAGGAGATGTGTCGACACCTTGTAGACTAGTGTCGGCACTTAGACAACATGTGTCGACACTTGGTTTATAAGTGTTGACACTTAAAGACAGAAAGTCTCGACACTTACAGACAATTACAGTTATTTCAAGAACTGACTGGATGACTTGACAGCTGCCATTCCAGCCGGTCTACAGCACCTGTCAGAGTTGTCAGAATTCAGTTATGGACCGGACCAGCCGGTTACTATGAAGAAGGCCTATAAATAGGCCTATACGGTCTACAGAAGAGATTGATCAACAGGTTGTTGAAGATTGATAAAGTTCAAATCATTGATCATGTATTCAACAAAGAAGATCTAGCTATTCCTTGAATAATCAAGTGCAGATCTAAGAAGTTGGAGAGAGAGCTCCATCCAAGAAATCAACTGTTGGAACCCAGCTGAGAAGAAGGATTCAGATTAGTCTGAATCTTAAGAAGCAGAGATCAAGGATCAACTGCAGAAGGAGTCAATCTTATTGAGTTCTACTTTCAAGAAGCTTTGAAGAAAGCTAAGTCAGATTGAGTCCAGCTGAGTTCTTCCAAGAACTCATCAAGAATCTCACAACTTATCTCTCTTTCATCTAAGTTGTTGAGTTTATACATTTTGTATTCATTATAACTTGTAGGATCCTTAGGGATCTGAGATTGTAAGCCTGCAATTATAAAGGCTGAGGGTAGGAGAGTGAAATCTCTGAGTGTAGGCCTTGGTGGCTGAGTGTAGGCCTTTGTGGCTGAGTGTAGGCCTTTGTGGCTGAGTGTAGGCTTTGTGGAAAAGCTGAGTTGTAGGGCCTTGGGCCTGAGGTGTAGGAGCCTGTTTTGGGTTCTGAGATAGTGAAGGAGTTTGGTCGAATCTAGTACACTGCTAGATAGGCGAAGGGGGAAAGTGGATGTACCCAAAGCTTGGGGAACCACTATAAAACTCTGTGTCTTCTGTGTTTGCTGAGTTGCTGTGATTGCTGAATGTGTGCCGTGTTAAATTAGATATAATTCTGTGATATTATCTGTTTGCTGCCTAAAAAGTTTAAAAGATTCAAGTTACCTATTCACCCCCCCCCCCTCTATGTGCTTAGGGACAATATCTATCAGAGTGATACTTCTCTCCCAGAATATTTCTGGCTGAGGCAGTTAACACTGCATGTCATGTGCTCAATAGAGCTTCCATCACCAAAAGCCACAAAAAGACACCCTATGAGGTTGTGAAAGACAAAAAACCAAACTTATCCTATTTTAGGATCTTTGGTTGCAAGTGCTATGTACTTAACAATGACAAATCTCACCTTTCTAAGTTTGCTGCAAATCCCAAGATCGGATATTTGTTGGATACAGTAACAATAGTAAGGCTTATAGGGTCTACAACTTGGCTACTCAAGTTATAAAAGAGTCAGTTCATGTCATTTTTGATGAAATTAGACTTATTAACTGTGAGTTGCCAAGTATTTTTGTAGCTCCACAAGTATACAACAAAAGATGGATCAGCTTACTATCAGAGAAGATCCAACTATAAAGCAGGATGTGGAAAATGGTTGTTGTTGTCCAGGGGGAGTATAAGACACTCAGGATGCTGAAGAAGAACTTGAGGTGCAGCATGAAGAAGAGATTGGAGAAGATCAAACTGCTGATAGATTACCTCCAGCAGTTAGACAGTTGAAAGATCATCATGCACACCAGATCATTGGTGATCTAAGACAAGGAGTACAAATAAGGAGCAGGAACTTGAACACAGTTCTTTGCTCTAGCTTCTTATCTCAAGTGGAACCCAAGAGATTTGAAGAAGCAATTGAGGACCCACACTGGATTGATACCATGCAAGAGGAGTTAAATCAATTCAGAAGGTGCAAGGTCTGGGATTTGGTTCCAAAACCAAAGGGCCACAATGTTATAGGGACAAAGTGGATATACAGAAACAAGCTGGATGAGAGTGGGATCATAGTGAAGAATAAGGCAAGACTAGTTGCCAAAGGATACAGACAGGAGGAGGGCATAGACTTTGATCAGACCTTTGCTCCAGTGGCTAGGTTGGAAGCTATCAGACTATTCCTAGCCTATGCAGCATATCAAGGCTTTAAAGTGTTCCAGATGGATGTGAAGTCTGCCTTCTTAAATGGAGACTTAAAAGAGGAGGTCTATGTGGAGCAGCCCTCAGGTTTTGTTGATCCACTCAATCCTACTTATGTCTATAGACTTAGGAAAGCTTTGTATGGGTTGAAACAAGCCCCAAGGGCTTGGTATGAAACCCTATCTACTTTCTTCATTGAGAACAAATTCTCAAGGGGGAAATAGATAAGACTCTATTCCTTAGGGAATCCAAAGGAAAGATAATCCTAGTCCAAATATATGTTAATGACATAATATTTGGTTCTACTGAAAGTATCCTTTGTAAAAAGATTGCAAAACTTATGCAAGGGAAATTTGAAATGAGCAGTATGGGAGAACTTAAGTTCTTCTTGGGTCTCTAAGTAAGACAGACTGATTATGGCTTGTCCATATCCCAATCTAAGTTCACCATGGAGTTAATTAAGAAGTATGGTATGGAGTCATCCACTACCATGAGAACTCCAATGGGGACAAGTGTATCTCTTAGCAAAGATGATGCAGGGAAACCTGTAGATGAAACTTTGTATAGAGGAATACTTGGCTCCCTCCGATATCTGACTGGTAGTAGACCAAATATCTTGTATGCTACATGTGTCTGTGCTAGGTACCAATCCTGCCGTAAAGAATCTCATCTTACTGCAGTCAAAAGGATTTTGAGATATCTTAAGGGCACACCTAATCTAGGCCTTTGGTATCTTAGGGATAGAGATTTTCTACTAATGGGTTATTCATATGTAGACTTTGTAGGTTGCAAAGTAGATAGGAAAAGCACAATAGGCACCTGTCAATTTTTAGGAGGAAGAATGGTGTTTTGGAGCTGTAAGAAGCAGATCAGTGTGGTTATTTCCACAGCTGAGTTAGAGTATGTTGCTGCTGGAAGTTGCTGTGTACAACTATTGTGGATACAACATCAATTTGAAGACTATGGTATCCAAGTAAGTAGAACCCTATTATTATGTGATTCTACTTGTACTATTTCTATTGCACATAATCCAGTTTCTCATAGTAGAACAAAGCATATAGAAAAAAGGCAGCATTTTCTTAGATACCATGTAGAGAAAGAGGATATCTCTTTAGAATTTGTTAGTACTGATTTACAACTAGCAGACATGTTTACTAAGCCTTTAGATGAAACTAAATTCAACAATTTCAAAATTGAAATAGGTATGTTGAACATAAATTAGTTTACAAAATTTGGCTAAGTAAAATTGTGTCGACACAAGAAGTTGTCTGTGTCGACACATAATAGTTGTTGTCGACATTCCAGAAAAGTGGTGTCGACACATAGTAGTTGGGGTCGACATTCCAGAAAAGTGGTGTCGACACATAGTAGTTGGTGTCGACATTCTAGAAAAGTGGTGTCGACACATAGTAGTTGGTGTCGACATTCCAGGAAAGTGGTGTCGACACATCTAGAGAATCGGTGTCGACACTTCAGAAAAGTGGTGTCGACACATCCAGAAGTAGAGTCGACACTTAGAATAAACACACAGATTCTTCGACCTCAGATCGTCGAACTCGACAAAGTCAAATAAAATTGATGTCGAGTCATTAGAAGTTTGTGTCGACACTTTTCTATAGTGTCGACACATTAAGAGATTGTTGACGCGACTTTTGACCTTCATTACTTAGAAAGGTATAAATTGGTCAACACTATATTCTGTCGATACATTCTCCATATTTTCTAGACCAAAACCCTGTGTCAACAACTTCTCTCTTCTTAATCCAAACTTTCACTCAACCCTAATGGCGCCGAAGCTAGAAGACAATGTCAATGAAGGCTATGAGCTGGTACGCAACGCCTTTGATCATGCGGAACCCAACATTAAAGCTATAGTAACCCTAATTGCTGAGAATGGGTTAGAATTTTTGGTATCTGAACCAACAAAGATTTGGAAGAAAGAAATTCTGGATTTCTATGGCGCTCATTCTATAGATTCAACTGGACTTAAGATCAAATCTATAGTTCATGGTGCTAAAGTTAAACTAACTTTGAAGAGCTTGAGGAAAACTCTTCAACTACCAAAAATTCATGAAGAAGTAGAAGTTACCTCATCCAAGAGAAGGGAAGCACTTCAATGGTGTGGATTGGATCCCACCATGAAGATTGGAGCTGCAATGAACGGAAAAGGAAGGAATCAACATGGAAAATTCCTTTCAGAAGTAGTTGGCAAAGTCATTCTCTGTAAGCCACGGGGCATGATAGGATTTCTGCCTATATGTTCAGCCTGATGACTAGGATCACCTACAGACTAAACACTGATTGGTCAGTAGTCATATTTGAAAAGATTAAGGAAAGTATTAAGAAACCAAATCTGGGAAGGATTATGAGTCTCTACTTGGCTGGAATAATTCCAGAAGTAATGACACAGACTGCTGGTTCAAAGATTAACCATATGAGGAGAATAGACATAAGGATTATATCTAGATGGGATAGGGTCCTAACTAAGGATATGCCTGAGGAAGAAAGGCAAGAGATTCCTGAAAAATTTACAGCACCAGATATTCCTGCACAAGACCCTACAGATAGTGCTCAAGTGTAGGGGGAGCCTCATGTTGAGGAAGTGCCAATACACTTGGAATGTGATATTGCTACACAAACTATACTTGAGGTAATACATGAGGTTAATCAATCAATTCTTAATGATAAGGATGAAACTCCAACTGAATCTTTGATTGGTGTTGATCAACCAACTCAACAACACAGTCAAGCACAAGATGTTATTATGGAGGATACATCTGCTACTGATCATGCTCCAGAGATAAGGGTATCTCCAGTCCCTACTCAATAAGAATTCACTCTTGAAGAGTTGTTCCCTGATTTAGGGCAAACTTAATTTGAGGGGGAGAAAGCAGACTTTGAGGGGGAGCAAGTAAGTACTGTGGGGGAGGACCATGGGACTTAGGGGGAGCTACCTAGGACTGCATAGGAATTGCCTCCTAGTCCTAAAGATAGAGTTGAGATAGCCAATACCTCAGCTTCTGAAGATGAAGCAGCAATTCAAGCCAAAAAGAGGAAGCTAATGGTATTTAAAAGAAGAAGCCAGAGTTATAAGAGGGCTTTACAAACTGCCCCACAATCTGCCCTAGCTACAGATTATAGTTCCTTATTAGTCTCATTGCAAGTAAAGCTAGATGAACAGAGGATTGCCATGGAGAAATATATGGATGAAACTCACAAAGATCTACAACTCTCCTTGGCTACAGATATTAAATCAATAACATTTGAAGTTAATCAGCATAAGAAAGAAATGATGGATTGCTTTCACAAAGGAGGCAATGTTGTGGTTTTCCTAGCCATACATCAAGAAAAGATCAAGACTCAAGTTGATGATATAGCTGTCAAGCAAGGCTATGTCCTAGAGAATCAACTTAGAATGAATGATAATCTGACAGAATCACATAATGTGATTGTTACAGAACTGAAGAATGTTGAAACTGCCCAGACTGAAGCAAGGACTAATACTAAGGTAGATTTTGACAAGCAATTACAGGAAGGACTAGCTGCTGTCAAAATAGCTATTGAGCAATCTCAAAAGACCATTTCTTGACAGCTCCTGAAGTTAAAGGCATTCTATAAAGATGGAGTTAATTTTCTTGATGAGCAAATCAGATTTCAGAAAGATAATCTCAGGGATCATGTTGCAAGAGAAGTCATAAAGGGGGAGAGAGTGTTAGTCAAAGCTGGCTCTGATCATGCTAAATGGATCTCTAATTGCATCAGAGCCACCCTTGGATATCCACCCCTATGTGATGATGACAATGTGGCTGAGTCAGGTATACACCCTACCTATTTTGGAGGTGACCAACCTAAAGTTGCTCAAGTAATCTATCCTCCAGCTGATTTTGACATGATTCACCAAGAATTACAGTCTATGTACAACCCTCCAGAAGGTGCTCAAAATATTATCCTTGAGAAAGTAGACATGTAAGTGTCAGAGGCAGTTTTGAATATAGAGCAAGAAGCTCTATTGTCTAAGAAAAGATTCAGAGAACAGGCAGAGTTGAAGCCTGATTTTGAGCAGTGGAGTCCAACATCCAGGAACATTATACTGACTGCTTGGAAAGCTGTAAAGGACCAGACCCATGACAGGGGAAAATGGTACACAAAACAAGAATGGAAGAAGCATGAAGCTAGACGAGAGGCTATTCTACAGTATAGAAGAAAGGGTAAAGTTGGCAAGCTACCTCCTATTGCTCAGGAGCCTAGCAAATATTTCCCAAAACCCTTTCACTACTTTGAAAGACAAAAAATAAGGGCTGAAGAGCAAAAAAAGAAAGATCTAAAGGGCAAGAAGCCAGCTGATGATACAGATGCTCCAGTTCAAGCCAAGATCCAATCAGGCAAAGGAATTGTCATCAAGGAGCCATAGCAGCCTTATATTAGATTCACTAGATTTTATAACATTGTAAACTTTAGTGTTTAAAATCTATGTAAACTATTATTAAAGAAACTTTTGAAAGTTGAAACAAAACATGATTAATGCTCATTCTGGTTGCATTATTATTCTGTGATGATTTGTTATATATGTTTTGTTTTATAAGTTACCCTGTCATATAATGTTGTTATACATCATAATATGTATTTGTTATGAATGGTGTATATTATTGACTAAGGGTTATGACTTCTCCAAATAGTGGGAGATTGTTGCGTACATTAGAAAATGTGTACCAGATTTGAAGAAGCCTCACCTTACTCAATGATATGCATCAAGGTGTATTTGATGTTGTTTTGAGTTTATATGTACATGTTAAGTAAATGTAGGAATGCAGAAAAATTTCTAATTCCATGTGTCGACAATTGGAAAGGCTGTGTCGACACTAGAAGAAACTGTGTCGACATACAGAGGCAGTGTCGAGACACAGAGAAGCATAGTAGACATCAACTATGTCGACACATAAAGGCAGTGTCGACACACAGAGAAAGTTTAGTCGACATCAACTGTGTCGATACACAGAGGCAGTGTCGACACACAGAAGCTTAGTCGACATCAAATGTGTCGACACCAAGAGGCAGTGTCGACACACAGAAGACCTTGTCGACATCAACTGTTTCGACACACAGGACTTGTGTCGACACACAGTAAAGTTTCAACTAAGTTAAAGAAAAGGATTGATTGTATCGACACACAGAATTAGTGTCGACACATTCTACAGATGCTATGTCGAGAAGCAGTGTCAAAACCAAAGGAGTTGTGTCGACACCATCAAGGCTTGTGTCGACACTTAGTCTATTTGTGTCGACACATGAAGAAGTTCAGTCTCGACACTTTGCTGATAGACAGAATTTCAAGAACTGACTGGATGACTTGACAGCTGGCATAACCAACCGGTCTACTACAACTGTCAGAGCTGTCAGAAGTTTGTTAGAAACCGGTTCAGCCGGTTACCATGGAGAAAGTCTATATAAAGGCATTCTCCTTCAACATAAGATGATGATACCAGTTTTGATGAGAGAAGAAAAACACAGATATTGAGATAGAATAAAAAGAAGAAGTTGGAGAGAGAGAGCTTCATCTACTGAAGTACAGTTGCTGAACCAGGCTGCTAAAAAGGATTCAGATTGTGATATGAATATCAAGAAAGAAGTTGATTGAAGATCAACTTCACAGGAGATTCAACCCTACTGAGTACAGATTCAAGAAGCTTTGAAGAAAGCTAAGAGTGGTTGTTCTCTTCCATCAGATTCTTCCAAGAACTGATCAAGAAGCCATCCATCCATTCTCTCTCCACCAGGGTGGTGGTTAAATACATTATCAAACCTATTTTCTATAGGATCTTTATAAGATCTGAGTTGTAAGCCTGTGTTTATAAAGGCTGAGTGTAGGAGAGTATTTTCTCTTAGTGGTAGGCCTTGTTGAAGGCTGAGGTAGGGCTGTGAGCCTGAGTTGTAGGAGATTGTGATCTCTGAGTGTAGGCCTTGTTGAAGGCTGAGGTAGGGCAGTTTGCCTGAGCTGTAGGAGTGTGGACTCACTCTGAGTTGTAGGAGCCTTGTTGGGTTCTGAGCTGTAAGATCTAAGGATCTGAGGTGAGGAGAATAAGTTACGCCGAATCTAGCACACTGCTAGATAGGCGAATGGGGAAAGTGGATGTACCCAGACCTTGGCGAACCACTATAAAAACTGTGTGCACTCTGTGATTGAATGATTCTATGAATTCTGTGCTGTGTTAGCTGTAGAAGTAGCTATTTCAGATTAATTAATTGAATAGATATTCTGCTTTAGAAGAAAAAGGAATTACCCCTATTCACCCCCCTCTAGGTTGTTAGACACTAATTCTTTCATACCTGTAATTATTTAGTCCGACATTACTTATTTGTAATCTCTCTCTTTTCCTCCATTATATAAATGGGAGGTCATACCTTTGTAATACACCTTTTTTGGATGATAAAAGTATCTGTTATTTCATTTTTCAGTTTCTACTTGTCTGTTTGCACATGGTATCAGAGGACTCGATCTTTTCCACCTGATTCAATGTCTTCTTCTGCCCGTACGGTTTGCCCTTCTTCTTGTAGTCTGTTCGCACGGCTTCTCTTCTCTTCTTTGTCGCTGCCCTTTGTGTACGCGGCCTCTCTTCTCGCTCCATCTTTCAATCTGTGACCTATTTTCACAGTTTCTCTGCCTCTTTTCTCCACGCAAACTCCTTCCAGTTTGCGCGGTCTTCTCTATCTCCTGTCCGCATGACCTTCTTTTTAGCAGCACGACTTCTTTCCCTCTACTTTGTTCTGCTTCTTGGTCATGGCCTTCCTTGCCGCTGGTGTGTTGATACCGTGACCACTGTAGAACCTCGTTTTCTATCTGTTGCGGCCTTCCTAGCCGCACGACCTGCTTGCTGGTTGCGCCGTCTCCGCTACTTGTTGTTTGTGCGGCCTGTCTCTACTCGCGCGGCTTCTTATTTCTTCTCTTCCATGGCTCTTTTCGGAACCTCTACCACCACCACTACTCCCATGGCCAATCTGCCTCCTCCACCTACTCCTACCGGGAATCTTGGCACCATCTCCAAACTTGTTGGCTCCAACTACCCAGACACTGCTTCTCCGCTCACAACGCAAATGCCACCATCTCACTGATGATCCTCCTCCTCCCACTTCCACTTAGTTTAACGACTGGGATGCTAGAGAAGCGCTTGTGCACACTTGGCTAGCTAATAGCATTTTAGATGAATGTCTTCCCATCATCCGTCATGATGAGATGGTCAAGACGGCTTGGCTTCATCTTGTTGCTCTGTACTCAAAGGGGACTCAAACGTTCCACATCTAAACATTGTATGCAGAACTCTTTGCCCATCCTTCCACGTCTCCTACTACTGCTTATCAACAAGTTTAGGCTCTAGGGGCAGAGATTCTTCAGAATTGCCCCTTCTCTGCGGATTTGGCAGAGCAGCACAAACACTTCTAGGAACTTTTGGTTTTTTGCTATCTTCTATGACTTCTAGAGTCCTATGACATGATTTGCTAGCAAAGTTTGGGCTAGGCGGACTCTCCCACCTTGGATGCCACTACTGTAAGCATTGCCGTAGTTACCTCTCTACTTCAACATCCTCTTCTGTCCTCTCCTTCTCCACCAAACAACTATGCTCACAAAACTCAACGGAGTGGACTGGTAGCCGCAATCACCAGTCCGGCGGGCGTGGCCCTTCCCGCTTCCTCTGCTCTGACTATGGCCACACCGGGGATACTGTGTGTAACGCCCTCACTCATCACGTAGAATATAATAGTGGGTCCGGCCGGGGCCCCACGCCATATGTTATAGACAAGCGGCGGAATTACTTGTGGAAATCAAAATCTACTTGCATCCTAACTCAATACATTCTAGCGCAGCATTTTAAGTTACCATGAACTCAACTAAAAGAATGTGAAAGTGATGTGTTAGATCTGGAATACTCTAGAGGGGGGGGGGTGAATATAGTATTTTTGAATCCTTAAAATCTTTTACAGCTTTTGCTGTAATTGAGAAAGTGCATAAACAACTTAATAAAATATAAACACAGCAATCCTAGAAAGCACAAACACATCAAAAACAAAAAGAAGGGGCAACCAGACAACACAAGAAATTTATAGTGGTTCCCTAACCTGAGTAAATCCACTCTTCTACCACCCTGGTAGGAATCCACTCAGATTTTTGATCAGGTGCCTGACACTAATGAGCTTTCGATCAGGTGCTCAAAAACCAAACATCAAGTCTTTTGGTCAGGTTACTTGCAACCATGAATAACTTTTGAAGGGAGTTATAACCCTTTATATAGTGGTGGGGGGGGGGGGGGCTGAGAGATGATATTGTCTTCTTTTTCTCAATATATAACTGAGAAGACTTGTGGATATGATTTTAGCAAATGGCTCCCCCCGTGATGTAGAATGGTTCAGGGAAATCTGGAGCTTTGCTTCAGGGTGATAGGTCTTCAATATTTAAGTCTAGACCAGAAAGATCTTCAGGAACTTCTTGACAGATGGAATCGATGTTGTCCTTTGAAGTGTCTTGGAGAGTTGAAGAATGAAGACTCTTGATTTTGATTGATTGTTCTTCTTCTTCAGGTAGCAGATGTTCTTCTGGTCTAGGACTTCTTGAGTTGCTGTATCAGAGTTCTAGGACTTTCTTGTTGCAGACTGATTGTAATTTTTTGTCTGTATGTCTATGTTCTATTCTGCTCTTCTATGTGTATTCTGCTCTTCTCTATCCAGGAAGAAAGAGGAAATTTCTTTTATATTTCCTGTCAGGAAATTCGCATTCGAATTTTGAATTCCTCTGCAATCAATGCTGACGACCTTGAGAATAAACTGCATTGATTTATTTCCCCAACTGGCCCATGGAAAAATTGCAAGCAATAATCCTGCAGAAGACCATAATTAATGCTTTGTCTAACGATTATATTTAGAGAATATTGAAGCATTAATTACTTAGGAATTATTGCATTAGGAAAGGGACAGAAGACTAGAAATGATTAAGTCTGGATTCATCGAACAGATAATAGAAATCGTCGAGCTAAGTCCTAAGTTCGTCGAGCTGAGAAGCTGTGTTCGTCGACCAGATGCCTTTTTGTTCGTCGAGCTGAGTTCCAAGATCATGGAGCAGAGAGTAGAACTGCATTGATTAGAAACTTTGACAATTCTGTGTATGGAGTTCGTCGAGCTGATAACTTGTTGACACAACTTCTGGGGAATGTGTCGACACAAGTCATGGGTGTCGACATAATTACTTCTTGCCTCGACATGGCTGTTATGTTGACAGAAATCTGGAGTGTGTTGACATAAGTCCTGTGTGTCGACATAATTGCTGTTGTTGTCTACACAAGTCTTGCTTCTGGTGTCAACACAAACTTCTAGTGTGAAGTGTTGAAGTATCCAGAAATCATCGACCTGAGAATCTGTTTCGTCGAGCTGAGAACCACTAACTGCTGCTGGATAACTTTAGCCAAAGTGGTCAAAGTTCGTCGAGCTGAGAATCTTGACTTCGTCGACTGAAGATGATTCTGGACTTAGATAAATTGAGAAAATTCTGGAATAATAAGTTGAAGTAGAGAACCTAGAAATCGTCAGCCAGAGAACTAAGTTCGTTGACTGGAGTCTAGAGAATAAAGTCTGGACATAGAATGCTGATGGTAGAGTCAAAAAATTGTCGACCTGAGAATCAAGTTCATCGAGCTCAGCTCAGAGAATGTTCTCTGAGATCGTCGAGCTGAGCACGACTATCGTCGACCTGAGTTCAATGAACGTCGAACTCATTTTACTGAGTCTTTCTAAAATCTCTAAGTCTTGTGTCTCTGGTAGTTTTATGATGGCTTGTCCATGAAATGTTGAAACTAAGGACTTGGCCTAGACTCTAGGTCACAACTATGACCCTGGCTATACATGATGGGTCACAAGATCCTAACTTAGTGAACCTAGCCCAAATCAAACTAGGGATCCAACAATCTTCCCCTATTTGGGTGAGGTCACTAATTACAAACTCAGACTAAACTGAAAATAAACAAAGCAGGAAAAACATATATCTGGCAGAGAAAAATGAAGACATGCAGCAGATATATATATACAGATAAGCTTTGTTCAGAAATAAGAAAGTATTTATAAACATAATAGAATTTAAATAGTTCAGAACTAATTTCTTTTGCTTCTTCTCTTTGGGCTTTTCTTCTTTGCTCTTGTGTCCTGGCTTAGTAAAAACAATTTCTCTGTTTGGATCTGAAGCTTGCACTTTGGTCATGGTCATATCAGCAGCCCCTATAATCTTCAAAGATGTGGCTCTGGGGACTACTGCTTCTGGGTGCAATTTCATACTATCATAAACATTTAAAAACTTGTTAGCTTTCTCAAACCTCTTAAGCTCTTCTTTCCTGTATTTTGACATTTTTGTATATTCTGAGGGATCCTTTTCTTCAGCTCTGGCTTTATTTATCATAGAAAGGCCAACAAATTCTTTGAACCTGGTCATCCTAGCTGAAGTACCTGTTTCTGGATCTTCAAATGGTACAGGAGGAGAAGGAGGTATGTTGGAGCTTTCAGCCTGTTGATGTTGCTTCTGTTGTTGAGGTTGGTACTTCCTGCTAGAAGGATATTGTCTTTGCTGGCTACTTTCTGTGGATGAGGACCTACCCTGATGTCTTCGATAAGTTTGAAATTGGGTAGTCCTTTGAGAAGTTGTGCCTGAGGCACCAGCAGCTGGAGGAGGAGGAGGAGGAGGAGGAGGGTCCCTTCTGTATTTCTAAGTTGGAGGAGGGGAGTATCTTCTGCTTCTTTTCCTTTCTTTCTATTCATTTTTAGATAGCGACATCCAAGATGGCATCCCTTTATATTGAGTTATCTTCTGAAGGATATAATAGGGAGTGTCATTGGTTGGATTTGGTTTAGGAGCAGGAGGAGGAGGTGCTTTCCTCTTCTTAGACACTTTCTTCTTCATTGGATCCTCATCAGAATCCTCATCCTCATTATCATCATCATCATCATCAGATCCCTGAGGATTATCATATATATCATTTAAGGCATTCAGGGCCTCAGCAGGAATGATAGGCTTCTCAGGTTTAGATGGAGCTAGAGGAGAAACTTCAACGGGAACTGGAGAACTAACTCTGACAATGCTTTCAGCAGCTGCATTATTCTCTTCTTCAATGTCAGCCAAGATCAAGGCATCAAGATCTAGCGTTGGAGAGTCATCCATAACAAAACTGGGGGCAGAAATAATTTCTGGAGGGGATGGGATGACTACAGGTTCTGGATTAACAAATCTGTCTCTTAGTTGCTTGGAAACTTTAGGACTGATAGTGGAAGAATATGGAACAATAGCCAAAGATGGCTTAGTATAATCTGCTGGAGGGAAGCTCAAAAATGCAGTATCAAAAATTTTCAACAAATAATCCAAATCTACTGTGGGATTAATGATGAAAACAACAACAATAATTATCTGTTCTGGAGCTGACTCTTCTATATCCATGTCAGTATCAATAAAATTAATAAAATCAATAAAATTTGTATCTTCTGCAGTTGCTGCCTCTGCATCTGCTGGACCTGGAGCTGCTGAAACTAAAACTGTTGCTACTGCTGGAGCTGCTGCAGCTTCATCATCAAGCATCTCCCTCTGCCTGGTTTCAGTAATAACTGGAGCCAGGCCCCTAAATGAAGAGGTAGCAGCAGAAAGGGCAGAGATCTGGGCAGAGAGAGGAAATGAAAGTAGTGAGAGGTGTAATGGCCTTTGCTATGAGAGATTTGAGGAGGGGTGTGTTGAGAGCAATGATAGATGAGATGGTGGAGGGATCCAGTGGTGGAGTGGCAGTTGGTGTTTCAGATTGTGGTTGGGTGGAAACATTTGGAGGGATGGTAGATGTTGGTGAGGATGGAGGAGGAGCATCTTACATTTGGACAACCTATGTGGATTGATTTGGAGGAGAAGTGGGAGGGGATGACAGTAGATTGAAAGATGGTATGGAGGACAAGTGTGGTGGAAGAGGAGATGATGGTGGTCTTGGAGAAAGGGAGGGTTGCTGATATTCCTAAATAGGAGAAGAAGGGATGTCTGTGAGATCTACTGGTGGAGAGGTGGTAGGAGATGTAATAGGAACAAAGGGTTGTGGTTGTGGTTGGGGTTGTAGAGTAGAGGATATGGTGGAAGTGGGTTGTGGAGTAGAGGATATGGTGGAAGAGGGTTGTTGTAGAGTCTGATGTTGAGGTGGGAGGACTGTGGTGTGGGGTGTAGAGGGTAGTTGAGTTTGGAGTGCTGGAAGAGATGGGGATGAGGGAATGCTATCTTCAACAGGGTGGGTAGTGGCTCTAACAGCTCATGTGCTCTCAGAAGCTGTGGTGGAAGAGGTTGAAGCCTTAGAGGGCTTGGAGATTATCCTCTCCCACCTGCCAAACAAGGCACAGGTTAGCTTTTTGCTGTCATTTATGAATATGGTCGGGGAGACAAGTGATTCAGCAGCCTTTTCCTTTAAGAAGATCCCTAGGATCCTTCAAAAACAAACATCTTTTTTATTGTACTTTTTCCTAATTAGATCAAGGATGATCTGAGCCCAAGCCACTTGCTTCTTATTAACCACTACACACATAACCAGAAACTGATGTCTGCTTATATAATCATGTACAGTGTGCTTGTCTAGCAAGACTTTCCCAACAATATCTACCAGAAACTTATATTCTACATATAAGTGCTTCTTCAATAATTTATTAGGGTTATCTCCAGCATAACCTATCATGCTTAACATCATATCATATTCCTTATTCTCAATTTCTAGTTCATCTTCTCCATTACTCATGGTATTCTCCTTTGTAGTTGAAGATGTGTAGACCCATTCTCTAATCTCAGTTCTAGATATTTTAATCCTTGTTGTCATCAGATTCTTCAGTTGCTGGTCTTCTAGAAGTTCCAGAATATTCAGAAATCCAAATGCTGAAAAGAATCAAAGTTGACATCGAAGCCGATGTCGAACTTCATCGCAGCCAATGTTCCTGCTGGAATCGCCATGAAATCACCTGTAAGAGAGAAAAATGGCGATCAAGTGCAAGGGAACAGAAAGCGCGGGATGGAGGTCGAAGAAAACCTTGATATAGGGTTTTCCAGAATATGAGTCGACAAACTCCATTCCACGAAAATTAAAACATTCTTCGATCTGGGTTCGACGAAATAATTTAGAGTTAAACAATTTGTCGAGCTCAGTCTGAAGATTTGAAGACATTTTGTCGAGCTCCGTTTGACGAAAGTTTTCTGAAGTGGATTCGTCTATCTCCGTTCAATGAAAACAACTTCACTCACAGAGAGTTCGTCGACCTCCTTTCGACGAATATCTCCCGAACTATACCTAGTTCATCGAACTCTGTTCGACGAACTCTGGAAAATTCGTCGAGTGCAGACAAAAACTAAACTAAGTCTTCTCCATTGATCATTCAAAGCTGATTTATAAAGAACAAATGATTTATTTCATCCAGAGGTTTGGTGAAAATATCAGCTCTTTGTAAATCAGTGTAGATATAGACAAGTTTAATTTTGTTTTTTGTCTACACACTCTCTTATGAAATGATGTCTAATATCTATATGCTTAGTCCTACTGTGATGGACTGGATTCTGTGCTATGGCAATAACACTTGTGTTATCACAAAGTAGAGTTGAATTATTTAAGTTGAGAACATAGTCTAGTAATTGATTTTGAATCCACAACATCTGGGAACAACAGCTGCCAGTTGCAATATATTCTGCCTCAGTAGTTGAGGTTGACACAGAGGACTGTTTCTTACAAAAGCAGGATACTAATCTCATACCCCGGAACTGGAAGGTTCCTGAAGTACTTTTCCTGTCCACCCTGCATCCATTAAAATCAGCATCTGAGTATCCAGTTAACTCAAATTCTGATTCAGTGGGATACCATAGGCCTAGTCTAGGACAACTCTTTATATATCTCATATTTTATTTAGGAAAATTAGATGAGATTCTTTAGGGTTCACTTGGAACCTAGCACAAAGGCATGCGACAAACATGATATCAGGTCTGCTAGCTGTATGATATAATAGGGACCCAACAATGCCCCTATATAATTTCTGGTCAACAGGTTTCCTATGTGGATCAGTGTCTATTACAACATTTATTGCCATAGGTGTTTTCTTTTCTGAGGCATCAGCCATCCCAAACTTTTTGATAAGATCTTTTGCATATTTAGCTTGGGAGATGAAGATGCCATCAGAGAGCTGCTTCACTTGGAGACCAAGGAAGTATGAGAGCTCACCCATGCTACTCATTTCAAATTTGGAATGCATAAGGTCAGAGAACCTCTTGCATAATTTGGAATTAGTAGACCCAAATATGATGTCATCCACATATATTTATACAAACAACGTTTAGTCCTTATGATGTCTAGTGAAAAGTGTGTTATCTACTATGCCTCTAATGAACTTATGCTCTATCAAAAAGCTAGCTAAGGTCTCATACCAAGCTCTTGCAGCTTGCTTTAGACCCTAAAGAGCTTTATGCAATTTAAAAACATAAGAGGGGTGAGTTGGAGAGACAAAACCTGGAAGTTGTTCAACATAAACCTCTTCTTTTAATACTCTATTCAGAAATGCACTCTTCATATCCATTTGATAGACCTTGAATCTCTTGTAGGCTGCATAGGCAAGGAATATTCTGATTGCCTCTAACCTTGCCACAGGTGCAAAGGTTTGGTCATAATATATTCCTTCCTCTTGCCTATATCCTTGAGCAACAAGCCTAGCCTTGTTTCTCACAATCACTCCTTGGGCATCCAGCTTGTTTCTGTAAACCCATTTGGTTCTAATTACTGGGTAGTTTTGGGGTCTTGGAACCAAATCCCAAACTCTACATCTCTCAAATTGGTTTAATTCCTCCTGTATTGCAATGATCCAGTGGGGATCTTGCTCTACATCATGGATGGATAGAGGTTCAACTTGAGAGAGAAAACATGCATGCATCAAATCTTGGTTGAGTTGATGCCTTGTCTGTACACCTGCTGATATGTCTCCAATCACTTGAGATCTGGGGTGATCCCTTAGTGTGACAAGATCAGTGGGTGGAGTTAGTTCTGCAACAGCATTAGGAACTAATTCCTCTTGTGGAATTATGTTTTCTATTCGGGAAAGATCAATTCCTTCAGTGCCTTCATCTTCACTTTCTTCAATGATTTGTGGAGAAGGATGTGTTGGAACCTCTTGGGTGAGGTTTAGTCCATCCAAATTCTCACACAAGTGAGGTACCTACAAAATGCTTTTGGTAGAAATCTCTTTCTCCTTGCAAGACATGTTAGCTTCATCAAATGTAACATGAATAGATTCTTCAATTTTTAGTGATGATTTATTAAAAACCCTATAGGCTTTGCTTACTTGGGAGTATCCTAGAAAGATTCCCTCTTCAGCCTTAGCCTCAAACTTTCTAAAGTATCTTTTATTGTTGTTGTGAATATAACATATACATCCAAATACTTTAAAATAGTTGATTTTAGGTAGCTTCCATTTTAGTAATTCATAGGGAGTCATGTTCTTAAGTTTATGTATCAGGTTTCTGTTTAGGACATAAATTGCAGTGTTTATAGCCTCTGCCCAAAAGGTTAGTGGCATGTAAGCATCTACAAGTAATGTACCTACAACTTCAATTAGTGTCCTATTTTTCCTTTCAGCTACCCCATTTTGTTGGGGAGTTCTAGGAGCTGATAAGCAGTGCCTGATACCTTCCTTCTCACAGAACTCATGCATAAGAAGAGACTCAAACTTTGTTCCATGATCACTTCTGATCAATGTAACATGAGTAGAGAACTCAATCTGTATGGTCCTGAGAAAATCTGTAAGAACCTTAAAGGTATTTGACTTAGATCTCAGAAAGGACCCCACAAGTGAACCTTGAGAAGTCATCCACTATAACTAAGGTGTACGATTTCCCTCCTAGGCTTTGTACAGCAATGGGTCCAAAGAGATCCATGTGTAGCAAATACAAAGTCCTAGGTGAATCACTTTTATTAACAGATTTAAAACTAGATTTAGTTTGCTTGCCTAGTTGACAAGCCCTGCAAAGGCCTTCCTTCTTATAGGGACCAGAAGGTAAACCTCTAACAAGGTTGTCTTTTGATAGCCTAGCAATGTTTTTCAAGTTTACATGACCTAGCCTTTTATGCCATAAATCATTCTGATTACTAGTTATATTAAGTAAATAGATATCAGAATTGGCAGAAAGAAAATCAACTAAGTATATGTTACCTTGTCTATTCCCAATTAAAACATTTTGTTGTTCTTTATTAGCAATAGTGCAAGAAGATGAGTTAAAGTGTACCTGATAACTTTCATCTCATAACTGACTTGTGGAGATGAGGTTATGCTTAAGTCCTCTAACATATGTCACTTTCTTGAAAGTGACTGCTCCAATCTTCACTTCTCCAAAACCTTCAGACTGGCCACATTTTGAATCACCACAGATAACCTTTGGTCCTAGCTTGTACTTGTAGTTGGTTAAGATGTCCTTGTTGCCAGTCATATGTTTGGAGCATCCACTGTTCAGGTACCAAGTTTGATTATGTACTGGACAGATCTTCACCTCTAATGAAAAATAATTAATTGTTCTTGACCCAGGTTACCTTGGGTCCTTTGTATTGTTGATATGAAAAACTAGATATAACAGAGAATTTTGGTTGAGATTTATATCCTAGAGGATGATATCTTCTAGGTGGTATTACCTAATCAGCTACATGGTTAAATGGTTTTCTAGAATTATTAGAGTTGCTGTTATAATTAACATTCATGTTAAGTCTTTCTGGGTTCGATGAATTTCTGTAAGTTCGTCGACCAGAGTTTGACGAATTGGGTTGAGATCGTCGATCTCTGCCCAGAGAATGAACATATTCATTTTATGTGCCCCACGTTCGTCGACCTCTGCTCGACGAAACATACAGAGTTCGTCGATCACAATTAGATGAAAAATTATAGCTATAGTTTGCGTTCAGCGTTCGTAGAGTGGGGTTCGACGAAGTGGCAACATTTTGTCGAACTGAGTTCGACAAATTCTGCTGAACCTTGTTTTTACTTGTGGTTTTCTGATTTTTAATGTTTTGACCTATTGATTTTGGAAGATGTTCGTTGGTTTATTTATAGTTTATTATTTCTTTCCCTTTTGCAGAAACAAATTTAATGGGGGTACACAGAATATTTTTCTTGAGGATGGTGGGAAAACTTGATGAAGCACCCAAGCCCAGCTTACCATTAAGTCTGGCATTTACAGTGCTTGTGATGTCCATCAACTTGAGGCTTCTCCCATTTAGAGTTTACTCAAGTTGTTTAGCCTCACATAACTCAGTTTTTAATAATATGATTTGTTCATTAGTTAGGGTTAATTTATCCTTTAACTTATTGTTTTTAGAATTAACATTTTCTAGGTTTCCTAATTTTTCCCTAAGAGTCTTGATTTCCTTTTCTGAGTTAATTAAATCTATGCACATGGTCTTGAATTCAGATTTAAATGATTCCGAATTGTAATTAGAAGAAGACAATACCTGGTCAGCTTCAGATTCTGAAGCTTCTTCATTGTCTGAATCTTCTACTTCTTAATATATTTTTGAGGCATCAATGGCCATTAGGCAGACTTCTTTTGCCCTTGCCTCTTCTTCATCTTCACTGGAGCTGGAAGATGTTGATTCATCCTCAGTCTCACTCCAGGATTTAGCCACAAAGCCTTTCTCCTTCTTCTTGTATTTGCTGGTGGAAGGTCTACTGTTGTGCTGTCTTATTGTGTCCTTCTCTCTTCTCTTCTCCTTATGATTCTCTGGACACTCAGAGATGAAGTGTCTAGGTTTCCTGCAACCAAAACACACCACTTGTTTAGTTGGTGTTTTGTTATACCTTGGTTTGTCATCCTACCTTGATGACTTTCTCCTGAAGTCTTTCCTTGCCATTTTGTAGAATCTTTTGGCAAAAAGGCTCATCAGCTCTTCATTTGTGGTTGAAGTCTTTGTCTCCACAGCGGCCTTGAATGTAATGCTTTATTTTTTTCTTGCTGGAGGAGGTGTTCTTTGCTCAGCTACCTCTCTGGATTTTATCAGCTGTTCATAGGACTTCAGCTTTCCTAAAAGAGATTCAGTCGAAATCTCATTTAGGCTTCTGGCCTCCTTGATAGGCCAGATCCTTGAATCCCATGAGCTTGGGAAGCACATAAGAATCTTATCATTCACCTCAGTGAGGGTGATGTCCTTGTCTAAGGTTTTTAGCTCATTGATGATTGAGCTTAACCTATTGTACATATCAGCCACTAACTCAACTTCTTCTTTCTTGAAATTCTCATACAGGGATATGAGATTGGATCTCCTATCCTTTCTTTTATCTGCTGATCCAGCCACCATTTGATTTAGGGATTCCCAAATGGCTTTGGCTGAGGTGCATTCAGCCACTTTTTGAAATATATCATCTCACATTGTTTGTGCTAGTATATTCATTGCTTTGTGCTAGTATATTCATTGCCTTGGCATCAACAATCTTTGCCTTCTTCTGAGCTTCAGTCCACTCAGGTGGTGGGACAACAGTTGTGCTTGAAGATGTTGCAGAAGTAAATGCTTGAGGGGGACCTATCAAAATGGAGTTGTAGATATCTTCATCAATAGAGTTCATGTACAACCTAATTCTTGCCTTCCAGATGGCAAACTTATTCAGATTGCATACTGGAGGTCTGGTGCTTGCATAGTCCTTATTTTGTGTCATGCTGTGTGACTATAAATCTAATGGAAATGAAAAGACATATCTAACTCAGGATCTTTGGTTCAAGGGTTATCTTATACAACCAAGGGAATCATCCTATGATACCAATTGAAAGTGATGTGTTAGATCTGAAATGCTCTAGGGGGGGGGGGTGAATAAAGTATTTTTGAATCCTTAAAATCTTTTACAGCTTTTGCTGTAATTGAGAAAGTGCATAAACAATTTAATAAAAATATAAATACAACAATCCTAGAAAGCACAAACACAGCAAGAACAAAAAGAAGGGGCAACCAGACAACACAAGAAATTTATAGTGGTTCCCCAACCTGGGTACATCCACTCTTCTACCACCCTGGTAGGAATCCACTCAGATTTTTGATCAGGTGCCTGACACCAATGAGCTTTTGATCAGGTGCTCAAAAACCAAACCTCAAGTCTTTTGGTCAGGTGACTTGCAACCATGAATAAATTTTGAAGGGAGTTATAACCCTTTATATAGTGGGGGGGGGGGTGAGAGATGATATTGTCTTATCTTTCTCAATATACAACTGAGAAGACTTGTGGATATGATTTTAGCAAATGGCTCCCCATGTGATGTAGAATGGTTCAGGGAAATCTGGAGCTTTTTTTAGGGTGATAGGTCTTCAATCTTTAAGTCTAGACCAGAAAGATCTTCAGGAACTTCTTGACAGATTGAATAGATGTTATCGTTTGAAGTGTCCTGGAGAGTTGAAGAATGAAGACTCTTGATTTTGATTGATTGTTCTTCTTCTTCATGTAGCAGATGTTCTTCTAGTCTAGGACTTCTTGAGTTGTTGTATCAAAGTTCTAAGAGAGAGAGCAGAGAGTTTCTTGTTGCAGTCTGATTGTAATTTTTTTGTCTGTATGTCTATGTTCTATTTTGCTCTTCTATATGTATGATGCTCTTGTCTATACAGGATGGAAGAGGAAATTTCTTCTATATTTCCTGTCAGGAAATTCTCATTCGAAATTTGAATTCCTCTGCAATCAATGCTGATGGCCTTGAGAATAAACTGTATTGATTTATTTCCCCAACCGTCCCATGGAAAAACGGCAAGCAATAATCTTGGAGAATGCCATAATTAATGATTTGTCTAACGGTTATATTCAGAGAATATTGAATCATTAATTACTCAGGAATTATTGCATTAGGAAAGGGACAGAAGACTGGAAATGATTAAGTCTGGATTCGTCGAATAGATAACAGAA
This sequence comes from Platanthera guangdongensis, assembly GCA_039583875.1. Classification (NCBI taxonomy): domain Eukaryota; kingdom Viridiplantae; phylum Streptophyta; class Magnoliopsida; order Asparagales; family Orchidaceae; genus Platanthera; species Platanthera guangdongensis. Next base: position 41,823,796 of record CM077160.1, on the reverse strand, counting down.
ATCGTCGAGCTGAGTCCGCAGTTCGTCGAGCTGAGAAGTTGTGTTCGTAGACCAGATGGCTTCTGTTCGTCGAGCTGAGTTCCAAGATCATCGAGAAGAGAGTAGAACTGCATTGATTAGAAACTTTGACAATTCTGTGTATGGAGTTCGTCGAGCTGATAACTTGTTGACACAACTTCTGGGGAATGTGTCGACACAAGTCATGGGTGTCGACATAATTACTTCTTGCCTCGACATGGCTGTTATGTTGACAGAAATCTGGAGTGTGTTGACATAAGTCCTGTGTGTCGACACAATTGTTGTTGGTGTCGACACAAGTCTTGCTTTTGGTGTCGACACAAACTTCTGGTGTGAAGTGTTGAAGTATCCAAAAATCGTCGACCTGAGAATTTGTTTTGTCTAGCTGAGAACCACTAACTGCTGCTGGATAACGTTAGCCAAAGTGGTCAAAGTTCGTCGAGCTGAGAATCTTGAATTTGTCGATTGAAGATGATTCTAGACTTAGAGAAATTGAGAAGCTTCTGGAATAATAAGTTGAAGTAGAGAACCCAGAAATCGTCGACCAGAGAACTAAGTTCATCGACTGGAGTCTAGAGAATAAAGTCTGGACTTAGAATGCTGAAGGTAGAGTCCAAAAATCGTCGACCTGAGATACAAGTTCGTCGAGCTCAGCTCAGATATTTTTATCTGAGATCTTTGAGCTGAGAAAGACTATCGTCGACCTGAGTTCGACGAACGTCAAAATCATTTTACTAAGTCTTTGGAAAATCTTTAAGTCTTGAGTCTATGGCAGTCTGATGATGGCTGGTCCATGAAATGTTGAAACTAAGGACTTGGCCTAGACTCTAGGACACAAGTATGACCCTGGCTATACATGATGGGTCACAAGATCCTAACTTAGTGAATCTAGCACAAATCAAACGAGGGATCCAATAGAATGACCACTACGATATAGACTCCATATTTATAAAAAATATTAGGAATGTATACAACTCACACACACTGGCCTTAAGGCCTTATAGGTTTCCCTTGACACAAATACATTTTTGTACATCGGCACGCAATCTGGCCACACATGAAATCCAAAAACACTTCGCATGGCCTTCAAGGGCCTTTAGCAGCAATCCTTCCATTCTGCTCATTTCAATTCAAGCAGCAGCACCTACAATTAGCCATCCAATCCAAAATGGAAAACAAAGTAACGGTCTACATTAGCTGACCCATTATAACGACCCTACCCCTTACCCGGGGCAGCGGTACCTTCCCTGTATACATTGCCATCATATTCCATATCAATCTACCAATCACAACCAAATCACAAACTCTGGTATCCAACAGACGCTCCGTGCACTCAGGGCACCTTTTTTGGTGAACCGGACATACCAGTCGTTCACCGCCAATCAGAGGTTTTTAACTTGTTGGCTGGTCGGTTCAATCCTAGTCCACCAGCATGCAGGCTGGCGACATCCCGTCCAAACCACTCAGAGGTACTAACCTCCCAGCATCCACAAACATAACCAGAGCAGAGCGTCCCACCCACGTGGTGTAGCAAGCCGGGTTTATCATTGTACCCTATGCATTACCACCAATCGACCCCTCACCTATTTCCTGATCAACCCACCCTTATGGTGCAGCAAGCCGGGTGCTCGCTTCCCGGGCATGCAACCAATCGATCCCTTCTCTATCTACATCAACCCACCCTAGTGGTGTAATAGGCCGGGTTTATCTCGCTCTCCCCAGGCGTGCTACCAATTGATATCTCATCACAACCAGGAGCTTATGCAAAGTCTCCTTACATCCATAATCCACATCCAATCATACATTCAGTCCACAACACATAAACCTTTCATCACATCAAATCCACTGAGTCTTCTCTGGTTTACCCATGATCATCACCAATCCAGACTACTCGTCCAGATGGGCATCACACAGCATGCCTATGCCGAACTCCACACTTCCGGCTCTAGATGCAAACTCAACCATGGAATCGCTTACAAAATCTAGCTCTTGGTGGAGGATCCCACTGTAACGCCCCGAAAATTGTATTTGAGTTGGTCGCGAAATAAGGGATTTTTAGTTCCTGTATAGGGGTACATGGACTAGGACACGGGCGTTTCCAAGGCCGTGTCTGGCTGGTGTTTTGGCCGTTTTCATCCCGAGAAGGACACGGCTAGAAACATGGCTAAATGACACGGGTGTGTGCCTAACCATGTCTGTACCCGTGTTCCTGAACACTGATTGAGTTCGACGAAAAGTGTTCGGGAGGAACACGCCACGCAACACGGGTGTATCGGGAGGGCGTGTCCCCCTGCATTCGACTATCGCCGAACGGAGCTCGATGATTGTCGAGTGACCCTTTGCGTTCGACGATCGATGATTGTCGAGTGACACGGGCATGTTCATACCCGTGTCCCTACCGATTTTCAGTTGGATCGTGTCCGTTGCCTTGGTGGTTATATGTGACACGCCCACTGGTCACTGGCATGTCGAGGACCCGACACGGGCATGTCAGGTGAGTCACGTGCGTGTCTTTGCCCGTGTGTCTTTTCTTCGTTCGACGATCGTGCTTTGATCAAGGCACATGGCCTGGAACACGGCCGTGCGCGAGGTTGTGTTCGGCCCAGGTCTGGGGAATTTTGTGCAGATCTGAGCCGTTCATTTTCTTTAATTGAGATCCAATGTCCCAAATGGTTTCCTGCTCTATTAAGGCTGGGAATGGGGGAGTTAACTCTTCATTTTATCCAAGCCATTCTCTTTCCAAGGAGCTAGAAAGAGGAGGAAGAAGGAGGAGGATTTCGGCCGCCGGCGGAGCATCGGAGCACCGTTTTGAGATCTGAGAGCGGATCTGTGGAGGAAAGGTCATTGCGAAGACTTTTATCCGTGTAGTTTTTCCATGGCGCCAAAGCGAACTACAATGGTAATGATTCTCTACTTGAGCCTGTGAATCTCTCATCCTTTCTGCATAAGGAATCCCGCTCCCGCGAGTGTACGGTGAGTGCGTGGTATTCCTTGGGGTTGATGTGAATAGTCCCCCTTGTGTTGCATATAGAGTCCGGAATCGAAGTACGGGCATATGCATTGTTTGTGAAGCCTACCCGGATGTGTATTGTCTGGATCGGTGATGTTGCATTTGATATGTTTTGTCGGAGAAGACTCCGTGCTTTGGGTTTTTCTGGTTTCTATGCGGTAGATTGCAGCAGGGATCCTTGGGGATTAACTCCAAGGCGCACCCGGAAAACTGAGCGCAAACGTGTTATGCTAATTTGGATGTCAGGGAACCGGTCTTGAACATAACTGGGTTATGTGATTGTTTGGAAAAGTTTTGGGATCCGAGAGAACCATGGCTCGTACGTACGTCTTAAAGTGACTACGTGGTATGAGCAACGGGCAAGTGGAATTGGACCTAGGCTATGTGGTTCGGTACGAGAAACCCGAAAAGGGGACTGGCCGTTGTCATAGTCGGGAGCCTTAGACAGTGGTCAGAAAGGCTAAATGCTCACGTGGTTGCCATCTTTGGGATGGTGGTGTAGACGCTGAAGTGTCAGGATTCACCGTTAATGTGCCCTGAGTGCACGGGGTGTTTGGCCGTGCGAGCATACACCTGTGGCATAGTATAATTGCGCTTTATTGTTTTACTGGACTAATGATATGCAGGGAAAGAGCACCGTCATCCCGAGTAAGGGGCGGGGTCGTTATATTTTGGTCGGCTTTTGGCTGACCGTTGCTTTGATTGCCACCGTGCGGTGGAATGTGCTTGCAGGTGCTGTAGAGCCGAGTACCAAATAGCGGGCTGCAACCCATGTTGCTGTGCTGGCCTTAGAAGGCCAAAGCGAATAATTGTACTTTACTTTTGTCATGTGTGGCCGGCCTGCGAGCTGATGTATGGAAAACATTATTTAATTAAGTGAACCTTTGTAAGGCCATAAGGACAAGTTTCTTTCAGTGTATTACTATTTCATTCCAGTGGTAGTGATTGTGGACATTCATGTTATTTGGATACAAGTTTGGGTTCTTTCTACTTTTAAAAGCTTCCGCTAGAATGCTCTGTGTAGGACGAGTAGTCTTAATTGGAATGTTTGGATGTTCTTATGTAACCCTTCCGACTGTCTGTGGTATATGGCATCGGCTTCCAGCTGGACCTTCTGTTATATGCCATGCGACGGATGGGGGTGTTACAATTTGGTATCAGACTTCTGGTTACTGTCAGGCTTAAATAAATTCGTGGGCGAATTCTTTTAAGGGGTGGTGAGCACATGTGTGCGTCATCGTTATAACATCAAACAGAACCCATGAATGTCCACTTAGGAATGGAAAATACACTTATTTTGTGGAATCTGAGTGTTCCAATGATTGCTTTTAGCAATTTGGTTGTCGTCTAATCGTGTGTCTTTGCTTCTATAGGCAGCTAGGAGCGGTGCTGGTCAATCAGAGTGTTCGCAATCGGCGGAAAGTAGTGCACCGAGAGACACGCCTACTACACCTCCTTCAGCGGAAACCATCGGGATGGTGGCTGAAGCAGTATTTGCGATGATTAATGCCCAACCTGCAGGGTAAATGCATCACCCACCTCCTACGAATGAGCAAGAACCGGTTAGGGCGGTAGAGCCGAGAGTGGTGGAGCACGCAGCAGTTGATCTGGTAGAGCCGAGGAGAGCTACGAAGAAGCAGCCAAAGCATGTAATGGGCTTTAATCGTCTGAGGTTCGATGGGGTTGGAACTCCAGCTCAAGCTGAGGACTGGCTCTCTTCGATAAAGAGGGTGTTGACAGCCACGTTAACTGAGGAGTGGTAGAAGACCACCATAATGACTTTTCTTTTGGTGGGTGAAGCGAGGTTGTGGTGGGATGAATTGGAGTTTGATCTCTTAGTGGGTAGGCAGCTTGCTGATGTGCCTATGGAGGAATTTTCAAGATTGTTCCTAGCCAGATTTGTACCCTCTGCTTAGATGCTTGAGATGGAGAACCAATTTCTTGGGTTGACTCAGGGAGCCAGAAGCCTGGACGAGTATCTCCATGAGTTCACACGGTTGGGTCGGTATGCTGGTGCTACGTTTATGGAAGAAGAACGGAAGACCAACCGATTTTATGAGGGTCTACGCGGCGATCTACAGCTACTACTTGTTGGGCATAAGGCGCAGGGCTTCCTAGCCTTGGTCAATTCGGCCCGATCATTAGAGAAGGTTGTTAAGAATGTTCAAGAAAAGAAGGACCCAGGAGAAAAGAAGTCTGAGTTCAAGGTGCCAAATACCAAGTCAAATTTCTGCAGGTGGAACAAGAAACAGAGGACTTCGAACTCAGCCCCTCAGTCTGGTGCGTCGGGGGCAACTACAAGTCGAGTCCCAGGAGCTTGCTACAACTGCGATAAGATGTGGCATTTTGCTCGTGAGTGTTGGAGCAGACGTGCAAGGTCCGAGAGGAAGCCTGGTGCGACATATGAGGAGAAAGGGAAGGCGGTGGAATAAACCGCGTCCCAATATGCTCCAGCCCAACCTAGAGTTTACAACCTTGGCCTGCAAGAGGCCATAAAGTAAGCGGACGTGGTGACATGTATGAGCTAAATTACAGTTGTTTAACTTTTATAGTTGTTACCTTTGTATTTGTTAGCTTACTTTTATTGGTGTTAGGCTTTGTGTTGATCTTTGAGTTTCCGGCAAGGGCCCTGTTTGATACAGGAGCATCACACTCCTTCTTGTCCGAAAAATTCATATCGTGCATCGCGGTTCCGTCCTTGATGGCAAAAGACAAATTGGATGTGTTGTTGCCCAATGAGTGCTCAATGCGCGCAGATAGGATCTGCGTAGTGAAGATTCGGATTCGAGACCAGGAGTTTGATTTGCGAGCGTCGCTTTCTCCATTGGCATAGTATAACGTAATATTCGTTATGGATTGGCTCTCGGAGCAGGGTGCATGCATTGATTGCAACCGTAAGGAAGTTAAGTTGGATCTGAACACAGATCGGGAGACTACGTTTGCGGGCATGAAGGGGTCGAGTAAGATTTTGATGTCAGCCCTTCAGGTGATCAAGGCAGTTCGGTCTGGGGCAGAGCTGTTTGTCACTCTAGTGCAGACTTCGACGCCTAAGCCAAGTATTGACAGTATTCCAGTTGTGTCTGAGTATCCTGATGTGTTCCCAGATGATCTCCCAGGAGCCCCTCCTCAGCGGGAGATTGATTTTACCATTGAGCTGGTACTGGATGACAAACCGGTGTCACGCTCTCCATATCGGATAGTGCCGCGAGAGATGGCGGAGTTGAAGGTGCAACTGCAAGAGTTGCTAGTGCAAGGTTATGTGCATCCAAGTTTGTCGCCTTGGAGCGCAACGGTTCTTTTCATTAAGAAGAAGGATGGGAGCTTGCGACTCTGCATTGGCTATCAGGAATTGAACAAGCTTACAGAGAAGAACAATGTGGGATCCCTAGTTGATTTGGGCTAGGTTCACTAACTTAGGTTGTGACCCAACATGTATAGCTTGGGTCATAATTATGTCCTAGAGTCTAGGCCAAGTCCTTAGAGTCAATATCAGATGGATAAGCTATCAACAAGACCATCAGAGACTCAAGACTTAGAAGATTTCAAGACTAAGTAAAATGAGTTCGACGTTCGTCGAACTATTGTCGACGAAAGGCGTTCTCAGCTCAATGATTTTGACATAATTCTCTGAGCTGAGCTCGACGATCTTCATTCTCTAGTCGACGAAAACTGGGATACTTCAACAAACTGAAAACAGGGTAACTCCAGATTATTCTAAGTCCAACTTCAAGATTTGGTCGACGAACAAGATTCTGAGCTCGACGAATTTGGACATCGAGTTCACAACAACCTTATGTTAGAAGATCTCAGGTCGACGAAGTCAACTTCTCAGGCCGACGAATCCTCAGGTCGACGAACTGTGTTCTTTCGTCGACGAATTCTGGAACCAGAAGATTTTTTGTCGACACTTAGGGCATGTGTCGACACCAACTTATGTCGACACCAGAAACCTTTTGTCGACACCAGAAGATTTCTGTCGACACCAAGATTAATCAGTCGACACCCACCTATGTCGACACCAGAAGTTTTCATGTCGACACACAGAATATCAGTCAACACAAACTATTTGATTAAGTCCAGAATTGTTGCTGATCTCTAGTCGACGAATGCAATTGTCAGCTCGACGAACTTCGGACAGAAAAGGCAAAGTTCTGAAGCATGCAAGTTCTGTTATCAGCTCGACGAACTTGGAACTCAGCTCGACGAACAGAATCTGTGTGGTCGACGAATACAAAATCTCAGTTCGACGAACTAGTAACTCAGCTCGACAAATTCTATTACTCGTTCGACGATTCCAGACTTAGCAATTTCCGGCATTCAATCCTCACTCAAATGCAATAATTCCTGACATATTAATGACTCAAACATTCTCTGATTGTTGCTGTTAGAGAAAGAATTAATTGCAGTCTTCTTCAGGAATATTACTTGCTGATTTTCCACGGGACAGTTGAGGAAATGAGTAAATGCCGATTATTCTCAAGGCGTCAGCAATTATTACAGAGGATTCAAATTTTTGAATTGATATAGAAGAAAAGAAGATCGAAAATCCAAGAAGCAAGAATTAGAGTACAAGAAAATACTCAGTCATAAAAACACAAACAGATAGACTGACTGCAAGAATTCATATAACACCAGAAAAGCTTCACAGAAAACTCATACTGAAGCTTACAGTGACAGGCAGTGATATTTATTCAGAAGAAGAAGAACAATCATAATATATCAAGAGTCTTCTTCTTCAACATTCTCTCCAGGACTTCCCCAAGGACAACAGATATCAAATCAGTCAAGAAGACCCTGTATCACTGCTTGTCAAGAAATCTGATTGAAGACCTATCACCCTACAACAAAGCTCCAGATCTTCTCTGAACCATTCTACATCTCAGGGGAGCTGTTTACTAACATCATTCCACATAAGTCTTCTCTCTGATTGTTGACAGAGAAGACAAAATCACTCTCTCACCCCCTCCTGTACAAAGGGTTGTCATCTACCTTCAAAAGTGATTCCTAGTTGCAAGTCTCCTTACCAAAATACTTGAGTTGGTTTTTGGGGACCTGATCAAAACCCATTGGTGTCAGGCACCTGATCAAAAATCTGAGTGGATTCCTACCAAGGGTGGTAGAAGAGTGGACTACCCATATTTGGGGAACCACTATAAACTTCTTGTGTCGTCTGGTTGCTTATCTTTTTCTTTTTGTGTCTTGATGTGTTGCTGTGATTAGGATTATTACTTTTTGGTTTACAGCAAAAGCTGTAGCAGCACTTTTATTGGGACCTAATAATTTTTAAATATACTCTATTCACCCCCCCCCCCCTCTATAGTATTGTTGATCTAACCCTCACTTTCAATTGGTATCAGAGGAAGATTCCTTCGGTTGCACAAGTTAATCCTTGAACCAAAGATTTTGTGTTAGATCTACATATCACTTTGTTCACATTTTAATGTAGAACCACAGCCATGACACATAACAAAGATTATGCAAGCACCAGACCTCCAGTTTGCCACTTGCAAAAGTTTGGAATCTGGAAGGCAAGAATCAAGTTGTATATGAATTCTATTGATGAAGATATCTTTGCTTCCATCTTAACAGGAGTACCTCCAGCACCTACAGCTCCTCCAAGCACATCCACAAATATGACTGCAGTACCTCCTCCAGGCTATAATGATGCTTACAGAAAAGCCAAGATGGCTGATGCAAAAGCCATGAACATATTGGCACAGACAATGTCTGATGATATTTTCCAGAAGGTTGCTTAGTGCACATCAGCAAAGGCCATTTGGGATTTCCTGAACCAAATGGTTGATGGATCAGCTGATGAAAGGAAGGACAGGAGATCAAATTTCATATCCCAATATGAGAATTTCAAGAAGCAAGAAGCTGAAACAGTCTCAGAGATGTATAATAGACTAAGCTCAATCATTAATGAGCTAAAAACTCTGGACAAGGTCATCACTCTCACTGAAGTGAATGACAAAATTCTGATGTGCTTCCCAAGCTCATGGGACATAAGGATTTGGCCCATCAAGGAGGCCAGATGCCTGAATGATATATCAACTAAATCTCTACTGGGCAAACTGAAATCATATGAGCAGTTAATTAAGACAAGGGAGGCTGCTGAACAAAGAACACCTCCTGCAGCCAGAAGAGATCAGACCATAGCATTCAAAGCCTCAGAAGAATCAGAGTCTTAAACATCAAATAAATAACTTATAAGTCTCTTGGCTAAGAGATTTTTCAAGATGCCTAGAAAAGACTTCAGGAGGAAATCATCAAGAAAGGATGACAGGCCTAAGTATGATAAGACACCAACAAAGGAAGTGGTGTGTTATGGATGCAGAAAGCACGGGCACTTCCTCTCTGAGTGTCCAGAGAATCAGAAGAAGGAGAAGAGAAGAGAAAAAGAAAAGGATTCCAGAAAACATTTCACCAGCAAACCCTCTTCCAGCAAACACAAGAGGAAGGAAAAGGGGTTTGTAGCTGAGTCCTGGAGTGAGACTGAAGAGGAGTCAACATCTTCAAGCTCAAGTGAAGATGAAGAAGAGGAAAGAGCAAAAGTGGTTTGCCTCATGGCAATTGATGCCTCAAGAAGCAACTCAGAAGAAGGAGATTCAGAAGATGAGGAAGCTTCTGAATCAGAGGCTAAGCAGGTATTATCATTGTTTGATTATATTTCAGAATCTTTTAAATCAGATTTTAAAATCATGTGTTTGGATCTAATCAACTCTGAGAAGGAAATCAAACTTCTTAGAGACAAACAAGTTAACTTTGATAGCTTAGTATTAGAAAATACTAAATTGAAAAATGAAATAGATATGTTTAGTGAACAAATCACCCTTCTGAAAGATGAATTAAATAATGCAAAACAGCTAGAAGAATCACTAAATGGAAGGAGTAAACAACTAGCAGAAATCACTAACACATCTAATGCTAGATTTAATGGAAGTAAGTCAGGATTAGGTGCCTCATCTAGTAAACCACCTGTTATTCAGAAAAACCATCTTTCACAACCCATAAACTTTATTTCTGAGAAAGGAAAGAAGAATACTGATCAAGTAAATAAGGTAAATAAAATTCTTGAACAAATTAAAACTAAGGGCAAAATAGAAAAACAGAAAACACCAAATAAAAACAAAGTTCAGCAATTTTCGTCGAACTCAGATCGACGAAAAGGGGCCAGTTCGTCGAACCCAGATCGACGAACTCTGGACGCCAACTATAGCTATCTTTATACGTCTAACTGCGATCGACGAACTTTGTATGGTTCGTCGAGCAGAGATCGACGAACGTGGGGCGCAGAGAATGAGCATGTTTATTCTCTGGGCAGAGATCGATGATCTCAACCCAATTCGTCAAACTCTGGTCGACGAACTTACATAAATTCGTCGAACCCAGGAAGATTTAATCAAAACCATAACTTTAACAGAAACTTAAATACCTATAGGAAATCATTTAATCCCCTAGCTGACTGGACCATTCCACCTAGGAGATACCACCCCCTAGGATATAAATCCCAGCAAGAATTTTCTGTCATTTCTAGTTTCTCCTATCAGCCATACAAAGGGCCCAAGGTAACCTGGGTCAAAAATCACTAACTATTTATATTGCATGTGAAAAAATGTCCAGTGGTAAATGAAACATGGTACCTATACAGTGGCTGCTCCAAGCATATGACTGGCAGCAAGTACATCTTATTCAACTACAAGTCCAAATTGGGGCCAAAGGTTATCTTTGGTGACTCAAAATGTGGTTAGTCAGAAGGAGTTGGAGAAGTAAAAATAGGAGCTGTCACATTCAGAAAAGTGACATATGTAAGTGGACTAAAGCATAACCTCATCTCCATAAGTCAATTATGTGATGATGGTTATCAGGTATACTTTAACCATTCTACTTGCTCTATCATTGATAAAAACAACCAAACTGTTTTAACTGGAAGTAGACAAGGCAATATTTATCTAGTAAATTTTTCTTCTACCACAACTGATATCTGCTTACTGAATTTAACTAGTAATCAGAATGATTTATGGCACAAAAGACTAGAACATGTAAATCTGAAAAATATAGCTAGGTTATCTAAGCACAACCTTGTTAGAAGTCTACCTTCTGCTCCCTATAAGAAGGAAGGTCTCTGCAGGGCTTGTCAATTAGCAAGCAAACTAAAACTAGCTTCAAATCAATTAATAAGAGTGATTCACCTAGGATCTTATACTTGCTACACTTGGATCTTTTTGGACCCATTGCAGTACAAAGCCTAGGAGGGAAATCCTACACCATGGTTATTGTGGATGATTTCTCTAGGTTCAGTTGAGTATTCTTTCTGAGAACAAAGTCAGATACATTCAAGGTTCTTACAGATTTTCTCAGGACCATATAGATTGAATTCTCTACTCATGTTGCATTGATCAGAAGTGATCATAGCATAGAGTTTGAGTCTCTTCTTATGCATGAGTTCTGTGAGAAGGAAGGTATCAGGCATTGCTTCTCAGCTCCTAGAACTCCGTAGCAAAATGGGGTAGCTGAAAGGAAAAATAGAACACGCATTGAAGCTGCAGGTACATTACTTGCTGATGCATACATTCCACTAACCTTTTGGGCAGAGGCTGTAAGCACTGCAAATTATGTCCTGAATAGGAGTTTAATTCATAAACTAAAAAATAGGACTCCCTATGAATTAGTCAAAGGGAAGAAACCTAAAATTAACTATTTTAAAGTATTTGGTTGTACATGTTATATACACAATAACAAAAAGAAATACATTAGAAAGTTTGAAGCTAAGGCTGAAGTGGGAGTTTTTCTAGGACACTCCCAAGTAAGCAAAGCTTATAGGGTATTCAATAAATCAACATTAAAAGTAGAAGAGTCAATTCATGTTTCTTTTGATGAAACTAACATGTATTGCAAGGAGAAAGGAGCTTCTACAATTAGCAACTTGCAGGGACCCCACTTGTGTGAGACATTGGATGGACTAAACCTCACCCAAGAGGTTCCCACTCATCCCTCTCCACAGGTCATTGAAGATAGTGAAGAAGATGAAGCTGAAGAACATGAGCCTCAACCAACAGCAAATTTAATTCCACAAAAGGAACTTATTCAAAATGTCGTTGCACAACCAACTCCACCCACTGATTTTATCACACTTAGGGATCACCCCAGATATCAAGTAATTGGAGTCATTTTAGCAGGTGTACAGACAAGGAATCAACTCAACCAAGACTTGATGTATGCCTGTTTTCTCTCTCAGGTTAAACCTCTAACCATTAATGATGCTGAGCAAGATCCCAACTGGATCCTTGCAATGCAAGAGGAACTAAACCAATTTGAGAGTTGTAGAGTTTGGGATTTGGTTCCAAGACCCCAAAACTACCCAGTTATTGGAACCAAATAGTTTTTCAGGAATAACCTTGATGCGCAAGGAGTTATTGTGAGAAACAAGGCTAGGCTTGTTGCTCAAGGATATAGACAAGAGGAATGAATTGACTATGATCAAACCTTTACACCAGTGGCAAGGTTGGAAGCTATAAGGATCTTCCTTGCCTATGCAGCATTCAAGAGGTTCAAAGTCTTTCAAATGGATGTGAATAGTGCCTTCCTAAATGGAGTATTACAAGAAGAGGTTTATGTAGAACAACCTGCAGGTTTTGTTTCTCCAACTTATCCCTCTTATGTTTTTAGATTAAATATGGCTCTTTATGGTCTAAAGCAAGCTCCAAGAGCTTGGTATGAGATCTTAGCAAGTTTCTTATTAGAACATAAATTTACAAGAGGAACTGTAGATAAAACCCTTTTCACTAGACATCATAAGTACCAAATTTTGTTAGTACAAATCTATGTAGATGTTATCATATTTGGCTCTACAGATTCAAAATTGTGCAAGAGGTTTTCTGACCTCATGCATTCTAAATTTGAAATGAGTTGCATGGGAGAGCTTTCATATTTCCTTGGTCTCTAAGTGAAATAACTCCCTGATGGCATTCTTCATCTCACAAGCAAAATATGCTAAAGAACTTCTAAAGAAGTTTGGGATGGCTGATGCCTCAGCAAAGAAAACTACCATGGCCACAAATGCTGTTGTGGACTCTGATATACCAGGAAAACGTGTAGATCAGAAACTTTATAGGGGCATTGTTGGGTCCATATTATACCTCATAGTAAGTAGGCCAAATATTATGTTTGCTACATGCCTTTGTGCTATGTTCTAAGTGAACCCTAAAGAATCTCATCTAATTTTCTTAAAAAGGATTTTAAGATATATAAAGAGTTATCCTGATCTAGGCCTATGGTATCCTGCTGAATCAGAATTTGAGTTAACTGGATACTCTGATGCTGATTTTGCTGGATGCAGGGTAGATAGAAAAAGTACTACAGGAACTTATCAGTTCCTGGGTATGAGACTAGTATCTTGGTTTTGTAAGAAGAAAACATCAGTGTCAACATCCACTGCTGAAGCAGAATATATTGCAGCAGGCAGCTGTTGTTCACAAATACTGTGGATACAAAAGCAACTTCTAGATTATGGGTTCAACTTAAATAATTCAACCTTATTATGTGATAATACTAGTGCTATAACCATAGTACAAAATCCAGTTCACCGTAGTAGGACAAAGCATATTGATATTAGACATTATTTCATTAGGGAGTGTGTAGACAAAAATAAGATTAAACTTGTCTATATCTACACTGATTTACAAAAAGCTGATATATTCACCAAACCTCTGGATGAGAAAAATCATGCTTTCTTTCTTAATCAGCTGGGAATGATCAATGGAGAAAACTTAGCTTAAGTTCTGTCTGCATTTGACGAATTTTCCAACGTTCACCGAACGGAGTTCGACGAACCGGGGAAGGTTTGAGAGATATTCGTCGAACGGAGTTCGCCAAATTCTCTATGTGAAATAATTTTCATCGACCGGAGATCGACGAACCTTGCTTCAGAAGATATTCGTCGACCGGAGTTCGACAAATTGTCTTCAAGTCTTCTGAATGAGATCGACGAATTATTTATTATTAACTCATTTCGTCGACCTCAGCTCGAAGAATAAATTTTATTTTCGTGGAATAGAGATTATCGATTCATATTCTGGAAAACCTTATATCTAGGTTTTCTTCGACCTCCATCCCGCGCTTTCTGTTCCTTTGCACTTGATCGCCGTTTCTCTCACTTTTAGGTGATTCCATGGTGATTCCAGCAGGAGGTCTAGCCGCTATGAAGTTTGACACTAGCTTTGATGTCGACTTCGAATCATTCCAGCACTCAGATCCAATCTTCCTATATATTCTGGAACTTCTGGAAGAACAGAATCTGAAGAACCTGATGACCACCAGGATAAAGTTGGTAGGAACAAAAATCAGAGAATGGGTCTACACTTCATCCACTTATGAAGACAATACTATGACAGGATCAATCGCCGGTAACACTGTATCCTTAACCCCCGCGGTTTTAACTGAATTTTTTGGTTTGACAAATGGCGAAGAGGACTTAGAAATTGATTCTGAAGAGTTTAATATGATGCTAAATCTGATGGGTTATGCTGGTGACAACCCAAATAAATTGTTGAAGAGACATTTGTCTGCAGCATACAAGTTCCTAGCAGACATTGTTGGGAAGGTCTTGCTTGGCAAGCATACTGCCCATGACTACATCACAAGACATCAGTTCTTGGTCATGTGTGCAGTAATAAATAAGAAGCAAGTGGACTGGGCTCAGATCCTTTTTGATCTGATAAAGAAGAAAAATAACAAGAAAGAAGTATGTTTTGGAAGTATCCTAGGGCTCTTCCTCAAGGAAAAGGCTGCTGAATCACTGGTCTCCCAGACCTTCTTCATCAATGCCAGTAAAATGCTCACATGTGCCTTATTTGGCAGGTGGGAGAGGTCAATCACCATGCCCACTAAGGCTTCTACCTCTTCCACCCCAACTTCTGAAGGCACCAGGGCTGTTAAAGCCACTCCCACACCTGCTGCAGAGACTCATCCCACACCACCATCTCTTCCAGCACCCCTTCCAGCAAAATAACTCATTTCCTCCCCCATTATATCTTTAACACCCCAATCACCACAGCATACTCATGTTCCTACTCCACCTCCATCTCCACCACTTGACATAACTGACATTCCATCTACCCCTCTTCAAGAAAATCCACAACCAACACCTCCTAAATCACCTCAAGACACCTACATTCATACACCACCATAGTCTCCACTTCCCCCACATTTATTTTCCATACCATCCTACATCCTACCATCAGACACCATAATGCAAGATGCGACCCTTCCATCCCCATCAACATCTCACCTTAACATATCTGATGTTCCACCCTCTATTCCCTCACTAGTAGTCACCCCTTCAACACCAACTGCAACACCATCTACAACTTTCTCATTGGACCCCACTACCATCTCATCTATCATCACCATCATCACCCCTCTTCTGAAATCCCTAATAACATAGGCCATTACACCTCTTGCTACCACCATTCAATCTTTATCTGCTCAAATCTCTGCCCTCACTGCTGCCCCCTCCTCATTCAGGGGCCTGACCTTAATTCCTACTGAAACCAGGCAGGGGGAGATGCCTGATGATGATGCAGCAGCTACAGCCTCAGATACTTCAGCTCCAGAACCAACAGATACTCCAGTCCACACAACAGCATATACATATTGTATAGATAATGATTTAATTGATTTAATTGATTTTATTGATACTGATATGGACATTGATGAAACTGTTGGTGATTTTATCCTCAATACCACAGTTAATTTACAAGAATTGCTGAAAACTTTTGATACTGTAAATATGCATCCTCCTCCAGCAACATTCACTAAGCCACATTTGGCTATTGTACCTTATACTCCTCCTGTCAGTCCGGCGGTTGCTAAGCAACTCTGTAACAGTTTTGATATTCTAGTTTCTGCATCAACCTCTGCAGTCATTCCATCCTCTCTAGAAGCTATCTCAGCACCAATCTTTGTGATGGATGACTCCCCTATGCCAGATGTAGATGAGTTGATCTTGGATGATATTGAAGAAGAAAATAAGGCAGCAGCTGAAAGCTCTGTCCCAATTATTTTTGATTCTTGTATAGTCTCTTCTTCAACTACTGCTGAAACTCCAGCTTTTGAAACTTCTGCTCATGCTACAGAAAAGACTGTCACTTATGATAAAGCCTTGAAAGCATTGGATGCTCTATATGATAACCCTCAGAGTTCTGGCAGTTAAGATGACGAAGATGATGATGAAGAAGATTCAGATGAAGAAAATGCTAAGAAGAAGAAGAAAATGCTGTCAAAGAAAAGGAAAGCCCCTCCTCCTCCTGCTGCTAAGCCAAGCTCAAAGAATGACACCCCATTCTATATTCTTCAAAACATTACTCCTTATAAAGTAATGTTAGCATGGATGTGGCTGTCTAAAAATCAGAAAAAGGAGAGGAAATGAAGTAGGAAATATTCTCCACGACCAGTTCAGAGATACAGAAGAGATCCACCTCCTCCACCTCCTCCAGCAGCTAGTACCACTAGCTCTAGCTCTCATAGATCTGCCCCTATGCAAACTTATCAGAGTCATCAAGGGAGATCCTCTGGAAGCAGTCAGCAAGGGCATCATTCTTCAGGAAATCAACAACAACAACAACAACAACATCAACAGCATCAGCAGCAACAACTAACTCTCTCTGCAGAACAGAAAACTAAGAGTCCTGAAAGACCAGATTCACCTCCTATTCCTTTTGAGGATCCTGAAACAGCTAACACTGCTAAAATGGCCAGATTCCAGGAACTTATTGGTCTATCCTTGATTAATAAAGCAAAAGCTGAAGGCAAATTCATATCAGAATATACAACTAAGTTAAAATACAGGAATGAAGAACTAAAAAGATTTGATAAAGCCAACAAACTGTTTAATGTTGATGATTACATGAAGCTAGATACTAAAGCAGTTGTCCCCAGAACTACATTACTGAAGATTATTGGGGCAGCTGATATGACAATGATACAGGCACAGGATTTGGATCCAAAGAGAGAAATTATCTTTACCAAGCCAGGAGAAAAGCCTAAAGAGGACAAGACCATAGAGAAGAAGCAGAAGAAGTAATCCTTACTTTGTTTTAATTTCTTTTCTTCTCCTTCTGCATTTGCTTTCAAACTGTGTTATCTGTTTAAACAAAGCTTATGCACATATATATCTGCTGCATGTGTTGGTAATTCTCTGCCAGATATATCTTTTCTTGCTTTGTTTATTTTTATGATTATGTCTTAAGTCTATTAGTGACCTCACCCAAATAGGGGGAGATTGTTGGATCCCTAGTTGATTTGGGTTAGGTTCACTAACTTAGGATGTGACCCAACATGTATAGCCTGAGTCATAATTGTTTCCTAGAGTTTAGGCCAAGTCCTTAGAGTCAATATCAGATGTATCAGCTATCAACAAGACCATCAGAGGCTCAAGACTTAGAAGATTTCAAGACTAAGTAAAATGAGTTCGACGTTCGTCGAATTCAGGTCGACGAAAGGCGTTCTCAGCTCGACGATTTTGAGATAATTCTCTGAGCTGAGCTCGACGATCTTCATTCTGAAATAATGCAATTTACAAATTATGCTCTCAAAAAGATTTTTGAATTAATTCTAGAATCGTGAAATTGGCTAAGGGGGTTGATGTTGGTTTATTAAGCGGGTTTGGATTTTGAGGTGAGGTAATTTTTTCTCGAACGTCCATTGTTTTCTTTTTGGATTATTAGGAAAATGAAATCTTATTTTCCTAATATCATTTTTTTCAACTTCATAATAATAAAATTAACCCAATGTATATGTGCAGGAGTAATGAATTTTATCCTCTTACTCCATAACATATAATCATTTTAAATTATTGGGTGCCTATGTTTACGGAACAAAATCTTATTCCCATTGACATAGGATCTTTTAAGGATAAAAAATTTATCATGCCAAGTAAGTCATGATAAATAAGGGGAGAAAAGAAAACTAGCTTTTAATTAAAAAAAAATTTGAGAGCAATCTTAATAAATTGTACGTTCCAATTTTTCAGAAAGCTGAAAGTAAACCAATTAAATTCTATAGTCATTATTTTCTAACATAATACACATGCTCTTATTAATGAAAAATTAGAAGTATTGCCTAAAACGAGTTCGCTATTTTTAACAAAGCATAATGAATTCTTTAAAACTTAACCCCGGCTATTTAAATTTTTCAATCAATAATTAACAAACGAATAGCGAACAAAGAATTAATAAAATTCACATATAAATAAACTTAAAATAAAATTTTTGAATAGCTAGAAAATTAAGAATGGAATAGTTGATTTATTTGTTTCAAAAACATTTTTTTGGATTTTTATAGTTTTTATCAGCATTTTTGGTGTTTTTAATTTATTATCTTTTTTTTGAATTTTTGTTTTGTTTTACACTCTTTTTTTTTGAATTTTTGACTTATTATCTTTTTTTGTTTTTAAAATATACATACGAAAAAAAATGATATATATATTTGTTGAACTATTTTTTTCTTATCTAATTTTTGGTTTTTATAAGCAAATATTTACAAAATAACGAAATAGAGAAACGTTAATTACAAAGAAGAGAAAGAAAGGAATAGATGAAAAAGAGAAATTACAAAAATATTTAAAAAAATATTTACAAAAGATATGTGCATAAAGTATGTACAAAATTATTTACAAAATAAAAGTAAATAATTTTTTTGAAATTTTGTTTTATAATTTTTTTGGAATTTGTGTTTTATAAATTTTTTTTTACAAAAAGAAAGGAAAAGAATTTTTTTTTGGATTTTTCATTTTATATTTTTTGATTTTTTTGTTATATATATTTATATTTTTTTTATTTTTGAAATGCAGAAAGTAGAAGTGCAGAAAAATAAAGCACGAAAATACCCACATACTTAAGTCCAACATTGTCCCCAATGTTGCAACGTAAGTATGTAGAACAAAAAGAAAAGGTAATATGTACAAAGAAAATAAAGAGAGTGGGGGGGGGGGGGGGTAGAAGCTTCGCTGCACCGCGTTCGGGGAGGCCCATCAGAAACCCTGTATGTATTAGAAAAAGTAGCAAACATAATAAATAAAGAGCGATAAAGATAAGCGTGGGGTGCCTCCCCGGAGCGCTTTGTTTATAGTCGTGTAGCTTGACTATTATTGCGGGCTTATAATGTTGAGGAAAGCTATGGTTTCGTTAAAACCGATAATTGGACCGCCCGCTATATAAGACTTTAACCAATGACCGTTTACTTTAAACGAATCTTTTTCTGGGTGGGAGATGACTACGGTCCCAAATGGCCAAACCTCTTCAACTTTGAAGGGGCTGGACCATCTAGATTTTAGTTTAACCGGAAAAAGCCTACGATGTGAACTGTAAAGAAGGACATGATCGCCCGGAGAAAAAAATTTTAGGGACTTTATTTTTCGATCGTGATATAACTTAGAACGCTCCTTATAGAACTTATTGCTCTCATTAGCGTTCGCATGTCATTCATCGAGCTCGTTTAGTTGCAGTTTTCTATTCTGAGTGGCTTAGTTGGCATCGAGGTTTAAGAGTTTTAAAGCCCAAATAGCACGATGTTCTAGTTCTACGGGTAAATGGCACGCTTTGACATAGACTAACTGAAAAGACGTACAACAAATTGCGGTTTTGTATGCCGTCCGATACGCCCACAACACATCGTCGATTTTGACGGACCAATCTTTCCAATTAAGTGAAACATTTTTTTCTAATATTTTCTTAATCTCTCGATTTACTACCTCGACTTGGCCACTAGTTTGCGGGTGGTAGGGGGTTGAAAGTTTGTGCGTGACGCCGTATTTAGCTAACGTCTTAGACATTTGGATGTTGTAGAAATGCGTTCCCCGATCACTAACAATTACGCAAGGTGTGCCGAAGAAAGAAAATAGTTTTTTAAGAAATATAATGACGACTCGCGCATCATTGGTGGGGAGAGCTTGGGCTTCCGCCCACCTCAATATGTAGTCAACAGCCACTAAAATATATATATTTTTCAAAGAAGGAGGTAGGGGGCCAACAAAATCTATGCCCCATAAATCGAAGACTTCACATTCTAAAAACATGTTTTAGGGCATCTCGTCGCGACCAGAGATGTTGGCCGACCGCTGACAGCTATCGTATGAGCACACAAAATTATGAGCGTCTTTGAAGAGAGTGGGCCAAAAGTAGCCCGCCTCTAGCGCCTTCCGCGCGGTACGGTTAGCTTGATAATGCCCACCAGCCAGACCCGCATGGCATTGTCGAAGTATTTGCATTCACTCCACACCCACAACGCATCTTCGGACTGCTTAGTCTGCGCAGATACGAAAAAGAAAACGGTCCTCTCAAAAGAAATATTTCAAGTCAGAAAAGAATTTCTTCTTTTGCTGGCTTGAAAAGTCTTTTGGGACCACCCTCGCAACTAAATAGTTCGCAAAATCTGTGAACCAAGGTGGGGAAGAAGAACTAGTTTTTAAGGCTAGGAGGCATTCCTCGGGGAATCTGTCATTTATGTCAGATTCGACGAGCGCTTTCGCACTGGGATTTTCTAAGCACGAGAGGTGATCGACGGCTAAATTTTTCGCGCCCTTCTTATCCCGGATCTCTAAATCAAATTATTGCAAGAGGAGGATCCATTGAAGAAGGCGGGGTTTCGCATCATTTTTAGATAATACATATTTAAGGGTGGAGTGATCGGTAAATACGACAAATTTAGATAGCGTTATATACGAGCGAAACTTATCAATAGCGAAAACGACGGCTTAGAGTTCCTTTTCGGTTGTGGTGTAATTTACTTGTGCGGAAGTGAGCGTCTTGCTAGCATAATAAATTGGATGAAAGTGTTTGTCTACACGTTGGCCAAGAACGGCAGCTAAGGCAATATCACTAGCGTAGCACATAATTTCAAACGGAAGGGTCCAATCGGGCGCCACTAAAATTGGTGAACTGATAATTTTTTGTTTTATGAAATTAAATGCAGACTCGCATTTGCTACTAAAGACAAAATTTGATTCCTTTTCCAAGAGGCGAGTAAGAGGCTTTGTTATTTTTGAAAAATCTTGAATGAATGTCTATAAAATCCCGTGTGGCCTAAGAAACTCTTAATAGATTTAACGTTTGTTGGTTGCGGAAGTTTTTCTATTATTTCTACCTTGGCCTTATCTACCTCCATCCCCTTAGATGAAATCATATGGCCGATAACCAAACCTTCTCAAACCATAAAGTTACACTTTTCCCAATTTAAAACGAGATGCGTGTCCTCGCATCACTGGAGGACACGATCTAGATTTCGAAGACAAGACGGGAAAGAGCGTCTGAAAACAGAAAACTCATCCATAAAGAACTCCATAATATCTCCTACTAGCTCGCCAAAGATTGCCAGCATACATCTTTGGAATGTAGCTGGCGCATTACAGAGGCCAAATGGCATTCTTCGGTAGACGAAGGTGCCAAACAGGCAGGTAAAAGTTGTTTTCTCTTGATCATCAGTGGAAATGGGGATTTGGAAAAACCCTGATAAACCATCAAGCAAACAATAAAATGGATTACCGGATAAATGCACCATAACTTAGTCTAAAAATGGTAGTGGAAAATGGTCCTTACGGTGGCATCATTTAGTTTTCTATAATCGATGCACACCCGCCAACCCGTAATAGTATGAGTTGGGACGAGTTCATTGTGCTCATTCTCCACTACAGTAAGACCGCCCTTTTTGGGCACCACGTGAACGGGACTAACCCACGCACTATCAAAAATGGGATAAATAATCCCCGCATCTAATAATTTAATTATCTCGGCTTTAACGATGTCATTCATGTTTGGGTTAAGACGTCACTGCGGCTGAATTATTTTGCGGTAATTATCGTTGAGAAAAATCCTATAAGTGCAAAAAGAGGGGTTAATCCCCTTTATGTCAGAGATTTGCCACGCAATTGCGTGGCGATGTTTAAGCAAAACTTCCAATAAATCGGAAGTCTCTGAATCACTCAAGTATGAAGAAATAATAACGGTAAGCGTATCGCCTTTTACCAAAAAAGCGTATTTGAGTGATTCGGGTAAGGGTTTAAGATCTAGGATGGGCGGTTCTTCTAGGGAGGTTTTAATTCCTATGTATTTCTTACCAATTGGTTCGGAAGGCAAGTCTATAGAGGTATCCTCATCGCATTCAAAATTTTCGAGCGCATAAATATCGTCGGTTAAAAATACGGACTCGAAAATGGGAGAAGAACGATCTCCAAAAAAGGCATCTAAAGAATAGCAGAAATCGTCTCTCGATGATGAGTCTTCCATCGAGGGATTAATAAAGAGAGTAACTTCATCATCTCCTACCCGAAGGAGGAGACGACCGTTACTCACATCTATTAGTGCACGGGAGGTGGCGAGAAAGGGGCGATCGAGTATTATTGGTACCTCGACGTCCTCCTCGATGTCTAAAATGACGAAGTCCACCGGAAATGTAAACTTGTTTACTCGGACAAGGACGTCCTCCACTACCCCAATGGGGAACTTAACCGAGCGATCCGCTAACTGGATGCGCATATTAGTAGGGGTCGGAGTGCCCAAACCTAATTTTTTAAAGAGCGAGAATGACATCAAATTAATGCTTGCGCCTAAATCTGCAAGAGCGTATTTTACTAATATATTGCCAAAAAGGCACAAGATGGAAAACTGTCCCGGGTCATTTTGTTTTGGGGGCAATTTATTGGTAAGGGCCGCCGAGCAGTCTGCGTTGGGAGAGATATGCGAAATATTTTCCATTTTTTGTTTATTAGAAAGAAGTTCTTCCAAATATTTCGCATACTTAGGCACCTGCGAGATCGCCTCGCAGAAGGGAACATTAATATGAATTTATTTTAATGGTAAAATAAATTTTTTATAATGTGCATCCTTACGCTCATCATCTAACCTATGCGGATATGGCAGGACCTTGTTTAAAATAAGTTTTTCGTTTAAAATTGGTAAAGGCGTCGTAATAGAAGTAGGGGGAAGAGTGGTCGGAGGTGAAATATGTACCTAAGGATCGGTCCGTTTTAGATCGACCACCTCCTTAGCGCTACGGAGGGTTATAACATTGGCATTCTCCCACGGATTGGGCTTCGTGTTTCTCGGTAGTTCCCCGAGCGTGCGCTCGGAAATCATTCTCGCCAGTTGTCCAACCTGTTGTTCAATGGTTTTTAGCGATCCGGTGATCTTCCGGATATTTGATTTGTTGGACGTTATGTATTTAAAAAAAATTTCCTCCATCGGGGAGGGTTTTGGAAGAGGGGGAAGCGATGGAAATCCAGGCACAAAAGAATTGGGGGGACGCTGCGCATTGTTCGGGTTGCTCCAAGAAAAATTGGGGTGATTCCTCCAACCCGGATTATAGTTATTACTATAAGGGTTGTCGTTGGGGTTGAAGGAAGGCCGACACGAATTTTCTATGAAATCCACGAACTCTTCAGCCACGCAGACGTTTGGGGGAATAAAACAAGGCGGAGTGGAGGAGGCAGTAGACATCTCCGCCACCTGCTTTGTTAACCTTTCAACTTGAAGGGTTAAGAGAGCAGTGGCATCCACTTCAAAAAGGCCAGCCGCCGACTTTGGGCATCCCCGTGGGACGTTCCATTGGTAGGCGTTCAATGCCATTTCTTCGAATAAAGCCCAGGCAGCCTCGGGGGTCTTATTGTTAAGGGTGCCCCCGGCAGCTGCGTCAATCATTTGACGTTTTTGAAAATTAAGGCCGTTATAAAAAAATTTTACCTGCAACCATGTTGGCAGCGCGTGGTGCGGGCACCGGCGGAGGAACTCCTTAAACCATTTCCAAGTCTCATAAAAAGACTTATGATCATTTTGCACAAATGAAAAAATGTCCGCCCGCAACTTTGCAGTTTTTGCAGGCGGAAAATACTTCGTCAGGAATCGCTCTGTCAACTCAGCCGAGGTCGTGATACATCCTCACGGGAGGTAATTCAACCACGCCTTTACTTTGGACTTAAGGGAAAAAGGAAATAGGCGCAATCGAATGGCGTCATCAGTGACGCCATTAATCTTGAAGGTGTCGCATATTTCGAAAAAATTAGACAAGTGGACATTCAGGTCCTCGTCCGGCAGCCCATCGAACTGCACGACATTTTGGACCATTTGAATGACAATTGATTTTATTTCGAAATTATTATTCGCCGCCGTAGGGCAAACAATACTAGACCCAGTATCATCCAGGTTAGGCCGGGCATAATAAGACATAGTACGCTCGGCCGTCGGGGCAGGGTTATGGGCGGCCATAACTACGACAGAGGGTTCTCTGATAGATTCTTCGGGGTCTAAAGAAGGAATTCGGCGTTGATATTAAATACGCAAAATGGAGCGTTTGATCTCAGGGTCGAAGACAAAATCTTCAGACTCTGAGGGTTGTCCACGGGTCATACACCCAAAAACAATTAAAGATAAATAAACTCTTTTTTTTGATTTTTTAAAATAGAGTTTTTAGGTTTAAAATTTTTAGTTTTTTTTTGTTTATAGAAAATAAGTAAAAGTAATATACTCCGGAATTCAAAATAACAACTCAAGAGATTCCCCGACAACGGCGCCAAAAACTTGATGGCCGGCGAACAGACTCATATTTAGGTGGTTGGTTCGATGAGTCGAATGCCGCGAGCTTGCTAAAAAGCGAGTTTTTAACGAAAGGAGGCAAGTGCACCTATCACATATAGTACTCGATATTCGGGGGAATACTGAGGTCGTATTATTCTCGGGGTCGGGTTGATTATCCCTAATGTTCCAGGAGTAACTATTATTTTACTGAAAATTCCATGGGGATTTTAATTAACTAAGGCGGATAAAATAAAAGTGCGAAAATGATTTAGAAAATTCGATGAAGGGTTAACGCTCGACACCGAATCAGATTAAGACTAAAATAACTTTTAATAATTATTTAACTTAGTTTTCAGATAAATAAAAGGCAACTTGGCCATGGAGGTTCCACTAATATGAGCTCACCTAGCTGTAGGGATATCGCTCACCTGAATGCTAAGAATATTCGACCGAACGTTAGTCCGACGAAGGATTCGTCTTAACGACCGCTTTACGCTAAGAACCCGGCTATTGGGTGGGGAACCCAATCTGGTAGAATTACGCTTGTCCTCTCTCGAGGGTATGCACGCAACTCTATTTACCAAGGGGTGATCTGTCCATACGCACGGCCTCTCGCAAGCTAGCGTATGGATAACGGAAATAGAGCCCACACATTGATATGTGGTTCTACGCGTCGTTAACCCGAGGTAAACCTTAAGTCCTAGAATTAAAGTGAAAATAAAGAACTTTAATTATTTCAAATCATTTTATATATCCCAATGTATTCGATGTCGAGGCTAATAACGATTAGCCACTCATCGGTATAGGGACGGCTTTATAATTTGATGAGGTACGAGTTCGAGACTAAATGCTGAAGGGTTATAAAAAGAAGACATAAAAAAATAATAAACATTTAGAAAACTAGAAAAGTTAGCTAATACGAGAACTCACACAAACTTCAAATTATAAATAAAACAGAAACTAAGTTGCAAAAAAATTAAATACCTACTCCTACTCAAACATGTAGGCGGGAAATAAAAGCACGCCATTTAACTCTTAACGAGTGGATGGAAATAAATGCAAGTACAATTCCTAATCAAACGAGTAGGCGGGAAATAAAAACACGCCATTTAACTCTTAACAAGTGGGCTGAAATAAATGCGCACACGCACACACTCTACATGAAATAAACATAAAAACTCACTCTACTGAAAATTAAAACGCACACACACTTGCATAAATGAAAAACGCACACAAACTACAAAAAGTAAAACAAAAGCACACACTCTACATGAATTGAAAGAAAGCAATAAACTTATCTGCTACACACACACACTCTTCATAATTGAAATAAAGCGATAAAATGAAGCATGAATATTTATCTCCTACACTCACACACTCTACATAATTGAAGAAAGCATTAAAAATTATTCTCATACACTCACTCACACAACATGGAATTTAAAAGAACAAAATGGAAACCTAACTCATACACTCACGCACACAAATTAAAAACAAAATGGAAGTTACCTATAAATTAAAACAATTACTTTTTAATACTTAGATTTACCAAAAACACATAAAAAGAACTAATCAAATTTAAAAGAACAAAAGTTTTTCAAAACAAAGTAAAAAAACTAAAGCCTTTCAAAAATTAAAATTACAACTTTTTCATTCTTAGGATTTCATAAAAGTGATTAAAAAGTGAAAAGAAAGTGAAAAGAACAAAAAAGTTTTACAATCCTAAAACAAAGCTAAGTAAAAAAAACAAAATCACTTTTAAACCTCTTTTATAAATTCATAAGAATGAAAACATAAAACCTAAAACATGAATAAGATAAAAATCAAAATGAAACTATCCTAACAACATTTTTTTGCAAGTGAAAATACTATAGCATTTATAATATTAGCAAAACAAAATAACATGAATTAAAAACATGTCTTACAAACTCACACACACACATTTCATAAAGAGAAAAACAAAGATGAAACTAAGGATAAAATGAAGAAGAAAGTGGGCACACAAGTTCATTCCAAAGTCATTTAAGAAGAGAAAAGCCAACATATTTTTATTGATTAAATGAACTATTACAAGGCTAATACAAAGCTAATACAAAGCTAATACTAATATAAAAAGAAGAAGGAGAAAGTTCTCCTTACATGGCAAGGGAATACACCAGGGCAGCCCACAACACACACTAAACTTGGCTCAAAAAAGTGAACCCTTGGACCTTACAGAAATGTGCTATTTATAGGGAAACTTTTCTAAGTACACGCCCTCCGACATGGACATGCCGGGGGGGGGGGGGGGGGGGGGGGGCGTGTCAACACTATTTGCAATGTGATCCGACGATTTGACGGGAGCATTGACTTGCGGCTGATCACGAGGATGTCACGCCCTTAGTCACGGGCGTGACGGTGGGCATGTCGGGAAGGTGGAATTGGGCTCGGGTTGTGTCAAAAGTCGCCGGGGGCCTCTTGTTGGGCCAGCTGGAGGAGACACGCCCTATATCATGGGAGTGTTGCTAGGCGTGTCGGGTTGGGTCGACGAACGTCGAGCACAGTTTCATCGAGCGCGTGACACAGGCCTTGGTCACGGGGCGTGTCAAATGACACGGGCGCGGCATGTCAAACTTTTCTCCTCAAATTCTTCTGATTCCCCGTGAAATGAAGTGTCACGGCCTGGTCACGGGTGTGACCCAAAGTACATCGGCGTGTACTTACTTTTTTGGGCAATTTTCTGCAAATTTTTAGGAAATCAAAATAAACTTAAGTTAGTACAATTTTTACAAAAAAAGCATTTTATTAAATAAAACTAACTAAAAAAGACCAAATTAAACTAAAATGAAATAATAAAAATACTATAAATAAGGTATATTTACAACTTATCATGCCGCACGAATTGGGCGGTCTCAGCGGTCTGACCTCCCAGGCCGCGCATTGTTCCTTTGGTAGGCAAGGGCCGTGGGCTATTTCTGCAGTCCGTCCCTGCAGGCCACGCCCCTTGTCAGCTAACCTGCAAGCTTGTCTCAACAGGAGCCCCTTTGTCGGACTCGGATATCTATCCGCCCAGACCGCAACAATGACAAGCGGCCTGCCTCTAGACCACAGACCTTCACCAACATCAACAAACCTCTAGCTCGCCGCATAGCCAGATTGGCGACCTGACTCCAGGCCACCAACCAGCTAACCCAGTTTCCACCTCGTCAACAAGCGTGGCCTGCCTCATCAGTCTCGCAGGTCGCGAATCCCTTGTCACCCACCAGATGCGGCAAGTTCCATCCAATAAAGTGACGGACTCCAGCAACATGGGCAACCTGCTTCTTCAGTCCGCCTAAGGAGCGCGGATGCTCTAGCTCTTCGGCTACCTCCAAAGATCAGTGGGCATGTCCAGTTCATCGCGAGCTGGGCAGACTCGAGGTGCAGTCAAATCTTCCAGTGCGCCTACACTGATGAACCTCAGCTCCAGCTTCAGCAGCCAGCCACTTTGTTCGTAGTAGAGGCGGACTCAGTTGATCCTCTGTGAACTCAGCAGATATCCTTCAACTCGCACCATTAGCGCGTGCTCAGATCAACAGCGGCGGACTCCGTGGATTCTTCTCGCAGTCTGCCTTATAGCCTCCACACGCTTCTCCTCAGTAGCAGGCAGTCCCAGACCGCGCTGCATAGTGCGGACTATGCAGACTCAGCGGAAATCCTTCAACACGCACCCTTGGCGCGTGCTCACTTCAGTAGTGGAGGACTCCGCGGATTCTTCTCGCAGTCCTCAACGTAGCCTCCACCCGCTTTTCTCCAGCAGCAGGAAGTCCCAGACCGCATGACCTAGTGCGGACTCTGCGGACTCAGCGGATATCCTTCAACTCGCACCCTTGGCGCGTGCTCAGTTCAACAGCGGCGGACTCCACAGCTCTTCTTACTGTCCGCCACTCAGCCTCCAGCACTTGCTCCTCAGCCAGCAGTCTTGGCAAGGGCTTAATTAGCATGCGCGGACTCTTTATAGCCTGCCAGGAAGCAAACCACGTCCAGAAGCTAGCTCCAATCTGCGCGGCCTCATGCGGACTCCGCGGACTCGGCGGACTCAAGTCTTTACTGGAACCAGTTACCGTCTCACCGGGGGTAACGTCACCGAAAATAGTTACCTCCTCGGGCCTATAAATAGACCCCCATGCCTCTCATTTGGGGGACACTTTGCATTGTCTTGACAGTCTCATCGCTCTCACGCCGAAGATAGCCCATGGAAAGCTTCAGCCAACAACCTCATGCGGACTCCTTTTCTCAGTTCGCATCTCCACTCCTTCTAACCATGCGGCCTGTCGGCTTCTGTTTCAAGTCTGTGCATCCTCCTCTCTACCCTTAGTCGCGCGGCCTGCCGATCTTGCTCTCTAGTCTGCGCGGCCTCTGTTCGGCCACTTCTTCTTTAGCCGCCAGCTTCCCCAGTGTACCCTTTATTTTCTTTCCTGTAAAAGTGTATAACAAGCTATAATAACTCAATATTAATCAAAGGAAAGCCCGTCGCAAGAGTGGCATTTAAGCCGCGGCGGGTGAAGTCTGTTGTTGCCGCTGCCAGCGGCCCCCTTTCTTCTTCTCAGCTCTGCTTAATTGTCTCGGTGTCAACCATCCGAGCTCAACCGTCAAAGTAACCGTCTGCTCGACAGCTCCTGATCAACCTCCTACGTTGATAATCAACCTTCTCTGCTGATCATCAGTCTTCCCGGCTGCTCCCAACAAACCTCTCCTCTATCCCCGCAACCCTTGAATAAGTGTTTGCTCCACTCTCGAGCACTCAGAAGATTCCTCCCTCCTTCTCATCAACCCTGCAATCCTCTTCTTCACCTAGCTTGTGAGATTGAACAACCCGTTAACTAGGCGGTGCCGTTTTCGTGCATTAACATGTTAGACCTTTAATACTTAGTTAAATCAACCATCTTTCATCTCAACTAAAAGCATTTGACCTTGAGCTTACTTCTATCTTCCGAAGAACTTAGTTTTACCAGTAAGCCGACATATTTCCATTGGAGCAACAAAGCACGAAGCAAGGTCGCCATAAGATGAACGCCACCACCGTTATGCCGCCGACGAGAACAACTCGATCAATAGCAGCTAACCAAGTGTGCTTCCTACCCGCTACCTTCGTCGTTGAGTTACATGCCAAGTGGTGGTGGAAGTCAATTATGGGCTCCACTTTTGAAATGCGCATCTACACTAACATCAGTTGGAGTGAGATCTATAATGCTTTCCTAGAGCACTTTGTTCCCTCTACTGCTCGTGATGAACTCGAAGAAAGGTTCCCACAGCTAAAGCAGGGATACAAATTAGTCATGGAGTACCAACGGGAATTTCAGCACCTTGCCAGGGTTGCTGACTCTTATGACTTGGATGATCACGATTATGCGATGCAATTGTACCAGGGTTTCTGAGACCCCCTTAGGCATGATCTCTTGTTTATACCTGACTGAAGCCTTGCTCCATATTATAGACATGGCAAAATGATTGTAGGCGGACCACCTTAGGGTCTAGACTAGTAGAAAGAGACCAACAGAAGTGGTAATGGAAGTAGGGCGGGGTAGGAGGAGGCATTTTACATGGGGTAGAGGAGGAAACAAAGAGGTGGATGCAGATTTTTCTCTCAGAATTTTAGGATGGAGCATCTGGCCCCACAATTAACATTACCACCACGCATGCAGTTTCAAGCACATCAACAGCCCAGGGAGCCCATCATAAAATGTTGCTTCCAATATCACTAGCCTGACCACATTCGACGCTTCTGCCAGCAACTGGTTATAATTTTCCAAATTAACCTATAATCCCTCCAGAACCTCGGAGAGGTCGAGGATGCGGTCGAGGATGAGGACTATAAGGTGGGAACCCTAGACCTACTCGAGAGCAACTGTTTGTTGGAGCATGCATTCCATGCTTCCTAGTTTGCTAATAACAAATCTTGTTTGTATTTGATATTTGGATGTTTTTTTGGTGTACAGATAACACATGTGTATAACTAATATTTGTTTGGTGCTGAATCGGGTCAGAATTAGACAAGGGCAATATCGTCAAGTGTTATTGGGTATCGCGCCTAGGTGATAGCGCCACTAGACACAATACCGCTCGACAATCGACGCAATTCCGCTCGACGAAATCATGGCTTGGAGATATCACCATGCGATAGTAGGTATCGCCACAAGCGAGAGCGCCACTCGACGATTATCGTTCGACATTCGACGATATTCGTGGGACGTTCGACTATTTCCGTTCGACGTTCGACGTTCGACGATTTCCTGGCTAGCATTATTTCGCTATTGCCAGATGGCGATATCCCGTGTCGCTCAGCGATAGCGCCACTCGACGATTTTCGTTCGACGTTTGACGAATTCGTGGCTACCATTATTTCGCTATCGCCAGATGGCGATATCTAGTGTTGCTCAGCGATAGTGCACAATTTGGCACTCAACGTTTGTGCGATGAGAAAATGAGGAGTTCGTGGGACACGTGGCAGTAGTTACCACTATCGCCCGATGGCGATACCCAGTATCGCCCGCCGATAGCGCCAGAATATAAAAGCCTCTCATTTTCTGAGAAAGGGACGGATTTTTCATTCCCTGGAGTGCACTTACCTTCATAGACGATCCAGAGAGCTCCATAACTGATAGATACTCCATACTTCTAAGAAGGCCAAATAGTGCGGAAGATTGACGACACGCGCGAAGCATTCAAAGCATCACTTGTAAGAATTCATCGGCATCTTCAGCGCTTTGTTTGAAGGGAGTGTCTAGCCTAAAGTGCTCAAGTTGTTTTTGTTATTTTTTCATTTATTTTCACATTGTAATTGGAAGGGAAATCGACGCCTTGTGAGTGGCATCCAAGTCCTTGTGTGGCTTAGGGAGAAATCGCCGCCTTGTGAGTGGCGTCCAAGTCCTTGTGTGGCTTAGGTAGAAATCGTTGCCTTGTGTGCAGCGTCTAGATCGGGGTTAGATCTATGGGGAGGCTAGTAGCAAGATCTAGGGAGAGATACGCTTTAGCCTGCCGGTTCTTGGTAGAAGAACCGGCGAATACACTAGCAAATTATTTATTTCATGATCCTTTGTCTCTAGCTCTATAAAGACACATTGTATTCTTTGTAACTCTTTTGAAATATATCATTGTTGTTTCTAGCTTGTGTTCATTTGCTCTCTTCCATTACTTTGTTGTTGTTCATTTTATAAAGGTTGCTTAGATTGTGTAAGAAAATTAAAAAGTACCCTTATTCACCCCCCCCCATCTAAGGGCGCCGTAAGATCCAACACTTGGTATCAGAGCCAGGTTACTCCAAAAACAGTTTCACCACCGGGAGTAATGGCGCAAAACACGCACGCATTTTATGAGGGGCACGGTATTAGTAGACCTCCCTTATTTACGGACACTGACTACAACTATTGGAAAGCTCTAATGCGAAGCTTTCTAATAGCACTAGATATTGATTTTTGGGGTGTAAGACCCCTTCCTCCCCCTTACCAAGGAGGGCTACCGGGCCTTATGCCCAGAACTGCCGTCCTACGGTGGCACTAACGCATGGTTTAGTCGACACCGCAACACGGCAATCCTGTCGGCTAATACGATCATTTAACCTGTAGGCCAATATGAGAAGAAGAAGAAAAGCAGTATATCAATCTACTAGTCCATAAGTCAGAAAGTACAGATCATATGTATGAAATGAAAAGTACATCAACATAGTCCACAAAAGAGTACAAAATGAAAGAGTTATAAGGGCTTATGACCGGTACATCAAAATCAACAATCTCTCTCTCAAATAAAAACGGAAGCTATACTAGTACATCAGAATTCGTCCCACCTGAGGACGCACAGTAGTGGTAGTAGCCTGCTGTAGCGGTATCTGCTCCTCACGTCCTGTCTCCTCATCGTGCTGGTGCTCCATCTCCACGGGCTCCTAAAAATAGTATGGTCACCGACCATTAGTCAAAAAGACTAAGTCGTTTCCTCCGCACCTCGTCCCGCAACTCCTAGGCACCCAGCGGGAGGACGAAGCGGAGGACAACAAGGTGAAAGAAATTGTACCTAATCACCTAGAGGGGTGGGGGGTGAATAGGTGACCTTATCTTTTTAAACTTTTAGGCAGATTCAATTACATATTTCACAGAACATAAAACAGCAACCACAGAATCATACACACACAGAGTACACACAGTTTTATAATGGTTCCCCAAGGTCTGGGTACATCCACTTTCCCCCTTCGCCTATCTAGTAGTGTACTAGATTCGGCCAAACTCCTCCACTATTCCTCAGATCCTCAGATCTTACACTCAGAACCCCAACCAGGTTCCTACAACTCAGGCCCAAGGCCCTACCACTCAGTCTTCACAAAGACCTACACTCAGCCTTCAACAAGGCCTACACTCAGCCCTCAATGAGGCCTACACTCAGAGAAATGGATCTCCTACACTCAGGCACTCATGCGCTACCACTCATCCTTTATAATTTCAGGCTTACAACTCAGATCCCTAAGGATCCTACAAGAAATTAAGAATACAATGTATATACCTACAACTCAGAATAAGAGAGAAGAGTTGATAGGTTTCTTGATGAGTTCTTGGAAGAACTTTGCTGAGATCAACCTCACTTGGCTTTCTTCAAAGCTTCTTGAATGTAGAACACAATAGGGTTGAGTCTCTCTGCAGCTGATCTTCAATCACTGCTAACTTAAGAATCAGAATTCAATCTTAAACTTTCTTCACAGCCTGGTTCAACAGCTGTCTTCTTGGAAGGAGCTCTCTCTCTCCAACTACTTAGATCTTCACTTGAATTGATTCCTCAATGAATTGGTTGATCCTCTCCGATTGCTGACAGAATAAGCCTTTATATAGTCTTTATTCATGGTGACCGGCTAATCCGGTTTCTAACAGCTTTCTGACAGCTCTGACAGTTGTAGTAGACCGGCTGGATTGGAAGCTGTCAAGTCATCCAATCACTTCTTGAATTTTTTGTAACTGTCTGAAAGTGTCGAGACAGTCTGTCTTTAAGTGTCGACACTTATAGACTAAGTGTCGACACAAGTTGACTAAGTGTCGACACTAGCCTTCATGGTGTCGACACAACTCCTTGTGTTGTAGAATCTGCTTCTCGACACTGCTTCTTCAACATGTGTCGACACTGATATTGTGTGTCGACACAACTCCTTGTTCTTTAGTACTTAGTTGAATTCTTGTAAGTGTCGACACAACTCCTTTGTGTCGACACATCTTCTTGTGTTGATAATCGCTGAGTGTCGACACATTTTCTTAGTGTCGACACTTGCCTTCTGTGTTGATACTTGCTGAGTGTCGACACATTTTCTTAGTGTCGACACTTGTACTTAGACTTCATTGAAATTTGCTGAGTGTCGACACAGCATACTAGTGTCGACACTTTTTTAATGTGTTGAGACTTTTGCTGTGTGTCGAAACTGATCCTTTGTGTCGACACATTCTTCATGTGTTGAGACTTTGGCTGAGTGTCGACACATCTCCTTTTTGTCGACACTTGTACTTAGAATTTGTTGAACTTTTGCTGAGTGTCGACACAGCCTCCAAGTGTCGACACTTTCTCATGTCGACAAAGTTCCTCTAGGTGTCGACACTGCTTCTAAGTGCCGACACAGCTTCTCTGGACATTTCTTCATTGAGTGTCGACACAGACTGTATGTGTCGACACTTTCCTTCTAGAGTTAACTCTGCATCCCTGGTGTCGACACAATTACTCCAAGTGTCGACACTGCTTCTTTAGGTGTCGACACAAGTCTTCTTAAGTGTCGACACTTTCCTTCTGGGTGTCGACACATGGACTTAGAACCTTTTAAGCTTTCCCTGTAAATACTTAACCTGCACAACTAAACTCAAAACACATCAAATACATTTTGATGTATATCATTGAGTAGGGTGAGGCTTCTTCAAATCAGGTATATTTAATCCAATGTACCCAACAATCTCCCCCTATTTGGAGAAGTCATAACCCTTAGTCAATGATATACACCATATATAACAAAATCACAGTATGATGTAAAACAGGATTATATAATAGGGTTAATACATAAACTTGTATAAACAAACATGTATACACACATATTTCAGAACAATAATGTAATAAATTTAACACATATCACATAGTTCTAAGAACTTCAACATTTTCATTATTCAAAAGTTTACAGAAAGTTTTAATACAAGTGATTACACATAGTAAACTTAATCAAAATTTCTATCCTATTGCTGCTCAGGCTCCTTGATCACAATGCCCTTTCCTGATTGTATCTTTACTTGGACTGGGGCTTCAGCATCTTCAGCAGCAGCAGGCTTCTTTCCTTTAAGATCCTTCTTTTTCAATTCTTCAGCTTTGATCTTCTGCCTTTCAAAGTAATGATAAGGCTTTAGAAAGTACTTACTAGGCTTCTGGGCAGTAGGAGGTAGCTTTCCCATCTTAGCCTTTCTTATATATTGCACAATTGCCTCTTGCCTGGTCTCATGCTTCCTCCACTCTAGTTCAGAATACCACTTGTTTCTATCCGGGATATTGTCCTTGGCAGCCTTCCATGCAGTCAAGATGATATTCCTGGAAGTGGGGCTCCACTGTTCAAAATCAGGCCTCAATTCTGCTTGCTCCCTGAATCTCTTCTTATACAATTGGGCTTCTTGTTCTTTCTGCAAAGCCTCTTGTTCTTTCAGTATAGCCTTTGGCACTGGCTGAACCACTTTCTCTATGATGACCTTCTGAATTCCCTCAGGAGGGCTATACATTGATTGTATGTCTTGATGTACCATATCAAAGTTTGGTGGAGGGTATATTACTTGAGCCACTTCAGCTTGCTCCCCTCCAAGATAAGCAGGATTAATCCCAGACTCTGCAACATTGTCATCATCACATAATGGAGGATATCCAAGGGTGGCTCTGATGGAATTTGAAATGCACTTTGCATGATCAGATCCTGCTTTGACTAACACCCTCTCCCCCTTTATGACTTCTCTTTCAATGTGATCCCTCAGATCATCTTTGAAATCTTATCTGTGAATTCAGATAATTGACTCCATCTTTGTAGAAAGGTTTCAACCTTTGGAGTTTTTCAGTTATTAACTTCTGGGAATCCTAAAGTGCAGTAGTAACAGCAGTTAGGCTCTCTTGCAATGCTTTGTCAAATTATTCTTTGGCAGTGGTCAGGGCTGCATTCTGGGCAGTTGCTATATTCTTTAGTTCAGTTACAATGGCATTGTGGGAAGCTATCAAATAATCATTCATCCTTATCTGATTCTCCAGAACATAACCTTGCTTCACTTCAAGTTCTTCAAGTTTTGTCTTCAGTTTCTCTTGATGTGTGGCCAGATAGACTACTGCATTTCCTCTCTTATGGAAGCAGTCAGTCATTTCTTTCTTGTTCAGATTTACTTCAAATCTGATTGACTTGATGTCTTGGGACAAATCAAACTGCAGAGATTTATTCCCTTCATCTACATACTTTTCCAGAGCATGTCTTTGCTCATCAAGCTTAATTTGTAAAGCCACCATCAATGAACTGTAATTTGTTGATGGGGCAGGCTGTGGTGCAAGCTGTGCTGCAATTGTTTGTAAAGCCTTTTTTTAAGTCTGGCTTCTTATTTTGAAGACTTGGAACTTTCTCTTCTTGGCTCTTGCAGCCTCTTCATCCTCTAATGCAGATGTGCTATCAATGTTCACTCTGTCCTTAGGACTTGGAGGTAACTCCTTCTCAGTTCTTGGTGGTTACTCAGCTTCCTTTTGCTTCTCAGTCTCTTTGCCTGTAGTTTCCTCTATATTCTCCACTTGCTCCCCCTCAATAATTACCTTCTCCCCCTCAGCAGCAGCTTTTTCCACTTCAATGTCAGTTTGAAGAAGGTCAGGGAACAGTTCCTCCAAAGTAAATTCCTGTTGAGGATGGGGTGGAGAATCTCTTATATCATCAACAACTTGATCAGCAATAGATGTGTCCTTCATGACAACATCTTGGGGTTGACTAGGAATCTGAGGTTGCTGATTAACATCAGACAATCTGTCAGTCATATCTTCATTTTCAATAGAGAAATCTAATTGGTTGATTTCAGTTATTACCTCAAGTATGGTCTGAGTAGCTTGTTCACTCTCTAGTGGAGTTGGCTCTTCCACAAGTAGAGGCTCCCTATAACACCCCGGATTTTTGATTGCGTACGCATGATGGGAGTTACGTTGGCTTTGACAGTTGTTCGAGCATGGTTTTTCCACGGGCTTGCGAGTGGCTGTTTTGGTAGCCGATTTGCACGATTCCCCAGCAAACCGGAGTCCAGATGGGGACTCGGTGAGGCCTCTTAGGGAATGTTTGCACTTTTTCGCGCCCGGGAAATGTGCTCAAACTGAGTTGCTGGTACAGGAAACAAAAAAAGGTAAAAAGTTCTTAAGACAAAAATGGTCTAGGACGACACAAAAACTTTTTTCAAAACAGGGAAAAGTAGTCATTTTTGTGCGTGACACGCCCCCCGACACGGTCGTGTCAGGGCGTGACCCAGGGCGTGACCTGGGCATGACCTCCTTGACTCGACGATTTTCTTGTGTCGAGTTGAGCTCGATGAATGGGGTACACGCCCCGTGACACGGGCGTGTCACGGGCCGTGTCCCGCAGTGTCGAGTGTCGAGTGTCGAGTGTTGAGTGTCGAGTGTCGGGTGTCGAGAGACGGGACACGGCCTGTGACACGGGCGTGTCACAGGGCGTGTCCAGCTGTGTCGAGTGTCGACACTTTGTGTCGACAAGGTGTCGAGACACGGGCTACACGCCCTAGGTCACGGGCGTGACCGACCCGTCACGGGCATGTACCCGGCCGTGTACCGTGTGGATAAACTTGGATTTGCCGACTTTCTGTGCCGCTTAAGGTACACGCCCTGTGTCACGGGCGTGACACAGGGCGTGACCAGCCCGAAAATCAACTTTTTCTAGTTTTTTTGTGCCGTTCATTTCCTTGATTCTGCATCTAACGGTCCAGCTCTGTTCTGGAGGAAATAAGGCCGAAACAGAGTTTCTTCTTCTCATTTCACCTTCTCTTCATCTTCTTCCTCATTCCAAAAGGAACTCAAGGGAGCAAGGCTCAAGCAAGGCAAGGAAAGAGAGGAGCAGCCGTCGCGGCATCATCTCGGTTCAGGCAAGTGGTGTTCTTCACCCTTGCCAATCTTCTTTCTGGTTTTTTTTTGATTGTGCAAAATAGCTAGTTTCTCTTTCAAGTTTCATGAGCTTGTTCTTCTTGTTTTGGGTTCTTCGTCACTAGCTTTATTATGCTTTTGAATTTCCCTATGCTGAATGACTTCGATCTTCCATGCTTAGCTTTGTTTCGTTATCAAATCTATGTTAGGTTAATTCATGTAGTTATCTTGTTCATGTGATTCATGTATCTAATTTGATTCATGTTCTTGTAGCCTTTCAAATATATGTGATTCTTCCTTGATCAAAAGCATGTGATTCTTGTTCCAAACATGTGATTTATGTACTTAGCTTAATCAAACTCTTTCATGTGATGAAGTTCATCAAACTCTACGTTGGCAATTTGTCGTCATGTGTGAGGATAAAGGAAGGGAAAGTGGTACTTGGGTTATGGTGAGATTTGATTGTGGGGTTACGGTTAGGTTCGTTTATGGTGAGTTTTGCGAGGCAAAATGTGAACTATGGCAGAAGCGTGTGTGTGCGGATTTGGTAAGGGGTGGTGTGGGTTATGCCTTTGTGGCCACCGGGTTTGGATTTGTGGTGAAGAGCACCATTTTGGCCCCGGTTTGGGCTGGTTTTTATTGGTGCGTTCCAATTTAGGGCTGCCACCAAAAGACCCTTGCTGAATCGCATGTAACCGCTGCTTATGTTTCACTCGTTTAGTTGTTTCTTGTAATAAGGATGATGGAATGGGCATGTGTTTTGCCTTTTGCTTACTGTAGGTTGAGCAGGACTTGATGAAACTTGTACGCACTTGGTGCGTTTGGCATGTGTTTTGGTACGTTTTCCACTTGTTTTATTCACTCATTTTACTTATATGAAACATTGCTACGGGGTC
Source organism: Platanthera guangdongensis (assembly GCA_039583875.1). NCBI lineage: Eukaryota > Viridiplantae > Streptophyta > Magnoliopsida > Asparagales > Orchidaceae > Platanthera > Platanthera guangdongensis. Next base: position 41,785,199 of record CM077160.1, on the reverse strand, counting down.
GCTAAGCCCCTTCATGATATTGTATCAACATGCTGCTCTTCTTTTTATTGTATCTTCGAGGATTGCTGAGGTATTCTTTCTTGAATGCCTCAGGTGCAGGTTGTAGCCGGTTGAGCGGCTAGGTTTGTTGGTGGCATTTCTTGGGAGCTAGCCGAGCTTACTTAGCGAGGTAGTTCTTTTCTTTGTTGTACAGACATACATATGCCCCAATGGGTTCGTGTCAGCTTGTTGGCGCCCATTGGTGGCTTACTTTACTTGTGATATATGAATACTAGTGCTAATGTGACTCATTTGGATGATGTCTTCTTGCTCTTGGGAAGAATTTATGGTAGGTTGCATTAGATAGTTTTAAGCTAAACAAACCTATTATTGTATCCATGCATAACATGTTTTGGTTACCAAACACTTATTTTCCAAATGACGTAAACAAAGAGGATTTCTTATAGTAGTATCACTATAGACTGCATATAGGAGATTGTCATAAATAAACAAAGTATTTCCGCCGCGTACAAATACAGTTTTTGATACCTAAGGCCGAGGGATACGGCCATTCAATCAAAAGGTTTTCTTACATTTAACTGTTGAATTTCAACTCATAAAGTAAGCGTCAAGGGTTGCCTGAGCGTGTGCAGTTATCCCCTGCACGACGTGACATCATAACCCGTAGTTCCTCTTGCTCTGATACGAGGTACTCGTTGAGGAAATGCGGGTTGTGACAGTTGGTATCAGAGCGAGGTTTGCTTGACAATTGGTCGGGCAAACTTTCTTGTTTGGTTGTAAGCATCATATCATACACACACCGAGGTGCCATCAGTATGTCTTGGCCGAAGCACGCACACTACACTCATGGCATGACAAGAAGTATACGGGGCATATTATGTAGTATGAGATGCATAATATGTGGTTGTATATGGATCCACCATAGGGGCAACATGTGCGGGTTATGTAGTATGGGAAGCATAACCTTACCACATGGATGCGGCTAGCACGTTTTCTTTTCTTTGTTGCATGCAATGCTATATAGTATGGGATGCATAGCATTGTGATGCGTACGACCGCTCATGGCATGCATTAAGGCCTTTTTCTAGATTGCATCGCACAACACGCATAACATAACATTGCATGAGCACAACGTGCCAAGCTAAAGATGTACATGATGACACCTGTACACTCATCGTTTTGGGTCAAATAAAGTCATGCATTCATCGGTTAGGCACAAGTTAGTGGGATGACGGTGAGTCATCTTTAGGCTAGGCATACCATCATTCTCAAACTCCCAGAGCAAGTTAGCAGTTGATATTCATATGTAGATATGTATGGTCTGTACATAGCCGTTGTGTGTTTTGTTGGGTTTGAGCTTGATAAGAGTGAACGTGTTTATAGGATGTCGAAGCGTCCAGTGACAAGACAAACTCCTCAATCCTAGGGCGAGTCTTCGGGCGCGCAGAATAATGCCCTGATGGATAGTCTACGCCAAAGTAATGAGGCTTTGACGAGGCAGGTGCAGAAAGTGCAGTCCCAGCTCCAAGCTATGTCCTCAGCGATGTCTGGACTGGCTCCAAGAGGGAAAGAGACTGTCCGAGGTCCCACCATTTCTACTCCTTCTGTGGCAGTGATACCCCCAGTTGTGGTTCCTCCTGCGATGACTTTCATCTCGCAGTTTCAGCGACTTGGACCCCCGACTTATAATGGAAATGCAGACTTTGTGATCTTGGATGATTGGGTGATCACGTTGGAAGAAATGTTTGGTTATTCTGGCATTACTGAGGACCAGAAGGTGATGCTTGCCGCCTATCAACTCAAAGGGTTGGCTAAAGGTTGGTGATTGCGCGAAAAGGAGAGCTTAGGGGCGGGATGTTCGTGGGAAGCCTTTAAAGAAGCCTTTAAAGACATGTTACGGCACAAGTTTCTACCATCTGTTGAAAGGGATCGCCTGATGAATGATTTCTTGTACCTGAAGTAGAGGAAACTCACAGTTAGTGAGTATGAAATTGAGTTTAGCAAGTTAAGTCGGTTCGCTCCGAGCTTGGTGACGACGGAAGCTGACCGAGTAAAGAGATTTCTTAGCGGACTCCGCAACGACGTGCAGCAGTTCGCAAGTGCTTATGGAGCGACGAGTTACACTACTGGCTGTGTTGAAGGTTGAAGCTATCGAAAATGCAAAACAAAGAGGACAACTGATGAGGAAGGATAAGAGGAAGCTGATGGGAGGGAAAAGCTCCCACGAGTCAGACGTAAAGAAGAAGGAAACATGTAGCTTCTGTGGCGGTCAGGTCACCCATTTGAGAAATGTTTCAAGCGGTTGGGGATGCAAAAGAAGGAGCAGGTGCACGCCATTCAGAGTGCGCCAACCAGAGACTTGGAGTGTACATCTTGTGGGGGAAGAGGTTAAGATATGAGCCGCTGCTGGGTCAAGGACAAGGTGTGCTTCCAGTGTGGCAAACAGGGACATCTGAAGGCAAGGTGCCCACAAAACCAACCCGTGCTGCAGCCAATGCCACTCCAGGCTTTGCCTCCGCCTCCGCGTTTGGACAAAGGAAAAGAGAAGTTAAATGTGATCTCCTCAGAGGAAGCTCAGATTGCACCCCAGGTTATCTCAGGTTCGATTCCTTCCTCTGGTTCACGTTTTGTTTCTGCCTTTTATGAGTAGTTCTTAGTTCCATATATACCCTTATAGGAAACTTTAAGGTAAAGAACCGTTGGGCGCGTGTTCTCTTCGATTCTGGTGCGACCCATTCATTTGTGGCTCGAACCTTTTTGGATCGGTATCATTTGACACCAGATCGAGTGGGGAATGCCTTTTTGGTGAAGTTCCCTTCCGGTGTTTCTGTGGTGGCAGACTGGGGTCTTCTTAATTGTCCCATTTTGTTGGGCGATTTCGTAGCGAAGGCTGATTTCAAGGTGATCGATTTGGAGGATTTTGACGTCATTCTGGGCATGGACTGGTTATCCCGCTATGACGCCGTCATCCAGTGCAAAGGGAAGCGCTTGGATTTTATCAAGGACAATGGTCAGCCGGGAAGTGTTTATGGTAATTCATGCCATGATACTCTAGGGATCTCGGCGGTATGTGTTCGGACGTTGTTTGTTTCCGACTGTTTTGCTTGTCTAGTCTCAGTTGTGGGGACTAGTGCTATTTTGCCGCGTTTGGAGGAGATTCCTGTTGTGCGTGAATTCCCAGAAGTTTTTCCTACTGATCTTCTTGGTCTTCCCCCTGATCGTGATGTCGAGTTCGTTATTGATTTGGAACCGGGTACGCGGCCTATTGCGAAAGCGCCGTAAAGAATGGCCCTGCGTGTGCTATCAGAGTTACGTACCCAGTTGGATGATTTATTGGCAAAAGGGTTTATCAGGTCGAGTTCATCACCTTGGGGTGCACCGGTGTTATTTGTGAAGAAGAAAGATGGGTCGATGCGGCTTTGCATCGATTACCGGGAGTTGAACAAGGCGACGATTAAAAACAAGTACCCACTGCCAAGAATTGATGATTTGTTTGATCAACTGCGTGGCAGTTCCGTATTTTCGACGATTGATCTCCGCTCGGGCTATCATCAGCTCAAGGTCCGGGAGTCTGATATTCCGCGGACTGCATTTCGATCACGACATGGTCATTTTGAATTTCTGGTGATGTCGTTTGGTTTGACCAACGCACCATCAGCCTTCATGGATATGATGAACCGTGTGTTCAAGGACTACTTGGATAAGTTTGTGGTGGTTTTTATTGATGACGTTCTTGTCTACTCCCGCAGTGCTGAGGAGCATGAACAACATCTGCGATTGGTATTGGCCACTTTGCGAGACCAACGGTTATTCGCCAAACTAAGCAAATGCGAGTTTTGGTTGCCTCAAGTTGCTTTTCTGGGTCATGTCATTAATCAACATGGAATTTCAGTGGATCCCGAAAAGATTGCTGCAGTCATGGAGTGGAGAAGACCGGAGACACCCAAGGAGATTCAAAGCTTCTTGGGATTGGCCAGTTATTATCGCAGATTTGTCGAAGGTTTTGCTACGTTGGCTGCACCTTTGACTCGCTTAACCCAGAATAATGTGGCGTTTGAGTGGAATGACAAGTGTGAGGCCTCATTCCTGGAACTTAAGAACAGATTATGTACCGCTCCTGTGTTGATCTTGCCGACAGAAGGGATAGATTATGACGTTTTTGTGGATGCGTCGCACGTTGGACTTGGATGTGTTTTAATGCAAGACAAAAAGGTGATTGCGTATGGGTCTCGATAGTTGAAAAGTCATGAAAAGAACTACCCAACGCATGATTTGGAGTTCGCAGCGGTGATCTTTGCGTTGAAGTTGTGGAGACACTTACTGTACGGTGCACAGTGTAAAATCTTTACGGATCATAAAAGTTTAAAGTACGTCTTCACGCAAAAAGAACTGAATCTGAGCCAACGGCGATGGCTTGAATATGTAGCTGATTATGATGTTGACATTCAGTATCATCCGGGGAAAGCGAATGTTGTGGCCGATGCTTTGAGTCGAAAGACGGGGAAATTATTTCATCTTTCAGTCGACCGTCTTGTGGAGGAATTTCTATTGATGGATATTTCCGTGGGCAAATATGACCCGCAAAGTCATTCGATTGTAGAAGAACCTTCATGGCTGGTGCTTGCAAGACAACATCAAAAGGATGATCCTGATCTTTTACATCTATTGCTTCGGACTGAAAAGGGGGAATTACAGGATTTTTCTTTTGATGAGGGGGGCACGTTAAAGTATCGTGGTCGATTTTGTATTCCCGCAGTGGAAGACATTCGCGAGATGGTGTGTCGGGAAGCACATGGCTCAAGTATGGCCTACCATCCAGGCTCAACAAAAACGTACCGTGATTTGAAACAAATTGTCTGGTGGTATGGAATGAAAAGAGATATAGCGCGATTTGTATCTGAATGTCATACCTGCAAGCGGGTGAAAGCTGATCATGGGAGGCATGGTGGCAAGTTGGCACCATTGGAGATTCCAACATGGAAGTGGGAAAGCATCTCAATGGATTTTATTACAGGCCTACCAAGATCTCCACGAGGACATGACTCCGTGTGGGTGATCGTGGATAGATTGACCAAGTGTGCTCATTTCATACCATTTAAGGTCAACTACCCGATGAAGACAATAGCGGAGCTCTATGTGAACGAGATCATCCGACTGCATGGTGTGCCAGTCAATATCATATCAGACAGGGATTCCCGATTTACTTCTCGTTTCTGGAAGAGTCTACAAGAGGGTTTGGGGACGGATTTGCGGTATTCCACTGCTTACCACCCTCAGACGAATGGCCAAACGGAACGAGTAAATCAAATTGTGGAAGATATGATTCGATGCTACATTCTTGAGTATGGTGAAGCCTGGGATGAACGTTTGCGGCTTATGGAATTCACATATAATAACCGCTATCAAGAAAGCTTGCAAATGGCTCCGTTCGAAGCTTTATATGGGCGTCGATGTCGGACTCCTCTCTTTTGGATTGAGGTGGGGAGCGGCCTTTGTTGGGCCCAGAGGCCCTCGAGGACATGGAAGTTGCCGTACGACTTATTCGGGAGAAGCTCCGAATCGCCCAAGAGTGATATGAAAAGTACGCCAACTGACGAAGGTCGGAATTAGAGTTTGCGGTGGGGGATTCCGTTTTCTTGAAAGTCTCCCCAATGGTTGGGATTAAAAGGTTTGGAAAAGAGCGCAAATTAGACCCAAGATTTGTGGGTCCCTTCAAGATTCTTGCGCGAGTTGGTGCATCTGCTTACAAAGTAGAATTACCCGTGAATTTTCCTGGTGTTCACGACGTGTTTCATGTTCGCCAACTTCGCAAATGTGTGCGGAATGATCAGCAAATTTTGGATTTTGTGCCGCAATTGGCGCCAAACCTTTCTTATGTGGAGATGCCCATCCGGATATTGGACTCCCAAGATCGCGTGTTACGGAAAAAGAAGATTCCTATGGTCAAGGTGCTATGGAAAAATCAGAATGTGGAATGCGCGACGTGGGAGCTCGAGTCAACGATGAGGGCGGCTCACCCTCATTTGTTCCCGTAGATAAGCTGGTATGTGAATTGGTGTTTTGTTGCATTGCTATTTTTGATTTGTTACCTTATTTTGATTGAGATCAAAATGATTGAAAAGTTTCGAGGCGAAACTTTTTGTTAGGGGGAGTGACTGTAACACCCCGGATTTTTGATTGCGTACGCATGATGGGCGTTACGTTGGCTTTGACCGTTGTTCGAGCATGGTTTTTTCCGCGGGCTTGCGAGTGGCTGTTTTGGTAGCCGAGTTGCACGATTCCCCAGCAAACCGGAGTCCAGATAGGGACTCGTTGAGGCCTCTTAGGGAATGTTTGCACTTTTTCGCGCCCGGGAAATGTTGCTCAAACTGAGTTGCTGGTACAGGAAACAGAAAAAGGGTAAAACGTTCTTAAGGCAAAAATGGTCTAGGACGACACAGAAACATTTTTCAAAACAAGGAAAAATAGTCATTTTTGTGTGTGACACGCCCCCCGACACGGGCGTGTCGCGGCGTGACCTGGGCGTGACCTCCTTGACTCGACGATTTTCTTGTGTCGAGTTGAACTCGATGATTGGGTACACGCCCCGTGACACGGGCGTGTCACGGGCCGTGTCCCGCAGTGTCGAGTGTCGAGTGTCGAGTGTTGAGTGTCGAGTGTCGGGTGTCGAGAGAGGGGACACGGCCTGTGACACGGGCGTGTCACAGGGCGTGTCCAGCTGTGTCGAGTGTCGACACTTTGTGTCGACAAGGTGTCGAGACACGGGCTACACGCCCTAGGTCACGGGCGTGACCGACCCGTCACGGACGTGTACCCGGCCGTGTACCGTGTGGATAAACTTGGATTTGCCGACTTTCTGCGCCGCTTAAGGTACACGCCCTGTGTCACGGGCGTGACACAGGGCGTGACCGGCCCGAAAATAGACTTTTTCCAGTTTTTTGTGCCGTTCATTTCCTTGATTCTGCATCTAACGGTCCAGCTCTGTTCTGCAGGAAATAAGGCCGAAACAGAGTTTCTTCTTCTCATTTCACCTTCTCTTCATCTTCTTCCTCATTTCAAAAGGAACTCAAGGGAGCAAGGCTCAAGCAAGGCAAGGAAAGAGAGGAGCAGCCGTCGCGGCATCGTCTCGGTTCAGGCAAGCGGTGTTCTTCACCCTTGCCAATCTTCTTTCTTGTTTTTTTTATTGTGCAAAATAGCTAGTTTCTCTTTCAAGTTTCATGAGCTTGTTCTTCTTGTTTTGGGTTCTTCCTCACTAGCTTTATTATGCTCTTGAATTTCCCTATGCTGAATGACTTCGATCTTCCATGCTTAGTTTTGTTTCGTTATCAAATCTATGTTAGGTTAATTCATGTAGTTCTCTTGTTCATGTGATTCATGTAGCTAATTTGATTCATATTCATGTAGCCTTTCAAATATATGTGATTCTTCCTTGATCAAAAGCATGTGATTCTTTTTCCAAACATGTGATTTATGTACTTAGCTTAATCAAACTCTTTCATGTGATGAAGTTCATCAAACTCTACGTTGGCAATTTGTCGTCATGTGTGAGGATAAATGAAGGGAAAGTGGTACTTGGGTTATGGTGAGATTTGATTGTGGGGTTACAGTTAGGTTCGTTTATGGTGAGTTTTGCGAGGCGAAATGTGAACTATGGCAGAAGCGTGTGTGTGCGGATTTGGTAAGGGGTGGTGTGGGTTATGCCTTTGTGGCCACCGGGTTTGGATTTGTGGTGAAGAGCACCATTTTGGCCCCGGTTTGGGCTGGTTTTTATTGGTGCGTTCCACTTTAGGGCTGCCACCAAAAGACCCTTGCTGAATCGCATGTAACCGCTGCTTATGTTTCACTCGTTTAGTTGTTTCTTGTACTAAGGATGATGGAATGGGCATGTGTTTTGCCTTTTGCTTACTGTGGGTTGAGCAGGACTTGATGAAACTTGTACGCACTTGGTGCGTTTGGCATGTGTTTTGGTGCGTTTTCCACTTGTTTTATTCACTCGTTTTACTTATATGAAACATTGCTACGGGGTCGGTAAGCCCCTTCATGATATTGTATCAACATGCTGCTCTTCTTTTTATTGTATCTTCGAGGATTGCTGAGGTATTCTTTCTTGAATGCCTCAGGTGCAGGTTGTAGCCGGTTGAGCGGCTAGGTTTGTTGGTGGCATTTCTTGGGAGCTAGCCGAGCTTACTTAGCGAGGTAGTTCTTTTCTTTGTTGTACAGACATACATGTGCCCCAATGGGTTCGTGTCAGCTTGTTGGCGCCCATTGGTGGCTTACTTTACTTGTGATATATGAATACTAGTGCTAATGTGACTCATTTGGATGATGTCTTCTTGCTCTTGGGAAGAATTTATGGTAGGTTGCATTAGATAGTTTTAAGCTAAACAAACCTATTATTGTATCCATGCATAACATGTTTTGGTTACCAAACACTTATTTTCCTAATGACGTAAACAAAGAGGATTTCTTATAGTAGTATCACTATAGATTGCATATAAGAGATTGTCATAAATAAACAAAGTATTTCCGCCGCGTACAAATACAGTTTTTGATACCTAAGGCCGAGGGATACGGCCATTCAATCCAAAGGTTTTCTTACATTTAACTGTTCAATTTCAACTCATAAAGTAAGCGTCAAGGGTTGCCTGAGCGTGTGCAGTTATCCCCTGCACGACGTGGCATCATAACCTGTAGTTCCTCTTGCTCTGATACGAGGTACTCATTGAGGAAATGCGGGTTGTGACACTCCCCCTGGATTGAATCCTGGTGAATTGGGCTAGCCTGTGGTAGCTCCCCCTGCCTTGGTGCATCTTCTTGTCTAGCAGGTGACTGGCCAGCATTTCCAGTGTCTTCTTCATCAGGAGTGAACACTACATGCTCTTCAGAGCTGCTTGATGATTCTTGAGCCACAGGGGCTGTCTTTTTCTTCTTCTTCAGGGGTGTTTCCTTTTCAGGAGTTGGCATTTCCTTGGTCAAGACTCTATCCCACCTAGAGAAGATTCTCAAATCCATTCTCCTCATGTGGTTAATCTTAGTTCCAGCTGCTTGACTCATCACCTCTGGTATACTACCAGCTAGGTAAAGACTTAGAATTCTACCCATATTAGGTTTCTTCAGGCTCTCTTTAATCTTATCAAACAATACTGTAGACCAATAAGTATTAAGTTGGAAGATTAACCTTGTCATTAGACTGAACATATAAGCAGATATTCTATCATGTCCTCCAGGTTTGCTCAAGATAACCTTACCAACAATTTCAGATAAAAATATAGATCCTATCTTCAGGTTGGAGTCCAGTCCACACCATGTCAATGCTTCTCTAGTCTTAGAAGCAGAAACATCTTCTTCTTCCTTAGTCCTAGGTAGTTGAAGTATCTTTCTCAGACTCTTAGGAGAGACCTTCACCTTTTCCCCATGAACTCTGGACTTTATCTTGAGTCCTGATCCATCGATTTTTGCTGCATTCAGAAATTCCAGAACTTCATTCTTCCATATCTTGGTCGGTTCGGAAACAAGAAATTCTAACCATGTCTCTGCGATTAGGGTTATCAGGCCTTTGATATCAGGTTCCGCGTCATCAAAAACATGTCGCACGAGTTCATATCCTTCATTCACATTCTCTTCTATCTTGGGCGTCATTAGGGTTTGAAGAAATTTGAATCTAGAGAAGAGAGATGTCGACACACAAGTTTGGTATCGAAACTTTGGTGAGCGTGTCGACAGAAAATGGCGAAAACCTATTTATATCTTTCTAGAATCGAAGATGAAAGGGCGCGTCAAAATACTTAAATTGTGTCGACACTGTTGATAAGTGTCGACACAGACTTATAATGTCTCGACAACTATGTGTCGACACAAGTATAGTCGACAGAATATATGTGTCGACACTTGTTTATGTGTCGACACCGCTTTGCTCGACACTTAGTCGAGACTTTACTAGACTAATTCTAAGTAAAGCCTAAGTGTCGACACCACCTTAGATGTGTCGACACCTACTCTGCATGTGTCGACACTAATTCTCTGAAGTGTCGACACAGACTTCCTGGATGTGTCGACAACTTTTCTCTGAAGTGTCGACACCACTTCTATGTGTCGACACAGACAACTCTGTGTGTCGACACATTTTTACTTAGCCAATTTTTTTGTAAGCTATTCTAAGTTTATCATACCTAATTCAATTTTAAACCTATTGAATTTGGTTTCATCTAAGGGCTTAGTATACATGTCAGCTAACTGATTATCTGTACTAACATACTCTAGTGAAATATCTCCTTTTTTCACATGTTCCCTTAGAAAATGGTATTTGATTTCTATATGCTTAGTCCTACTATGGGAGACAGGATTGTTTTTAATAGAAATAGCACTAGTAGAATCACAAAATAGAGGTGTTCTACTTACTTGTACACCATAGTCTTCTAGCTGATGTTGTATCCATAGAAGTTGAGCACAGCAACTTCCTGCAGCAACATATTCTGATTCTGCTGTGGAGATAGCCACACTTATTTATTTCTTGCTACTCCATGAAATCAGTCTTCCACCTAGGAATTGACAGGTACCAGTTGTACTTTTCCTATCTTCCTTGCAGCCTACAAAATCTGCATCTGAATAACCTGTCAGTTCAAAGTCTCCATTCCTAGGGTACCAAAGGCCTAGATAAGGAGTGCCCTTAAGATATCTCAGTATTCTTTTGACTGCTGTCAAATGAGATTCTTTAGGGCATGCTTGGTACCTAGCACAGACACATGTAGCATACATGATATCTGGTCTACTAGCAGTCAAATTCAATAGGGAGCCAACTATCCCTCTATACAAAGTCTCATCTACAGGTTTCCCTGCATCATCTTTGCTAAGAGACATACATGACCCCATAGGAGTTTTCATGGTACTGGATGATTCCATACCATTCTTCCTTATCAACTCTAGGGTGAACTTAGACTGGCATATGGATAAACCATCCTCAGTCTGTCTAACTTGGAGACCTAAGAAGAACTTAAGTTCCCCCATACTGCTCATTTCAAATTATCCTTGCATAAGTTTTGCAAACTTTTTGCAAAGACTACTTTCAGTAGACCCAAATATTATGTCATCTACATATATTTGGACTAGTATGATCTTGCCTCTGGATTCACTAAGGAATAGTGTCTTGTCTATTTTCCCCCTTGTGAATTTATTCTCAATGAGGAAACTAGACAGGGTTTCATACCAAGTCGTAGGGGCTTGTTTTAACCCATACAAAGCCTTCCTAAGTCTATAGACATAATTAGGTTTAGTAGAATCAACAAAACCTGATGGCTGTTCCACATAGACTTCTTCCTTCAGATTTCCATTCAGGAAAGCTGACTTAACATCCATTTGGTATACTTTAAACCCTTGATAGGTTGCATAAGCCAAGAACATCCTTATTGCCTCCAGTCTGGCTACTGGAGCAAAGGTTTGATCAAAGTCAATGCCTTCTTCCTGCCTATATCCCTTAGCAACCAGTCTTGCTTTGTTCTTTATAATCACTCCATGTTCATCCATCTTGTTCCTGAAGATCCACTTAGTCCCAATTATGTTGTGGTCTTTTGGTTTAGGAACAAGCTCCCAGACTTTGCATCTCTTGAACTGATTCAGCTCCTCTTGCATTGCCTCAATCCAATGAGGGTCTAGGATGGCTTCTTCAAATTTCTTCGGCTCAACTTGGGATAGAAAGCTGGAGTAGAGTACTGAAGTTATATTTCTGCTCCTTGTTTGTACTCCATGTCTAAGATCACCAATATTTTGATGGGCTGGATGATCTTTTAGATGTCTATTAGCTGGAGGCAGCATGTCTTCAGGTTTTACTCCTTCAGCTTCTTCAACTTGCTGCACTCATTGGTCTTCTTCTGCATCAGGTGCATCTAGTACTCCCCCTGGACAACAGCCACTATCATCCACATGCTGACTTGTAGTAGATCCTTCTTCAATAGTGAGCTTGTCCATCTTCTTAGTCACACCTGTGGAACTGCAAATACTTCTAGACAATTCATTGTTAATGAGTCTAGTTTCATCAAATACTACATGTACTGACTCTTCTACAACTTGAGTAGTCAAATTGTAGACCCTATAAGACTTACTGTTATTGCTGTACCCAACAAAGATCCCCTCTTGGGATTTGGCAGCAAACTTGGTTAAGTAAGACTTACCATTGTTAAGTATATAACATTTACAACCAAAGATCCTGAAATAGGATAGGTTTGGTTTTCTGCCTTTCACAATCTCATAGGGGGTCTTGTTGTGACTTTTGGTGATAGTAGCCATATTAATTATATGGCATACAGTGTTTACTGGCTCAGCCCAGAAATATTCTGGGAGAGATGTGTCACTTAATAGGGTTCTACCAGCCTCTATCAAGGTTCTATTTTTTCTTTCAGCAATGCCATTTTTCTGAGGTGTTCTTGGTGAAGAAAATTCCTGAAATATCCCAAATTCTTCACATAGCTTTGTCATACTGTCAGACTGGAATTCAGTACCATGGTCACTTCTTATTTTGACCACTGTACTGTCTAACTCATTCTGAATTTGTTTGACAAAACTATAAAAGATACTAGGAGTTTCAGATTTCTGTCTAAGGAAGAACACCCAGGAAAACCTTGAGTAGTCATCTACAACTACAAAAGTGTAGACCTTCCTATCTAGGCTGTGAACTGGCATAGGACCAAAAAGATCCATATGCAAGAGGTATAAACACCTCACAGCATCTTTGTTCTCAATGCTATTAAAGGTGGATCTAGTCTGCTTGCCCTTTTGACAAGCTGAGCATATCCCATCTTTAATACACTTAACCTGAGGACCATTCCTCACTAACTCTTTGCTAAAGAGTTGTCCAATTGTCTTGTAGTTAAGATGGGCTAGCCTCTTGTGCCATTTGACACAATGAGAGACTTTCTCATCAGCTACAAGACACACAGGAGAAACATTGTTCTCACACATAATGTCTAGACAATAGACATTTCTCTTCCTATAACCAGTCAGAATGATCTCTTGATCATTTGATCTCCTGATATGACAACCATCTTTGACAAATGAGATGTCATATCCTAAATCACTCAGCTGACTTATACTAATGAGCTTGTGTTTCAATCCTTTAACATAAGCCACTTGAGTAATTGTTATAAGGTTGCTAGAAATGTTACCAAAACCTTTGATGATTCCTTTTTCAGAACCACCAAAGGTGACTTTAGGACCATCCTTGATTGGTGTGTAGTCCTTTAGCAATCCCCTAGTTCCAGTCATGTGTCTGGAACATCCACTGTCCAACTACCATATTGGGTCATGGTCACTTGGACTCACCTGCAAAACAGATTAGTTAACCTTAGAACCCAAAGAATTCTTGGGTCCTTGGTGCTGGTTAGTTTGCCTCTTAACAAAACTACCTGTAGCTTTTCTAGCAGGCAGATTGCTACTCACCTTGGCTCTTGAATTGTGCCAACAGTCCATGTCAAAGTGGCCTACCTTGCCACAACACCAGCACTCAAATCTGTTGTACCTTTGCTTAGGTACAACCCTGGCTATTTTATTTACAGCAGGCTCCTTGTTGAGTACTGGGGCTTTGCCCTTAGACTTGGACTTTACAGTCCTAGTAGGTTTTGTAAACCCTAATCCAGTTTTACCCTTTTGATGTACAAATTCATCTATCAAAGGTAGAACAGACTTTGGTTTAGAAAATCTTGCAACTATGTCTCTCTCTTTTTGAAGACTAATCTCCAGATTTCTGATTTGATCATTTTTAAATGTTATAGTCCCCATCTGAATAACAGTTATGTTCTTCAGCCTGGCTATTTCATTTAGTTTTTGATCAATCAACTTATCAAAATCTGTTGCAGACACTTTGAGATTAGCAATCTCCTTAGCCTGACTCTTGGTCAAGGATTTGCTTTTCTTCAAAGCTTGCAACACTACTCTATATTCATCAATTAATTGATGAATGTCTCCTTCAGATTCAGATGCACTCTCATCACTTGATGATGATGTATCTGAATCTGACTCAGTACTAGAAATTGAATCAGTAGAACAATTTAGTACCTGACTAGGTCCAGGCTGCTCCTGGATTTTGTCACCTTTAAATAAGGCCATCAGTCCCTGACACTGATTGTCCTCTTGCTCATACATAGAATTCATTAACTGGATGAACTCCTCTTCCTCTTCTTCAACAAACAGTCCAATGTAAGCTTCAGCTTCTGAATCAGTTTCTGAAGAAGACATATCTGACAGACTTTTGTCCTTCTTAGCAAAAAAGGACCTTTCCTTTTTGCCCTTTATCTGAGTCTTCTTCTTATCAGTTGACTCTTTCCTTTTCTCTGGACAGTCAGCAACATGTCCTTGTTTGTTACAACAATAACAGACTATCTTTGAAGATGTAGTTCTACTTGACTTGGGCTTTCTCTTGTCATTCTTTGATGACTTCTGTGAAGTGGATGACTTAGATCTCCACTGTTTCTTCTTTAGGAACTTCTGAAAATGTCTTGTGAAAGCTGCAAATTCCTCATCACTCTCACTGCTTTCAGAATTCTTACTATCTGACTCATCTGTCTCAGTCTCAGCAACTTTTGGAGGTGGATATGGAGACTTACTTTTATATTTCTTGGTGGCTTCTGTCTTGAATGCCACAGTTCTATCTTTATGCTCAATTCTTGTCCTCTTTCCTAACCATTAGCTGCATTTCATAGGACAATAGCTTTCCAAACAATGTTGGAGGAGGAATATCTGCTAACTTGGGCATTTCCCTTATGGCACAAATCTTAGTATCCCAGTCTTTAGTTAGGGATCTCAAGAACTTATCATTCAGCTCATAATTGCTTAATTCTCTTCCATAGGACATCAACTCATTGACAATCCTATAGAATTTCTTGTAGCATTCTCTTATACTATCAGACCTGCCTTGCCTGAAACTTTCATACTCCTGATTAAGTAAAGACCTTTTGTCCTGTCTAACTTCTTCAGAGCCCTCCATGTACACTATCAGTGTGTCCCACATTTCCTTTGATGTTTTACAGTGAATCAAATTCTGTAATGTGGCATCATCTATTGCACTCACAATAATATTCTGAGCCCTCTTGTCCATAGTGGCCAGAATAATTTCATCTTTTGTCATCTCTGAAAAGTCCTTAGGAGTTCTCTGATTTGCATCCAGGACTGATACTTTCATAGGCACATATGGCCCTTCTTTAACAGTAATATAAATTATAGGGTCAGAGGCTTCCATAAATAGTCTAACCCTTTCCTTCCAGATGTCAAAGATCTCCTTTGTACAGATTGACAACTTCATGGATCCAAGTTCTTTGTGATTCTGTGTTGAACCCATTTTCTTGATTTTCTTGATTCTGCACATGATTATACTGAATCTACCAACAGGATCCTTTACTCAGACAGTTATGTCTTTTTGAGTAACCTCCCTCTGACACCACTTGAAAGGAATTGTACCTAATCACCTAGAGGGGGGGGGGGTGAATAGGTGACCTTATCTTTTTAAACTTTTAGGCAGATTCAATTACAGATTTCACAGAACATAAAACAGCAACCACAGAATCATACACACACAGAGTACACACAGTTTTATTGTGGTTCCCCAAGGTTTGGGTACATCCACTTTCCCCCTTCGCCTATCTAGTAGTGTACTAGATTCGGCCAAACTCCTCCACTATTCCTCAGATCCTCAGATCTTACACTCAGAACCCCAACCAGGTTCCTACAACTCAGGCCCAAGGCCCTACCACTCAGTCTTCACAAAGACCTACACTCAGCCTTCAACAAGGCCTACACTCAGCCCTCAATGAGGCCTATACTCAGAGAAATGGATCTCCTACACTCAGGCACTCAGGCCCTACCACTCATCCTTTAAAATTTCAGGCTTACAACTCAGATCCCTAAGGATCCTACAAGAAATTAAGAATACAATGTATATACCTACAACTCAGAATAAGAGAGAAGAGTTGACAGGTTTCTTGATGAGTTCTTGGAAGAACTTTGCTGAGATCAACCTCACTTGGCTTTCTTCAAAGCTTCTTGAATGTAGAACACAATAGGGCTGAGTCTCTCTGTAGCTGATCTTCAATCACTGCTAACTTAAGAATCAGAATTCAATCTGAAACTTTCTTCACAGCCTGGTTCAACAACTATCTTCTTGGAAGGAGCTCTCTCTCTCCAACTACTTAGATCTTCATTTGAATTGATTCTTCAATGAATTGCATGATCCTCTCTGATTGCTGACAGAATAAGCCTTTATATAGTCTTTCTTCATGGTGACCGGTTGATCTGGTTTCTAACAGCTTTCTAACAACTCTGACAGTTGTAGTAGACTGGCTGGATTGGTAGCTGTCAAGTCATCCAGTCACTTCTTGAATTTTCTGTAACTGTCTGAAAGTGTCGAGACAATCTGTCTTTAAGTGTCGACACATATAGACTAAGTGTCGACACAAGTTGACTAAGTGTCGAGACTAGCCTTCATGGTGTCGACACAACTCCTTGTGTTATAGAATCTGCTTCTCTGATGACTAGTTTTAGTCATCATTTTTGGGTTATTCTAGTAGCTTATTTTCCTATGTTTTTGTTACAATTATGTGTTTTTTGTATGCTTGTTATGATCTTCTTTTTAATATAATGTTTATGTTATGTTTTGTGGTATTTTATATTTTATGTTTAGCTTTATCTATAAATATTATTATAGCTTGTATGTTATGTTTAATTTAATGTTTTATGTTTAATTTTATATTATATGTTTAACGTGTGTTGTATTTTGAATATAAATATTATGTGTTATGTTATTTATATGTTGTATGTTTTATTTATATTATGTATTTTGTTTTGTGTATTATATAATCATTAACTAATGTTTATTTTGTTTTAATGTAGGAGCAACCCTTGAAGCTACCCGAGCCCCTACATGATGCAGCTAAAGCATATGGTGCAGCACACTTCACATTTGGAGCAGCCCTTAAAGCTACCCGAGCCCCCTATGCAGCCCAAGCAGCTCTCCTACTCCAACCCGAGCCCAAGCAGCCCACCTAGCTCTAACCCGAGCCCCTCCCTCAAGAGCAGCCTACCCGAGCCACCAAACAGCCCATTAAAGCCCACATTGGCCGGCCACACCCCCTCTCTTTCCTTTATTCTCTTGCCACCTTTCAATCCATGCATGCATCATAATATTCTCTCTCCCTCCTCATTGATTTCTCTATCATTTAATATTGTATTCATGCATTCCTCCATCACATGGCCGGCCCCTACATTCACCCCCTTTCTTCATCTCTCTCTCATGCTCAGTTAATTTCATGCATTCCCCCTTATTTAGTTTATTTCTTTTTTTTATTTCCCATAAATATCATGCATGAATCATCCCTCTCTCTCTCTCCCCTCATTAAATACATCATGCATGAACATTCTTCCCCCCCATGGCCGGCCACCCTTGATCTCCCCTTTTTTCTAGATGCTTCCCTCCTCTCCTATAAAAGGAACCCAAGACCCATACTTTAAAGAGTAGTTTTCCTTTGGAGTTAGATTGAGAGGTTGGATTGGATTTTGGAGAGCAAGTGAAGTGCTAGTTTAAGTGGAGAGTGCTTGTGAGTGTTAGTTTTATTATTGTATTAGTTTTTTTTTCAATTATTGCAAGTTTTTTTCATTACTGCAAGTTTTCTTTATAGCATAGTCTAGTCTTTTTAATATTGTGTGTACTCTTTTTGTTTGCAAGTAATGAAAATATTTCTCTCTTATTTTGTTTTGTCTTCCCTTTCAATTATGCGTAGCTAATTTCCTATAACATTCGATCGTGAGGATCCATGAAGTGAGATGAGAGTTTATTTTCTTTCTTAGTTTTATTTTTGTTATTTCATGCTCGATCCTTCTTTGATTTATTTTTTTTGTCGACTCCGTATTTCCGGTATACGGTAGTAGGCTTGGGATCTCATATTTGAGTAGCCGAGAGGCTCATGAATGTGAAAGATCACTCAAGGAAGGAAGGAGTTGAATGCAACCCTAGAGATAGGATGACGTAAATCCTCCGGATTGGAGTCAAATCCAATAGTACGGATCACCTCGATAATGCAACTTTAGGCTTCTTTGGTTTGTAAAGAGATTTCGATCGAAGAGTCTATAAGTTAGGAGACCTAATGCTCTAGCGAGATTTTGTCTTATTTTCGGATCCGTCACGGTCGAGTATGATTTGCAAAATTAAAACTATCTTTATTTTTATCTCTCTCATCAAATTTCATGGTGAATCATTGATCGAATGCTAGCTTTTTATTATAAGTTTTTCGTCTCGCAAGTTGTCTTTTGTTTTATTCTAAAAAAAATTCTCAAATACCATTAGTTTTCCGGTAGGATAATAGTTAGAGCGTGAGTAGATGTAATTGACAGCCCCGTGTTTAAATACGACCTTGGTACTACGATTCGACAGGTACGCTTGCCTGTTCGGGTTTTGGCCCACCAAGTTTTTGGCGCAGTTGCCGGAGACTTTTGTTCGTCAAAAAAAAAAAAAAAATCAAAAAAATTATAATTTATTTATTTAAATATTTATAATCAACCCACTTCACCTTATTTCTACTCCACCTAAAATCTCTCGAAAAGGGTAAGAGGCTTTAAGCACCACCATTTTACCTAGTACCGGGCGAACCCTTCACCGGGTAGTCCTCGGGAAGTTCGAGAGCCAAGCCGTCTAAAAAAAAATCTTTTTTTTTTTCAAAAAAACAAAACAAAAAAAAAATTTCCTTCCTTTTCCTCTTTTTCTTTCTTTTCCAAGCTTTCATTTTTATCTTCCCTCGTTTTCTTTGCTAGTGCATGACCCGAGCGAATCCGTCGCTACTTGTTGATTTGGACCCGGAAATCGAACGCTCCTTTCGGAGACAACTACGATTCGGGGCTTCCACTTCTCAAACAGCGGTTGAGGATTCCTTCGGGGATTGTAATTATTCTGAAATGGGAGATCCCAACCCAGGAATGGCTCAGCAAAGGACCATGCCCGATTATGCTCGACCCAACCTGGAGGGGACTGAATAAGTATTGTTCGACCTGCAATTGCGAACAATAACTTCGAGCTTAAGCCTAGCATCATACAAATGATGCAGCAATATGTACAGTTCGACGGATTACAAGATGAAGATCCGAACTTGCATATTGCCAATTTTCTTGAAATCTGTGACACCTTCAAAATAAATGGTGTCTCAGACGATGCTATAAGGCTAAGACTCTTCCCCTTCTCCTTAAGAACTAAAGCCAAACAGTGGTTGAGTTCTCTTCCAAGAGGCTCAATCACTACTTGGAACATTTTAACTGAAAAATTTCTTGCTAGATATTTCCCTCCCGCTAAAACTGCTAAGTTAAGAAATGATATAACTTCTTATTCTCAAATTGCTTCTGAGACCCTCTATGACACTTGGGAGAGGTTCAAAGAACTTTTGAGAAGATGCCCTCATCATGCTCTGCTTGTATGGTTACAGGTTCAGACATTTTACAATGGGCTAAATCAAGAAACTAAGCAAATGATAGATGCCGCTTCCGCTGGTTCCTTGGACCGCAAAACTCCGGAAGCTGCTCTTGAGCTTATCGAGGACATGGCGATGAACACTTATCAGTGGAATTCGTCTAGGACTCGCCCATCTAAACCTGCAGGTATCTATGAAGTTGATTCGGCTTCGCAACTGGCGCTACAAGTGGAAATGCTGAACAAGAAGATTTCGGAGATGACTGCTTCCTCCGCCGCTAAGGTATATGAAAATGCTGCTGCTACCGAGCAGGTGGATTATCTGGGGAACATACCCAGGCCTGCTCAAAATAATTCTGCCAATAATTTTTCTACTTTTTCGAATTTTTCTTCTCCTCCTGGTTTTAATGCTGCTACGAATTCTTATCATCCTGGATGGCGTAACCATCCTAATTTTTCATGGAGTAATAATGCTAATGTAGTACGTCCACCGCACAATTTTACACCACCACCACCACAACAAAATTTTCAAAAACCTTCCCCTTTGGAAGAGATCTTTGCTAAGTATATAAGCTCAAACGATGCTACTATTAGAAACATAACGGGATCAATTAAAAATTTAGAAAATCAGGTCGGCCAACTCGCCAAGCCTTTTTATGAGAGACCACCTGGAACTCTTCCCTCGAACACTGAGCCTAACCCAAGGGAACACGCAAATGCGATTTCCCTTCGGAGCGGTAAAGTTGTTAACGAGCGCACCACAAGGGAAGAGCCAAGGGTGATTTTCCCTCCTGTTTTTACCCCCATGGAAAATGACAACTTAGATCTTGAAAAAGAAAAATCTACACTTGAAAAAGAAAAGGATAGCTCTATTATTTCTGATTCTGAAAAAAAGACAAATGGTTTTCAAAATGATGCTCCAATTGTTCTAAAGGAATTTCCGCCACCTCCTTATCCGGCTAGACTTAGGCAAGAAAAATTAGATAATCAATATCAACGCTATCTTGAAATATTTAAACAAATTCATATTAATTTGCCGTTTCATGAAGCGATTAGCCAAATGCCTAAGTACGCCAAATATCTTAAAGATTTATTAACGAACAAAAAGAAATTAGGACATTTATTGCATGTAACGTTAAATGAAGAATGCTCGGCGGTCGTTAAAAACTCTACTCTTCCTAAAAAGATAAACGATTCGGGTAGTTTTTCCATTCCTTGCGTCTTTGGTGATCTTTTCGTTACACACGCGTTAGCGGATCTAGGAGCGAGCATCAACTTGATGCCTTTTCTTTATTTAAAAAGCTAGGTTTGGGCACTCTCAACCCGACGCGCATGAGTATTCAGTTAGCCGATCGTTCGATTAAGTATCCGTTAGGAGTCGTTGAGGATGTGTTAGTGAAGGTCGACAAATTCATCTTCCCCGTGGATTTTGTCATTCTCGATATTGAAGAGGACATCGAGGTCCCTCTTATCCTTGGTCGACCTTTCCTAGCCACCGCTCGCGCAATTATAAATGTGAGTGAGGGAAAACTTTTTCTGCATGTAGGAGATGAGGAAGTAATATTTGATATTAATAAATCGATGAAAAACTCTTTACAAAATGATGACTCTTGTTTTTTCATTGATGATTTAAAAGAAGACTCCTATTTCCCTCCAAATGATTTTTCTTCTTCCTTTTTTTGGACCCTCATCAACTATTTTTGAAAACACTGTTATGTTCGTACAAGCACCATTCGAAAATGACTCTGATTTTGGACAACAAAATCTTATTTTTGAAAATGATAAAAATTTGCCAAATTATTTTGAAAAACCACCTGACCCTGCAGAAAAAAATTATCATGTTAAGAACTTCCGCCAGCATAAAAATTTTAAACCGGGCGATCAGGTTCTTCTTTCAAATTCACGTTTACGTATTTTCTTTGGAAAATCTAAATCTCGTTGGTCTGGACCGTTTGCGGTCAAGGATGTTTTTTATGATGGAACTGTGTTACTTTCGCACCCCGATAGGGGGGATTTTAAAGTAAATGGCCGTAGACTTAAACTTTATTTTTCTAATGATTATGTGCCTCCTGCAAAGGAGAATCTTGTGTTGGACTCTTAAACATTTATCTTGTGTGGGACATTTTTTTTATTTTATTTTTGGACTTATTATTATTATTCTGAAACTCTTTTATTCGGACTTTAAATGATTGTAATAAAAACCATTATCGGGAATCTGCCCATGGACTCTATCTATTTTTTGCTTTTATTTTGCTCTTCCTACCGGAGGCCAATCAAGTCCATGTTCGTGGTCACCGCTCCGCCGCTGCTGATATCAGATGGATCAAGTCATACCTGCTGACGATCAAGTACTCTAAAAAGCAAGCATGGGGGAGCGACATCCGCCTTCATCTCACGAACACGGGGAAGTCCTGTTCTTATTTATTTATTTTTCCTGCATTTTTCTTTTTCTCTTCTTCTCAGTCCCCTTCTCTTTTTCTTTATGTTTTCTTCATTGAGGGCAATGAAGGATTTAAGCATGGGGGGGGGGGGGGTCTAGTTTCTTTTGGTCTTTTCTTTTCTGTTCTTCTTCTTTCAAAAGAAAAAAATTTATGTCTTAAATTAGTATAGTATTTTATGTCATTAAAATCTAAAATCCAAAAAATTAAAAAATATAAAACCCAAAAAAATAAGAAAAACAAAAATCAAAAAAATCTATTTGAAAAACAAAACCTAAAATTATTTCTATCTTTATTTTTATGTTTCTTCTAGTGAAGTATAGGCCCGTGCGGTTTTTGTAGTTCTATGTAGAATCCTTTGAAAATGTTTTCTAAACTTATCATTTTAGCATAGTTTAGTTCTACTAGTTTCTTTTTCTTAAATATAGGCATCCGATTTTTACGTTTTAAGTTAGCAATTTGTAGTTATGTCTTTTTATTCGGTTAGTTGCTTACGAATGGTTATTAGGTAATGTTATCTCTTTTTCATTTGCGGGGTAGTCTTTCTTGGTGTCTAGAACTTGTACCAAGCTACTCTCGAAGCATTTGCGCCGTTTTTACGTTCTTTAGAAATGATTTAGGCCACCATTTGAATAGTTTGAGCTTTTCTTGCCCACCAAAAACAAAACCCTTGCAAAACAATTTTGGGCCTTTTCCTTTTTTCTTTGTTTTTAGCTCCACCTTTCATTTTATTATGTTCACCAAAGCCAAATATCTTTCCTATTTTTTCACTATAAATTTGAGCTTAAAAATTATTTTTGTGGGAAGGGTATTATTTTTGAAATGAATAGGAAATTCTCAAGCTTATTTTTAGAGCTTTCTTATCAAATGTTATTCAAAAGGAAAAAATTGAGAGAAAAAAATATATCATTACAAAATCAAAAAAATGAATGCAAAAAGTTTATGTTTGGCCAAGTTTATAAAGAAAAATTTTCATGGCCTTGTTTTTGTAGTTTCATATTGGAGAAATGACATACTTGTTATTTCTCATTTTTTATTATGCCTTATTTATTTTTGAGCTCACCTTGGTTTAGTGCCTAAAACTTTCATGTTTATCTTTGATTCCACTTTCTAATCATTTACCTAAGCCAAGTTTTAATGCCTAGTAGAAGTCCTAATGATCTTAGAACTTAATTTCGCGTAGTGGAGAAAGTGTGAACGTACAAGCCTATGGCCACCATCATTGATGGATTTCTTTGGAGGTTATCTTGGAGTGTCTTAGGGTTAATGTTTATCTAGCAACCTAGTAGTTTGTTAATGCGCCGTTTATTTAGAACCTCTACTTTTGTTGTCCTTATTTTCATTTATTTTGGATGCCTTGTTTTTAAGATTTAGAAATGTGTAGACTTTTCTTATGTTCTAATGATATTTTCAGGTCTCCACTTTCAAGTTTTCTGCTGTGCACTTCTCACCCCACTAGTTGTTAACATAGGAATTAGGATAGTTTAATTTTTCATGTTTTGTTTTTCTTAAATATGAAACCTAAATTAGCTTTGTTTATTTTCTATTTCCTTCGCTAGTTTTCATCTTTATTTGCTTGAGGGCAAGCAAATGTCTAAGCATGGGGGAGTTTGATGACTAGTTTTAGTCATCGTTTTTGGGTTATTCTAGTAGCTTATTTTCCTAAGTTTTTGTTACAATTATGTGTTTTTTGTATGCTTGTTATGATCTTATTTTTAATATAATGTTTATGTTATGTTTTGTGGCTATTTTATATTTTATGTTTAGCTTTATCTATAAATATTATTATAGCTTGTATGTTATGTTTAATTTAATGTTTTATGTTTAATTTTATATTATATGTTTAACGTGTGTTGTATTTTGAATATAAATATTATGTGTTATGTTATTTATATGTTGTATGTTTTATTTATATTATGTATTTTGTTTTGTGTATTATATAATCATTAACTAATGTTTATTTTGTTTTAATGTAGGAGCAACCCTTGAAGCTACCCGAGCCCCTACATGATGCAGCTAAAGCATATGGTGCAGCCCACTTCACATTTGGAGCAGCCCTTGAAGCTACCCGAGCCCCCTATGCAGCCCAAGCAGCTCTCCTACTCCAACCCGAGCCCAAGCAGCCCACCTAGCTCTAACCCGAGCCCCTCCCTCAAGAGCAGCCTACCCGAGCCACCAAACAGCCCATTAAAGCCCACATTGGCCGGCCACACCCCCTCTCTTTCCTTTATTCTCTTGCCACCTTTCAATCCATGCATGCATCATAATATTCTCTCTCCCTCCTCATTGATTTCTCTATCATTTAATATTGTATTCATGCATTCCTCCATCACATGGCCGTCCCCTACATTCACCCCCTTTCTTCATCTCTCTCTCATGCTCATTTAATTTCATGCATTCCCCCTTATTTAGTTTATTTCTTTTTTTTTATTTCCCATAAATATCATGCATGAATCATCCCTCTCTCTCTCTCCCCTTATTAAATACATCATGCATGAACATTCTTCCCCCCATGGCTGGCCACCCTTGATCTCCCCCTTTTTCTAGATGCTTCCCTCCTCTCCTATAAAAGGAACCCAAGACCCATACTTTAAAGAGTAGTTTTCCTTTGGAGTTAGATTGAGAGGTTGGATTGGATTTTGGAGAGCAAGTGAAGTGCTAGTTTAAGTGGAGAGTGCTTGTGAGTGTTAGTTTTATTATTGTATTAGTTTTCTTTTCAATTAGTGCAAGTTTTTTTCATTAGTGCAAGTTTTCTTTATAGCATAGTCTAGTCTTTTTAATATTGTGTGTACTCTTTTTGTTTGCAAGTAATGAAAATATTTCTCTCTTATTTTATTTTGTCTTCCCTTTCAATTATGCGTAGCTAATTTCCTATAGCATTCGATCGTGAGGATCCATGAAGTGAGATGAGAGTTTATTTTCTTTCTTTGTTTTATTTTTGTTATTTCATGCTCGATCCTTCTTTGATTTATTTTTTTTATCGACTCCGTATTTCCGGTATACGGTAGTAGGCTTGGGATCTCATATTTGAGTAGCCGAGAGGCTCATGAATGTGAAAGATCACTCAAGGAAGGAAGGAGTTGAATGCAACCCTAGAGATAGGATGACGTAAATCCTCCGGATTGGAGTCAAATCCAATAGTACG
Source organism: Platanthera guangdongensis (assembly GCA_039583875.1). Taxonomy (NCBI): domain Eukaryota; kingdom Viridiplantae; phylum Streptophyta; class Magnoliopsida; order Asparagales; family Orchidaceae; genus Platanthera; species Platanthera guangdongensis. The sequence continues at coordinate 41,760,187 of CM077160.1, read as the reverse complement.
GATCACCTCAATAATGCAACTTTAGGCTTCTTTGGTTTGTAAAGAGATTTCGATCGAAGAGTCTATAAGTTAGGAGACCTAATGCTCTAGCGAGATTTTGTCTTATTTTCGGATCCGTCACGGTCGAGTATGATTTGCAAAATTAAAACTATCTTTATTTTTATCTCTCTCATCTAATTTCATGGTGAATCATTGATCGAATGCTAGCTTTTTATTATAAGTTTTTCGTCTCGCAAGTTGTCTTTTGTTTTATTCTAAAAAAAATTCTCAAATCCCATTAGTTTTCCGGTAGGATAATAGTTAGAGCGTGAGTAGAAGTAATTGACAGCCCCGTGTTTAAATACGACCTTGGTACTACGATTCGACAGGTACGCTTGCCTGTTCGGGTTTTGGCCCACCATTCTCGACACTGCTTCTTCAACATGTGTCGACAGTGATATTGTGTGTCGACACAACTCCTTATTCTTTAGTACTTAGTTGAATTCTTGTAAGTGTCGACACAACTCCTTTGTGTCAACACATCTTCTTGTGTTGATACTTGCTGAGTGTCGACACATTTTCTTGGTGTCGACACTTGCCTTTTGTGTTGATACTTGCTGAGTGCTGACACATTTTCTTAGTGTCGACACTTGTACTTAGACTTCATTGAAATTTGCTGAGTGTCGACACAGCCTCCTAGTGTCGACACTTTCTTCATGTGTTGAGACTTTTGCTGTGTGTCGACACTGATCCTTTGTGTCGACACATTCTTCATGTGTTGAGACTTTGGCTGAGTGTCGACACATCTCCTTTGTTGAACTTTTGCTGATTGTCGACACCGCCTCCAAGTATCGACACTTTCTGATGTCGACAAAGTTCCTCTGGGTCTCGACACTGCTTCTAAGTGTCGACACAGCTTCTCTGAACATTTCTTCATTGAGTGTCGACACAGCATGTATGTGTCGACACTTTCCTTTTGGAGTTGACTCTGCATCCCTGTTGTCAACACAATTACTCCAAGTGTCGACACTGCTTCTCTGGGTGTCGACACAAGCCTTCTTAAGTGTCGACACTTTCCTTCTGGGTGTCGACACATGGACTTAGAACCTTTTAAGCTTTCCCTGCAAATACTTAACCTGCACAACTAAACTCAAAACACATCAAATACATTTTGATGTATATCATTGAGTAGGGTGAGGCTTATTCAAATCAGGTACATTTATTCCAATGTACCCAACACAGGGGGTAGCAAAAGTGAAAGCAGGTGACAGAATTTAACTAGCAGTTGTAATAAGTATTATTGTTCTACTCTAGCAGTTCTAAATATGGTACAAGTAAGTAAAGAGCAGTACTAGTAAAGGAAGTAAATAACAGAAGGTAAGAGCATGTAAATAAAACTATTCTATCACTCTACTACCATCAAAAAAGTACCCTAACTTATATAAATGCCCATACAAATATATAAGTTAGGATTTTTAGGAAATTTAACTTATCATATAAAAGAGCCCATACTAGTTTATATGATTAGGATCTATGAAGCATATGACCTAATATGAATGAATATTATGATACAATTTTATGCACAGGCAAGTGCAACTCACGCACAATGACTCTGTGATCACAGACCTTTAGTTCCCACTTTTTGAGAGCTAGCATCACTCTCGGGTACCACCGCTGTGGCTACGACAGCAGCGGAGCGGGCGTCGCCGCTTCTAGGCCGGTATGCACACTACCAAGACTTAGACCCATCTCATACACCTTTGTACACGTCCAAGGTGCACTCTAACATCTCGCGTACGTACTTTGCTGACAACCCGTCAGTCTTGCTGGGTCGGATGTGCGTTATCGGGGGTCATCCTCCAGACCGAAGTGTAAAACAACCCACTGGCCCCTCTAACCCTCACAACCTCCTGGTGCACCGTACTGCCATCGGTGTGACGAATGGCCAGTACTACATGCCCCGCCACTATATTTATGCACATGCAATTATTTCATTCCGAGCCTTCTGCTCGCAGGACCAAACCCGTCCTGAAACCCTCAAACCCAACCCGGGTGAGAACGCACAATAGTGCCTTTATACCAATTCCCTCAAACACTACACGGGTGAGCATAAAACATGAAACCTCCAACCCAACACGGGTGAGAAGGTATAACAAATGTCTTAGCCTATTATACTACTCTTGTCTACGGGTTATTATACTTAGTGATTTAAGGTTAATCCTAGGACTGCCCAGGGTATACCCGGTGAAGGGCTCTCGGGGGCACTAGGAACTACGATGGGATTATGCCCAAAGTTCCCTTTCGCAAGGATATTTAATTTAGTTGATGACTACCCATGTTTCACCTCAGCTCTCATTGTTGCTCTAGAACAATCCTAGTGACTTAAGATATTACCGGGAAACCGACGGTCTTCCGTCGACCTCCACTCCGGTTGCTACCTAAAGACTTGCACTTTTACTCCCGTCACTAAGACAATACTACCCACTAGGGATTATTCATATTGCACTCCCTTATTCTTCCGATGATTAATCCTCTGGTAATCCCCTAAAGCATGACCTATTTATTCTATATGCAGACCATGTCCTATTATTACCCAAAAAATGGAATCTTCCAATCCTTAGGGCCTCCTGCACCTAACTATTTATCCTAGGGTGGTATGGGCTAATGGAACTATCATATGGAATCTCATAATTTTCTTTGGTCAAATAATCCCTTAATTAAATATTTTAATTTATTTCCTAGGTCACTTTACACATGAAGTAGTATAATTTAACATTCACTGACCTAGGTAATTTTTCTTGAGTTGTATATTGATAAAATATTTCTGTCTACAGGGTTTCATAATTTTCCTTTGATTATTTATACCAATTCCTTATTTAATACCAAATCTGCATAATTTTCATTTTCCAAATGAAGTACATGGAATATATAATCCAAAATTCCAGAAAAATTACAGATCATATAAAACATTAATTTAAGACTATGGGCAGAGTTGCATCAACCTTTATAGTGTAATGACCTAACAATTCCCATTCTTACATTTTTACCAAAATGCCATTATATTAATTTAAACATTATCAGTACACCCATAAATTCTGAAATACTTATTCAAGACTAATAATACAATTATACTTCACTAGCAATATTTCCAAATTTATCTGAAGTGTACTTCCATCAAATCAAGAATAAATGCAAAAAGGGTAAAATGGGCATTTTAAGGTATTTTACTCCAAACATTCTTCAAACAGAAAGATCAAATTTTCTTAAGTCCAATATAACCTTATTTTTAACTTGGCAAAGTTTGAGGACTTTTACTTGAGGAAAACCTATTTTTCCAATTTATTTTCAAAAGGAGCTATATTTTTAAAAATTCCAATTAATGGGATTTTTGATTCCAAAAATCCCATAATTAATCTGAGGGGTGAACTTTACCCTAATGAACTACCGGAATAAAATTCATGATTTTTGAGTGTCTCAATTAGGCTGAATGCACAATATTTAAATTATTGCTATTGGCACACCAAGGCAATATATAAACCAACACATGCAAGTGGATTTCCCAACATGCAGTGATCCAAAAGTGCTGAAATTTTTATCATGCACCAAAGATGTCCCCAGGGACCTACCACCAAAATTTGGGGCTATGAGGAGTCATATAACTCCAAATATTTCATTTATTTAGTTTTTGACATTATGACCAAAACTATAGAGAAAGATGTCCCTAAAATTCCCAATTTTTGGCAGGGGCTAGATATGCCAAAATCATGCACGTACCCAAACGTTGGAGCCATGGTGATTACTGGTTTGACTTGAGCATCCAAATGAATTTCTGCCCTTGTCTAGGACCAGTCCTAGGAAACCTGCCCTACAGGCCAGAATACTGGACCAACATTGATGAGTAAGATGTCAACTTAAAGCTAACATGAAGGCTACATTTTTCATTCAGGATATAGGTTCTGGAAATGCCTCTAAGAGGCGTAAATATGACATGCAATGTCACTGCATTTATGTGACAAATAATTAATTTTACTTCATTTCATATATAACAATATTATTTGATTTTTAAATTAAGCCCGCACCAATCTTAAATCACAAACGAACGGGATCCGGTTATCTCCTACCTCCAGCCAACGACTGAGATCAAGCCGGCCTGGAGCAACTTTGCTGGCCTTTTCCGGCCAGCTGAGCCACCACCACCGCCGGCGGATGTCGCCACCACCTTCGCTAAGGTGGGGGCTAGCGTTTCCCGGCGGTGGGGCCGCCGGAGTTGGCTCCTCCGGCGAACCCGAGCAAGAAGAAAAAGCCCGGAATTTCTCATTTTCCTCTCATGGCATCGGGCTCAATTGAGCCCGATATCTCCCTAAATGGATCTAAAATTCTAGTACAGGTAGAGGGGCGGCGAAACGGACCTGGATTGGGGCTTGGCGGCAGGTTAGGCGGCGGTTTGCCATGGTGGTGGTGCGCCGGCTAGCTCCTCCCCGATTCCTTGATTCTCCACCAATTTCCATGCTACAGCACTCGATTTCAATTCCTTTTCTCTCTCTGAAGCTGATGGAGGGGTTAATTGGGGCTGAGGTGGTGTATATGGGGAGATACAACCAAGATGAGCTCGGGCTCAGCCTTGGTTGCTCTGCCCATGCATGCCAGGTGGCTCTCATCCCCTAATTTCTTCTGGAATGATGTGAGGAGGTTGGCCAGCATATCTTGGGCTGAAGGAGTGAAGGCCACATGGCCACCTCTCAACATATTCCATTTCTCTCTCCTCTTTTTAGGTGATTTCTCCATAATGCCCCCTTGCATGCATTCTCTCTCCTCAACCAGAGGGGTAGGGCTTGTATTGTTCACTTGGGCTGGCCATGGGACAAATTTGGTGGGCTTTGTCCAAGGAGAGTGAGCTTAGCCTTCATTTTCTTCTTTAGGTCAATTGTGTTGACTATGTTGACTCTGAGTTGACTTGGTCAACCATTGTGGGTGGGCTGACCCCATTTGATGGTCATGAGCTTAGTGGCACCACCCAACTTGGGTTGGGTCAAGGGGGTGCCCTACTTAGGCTAATTGGGCTTATGAGTGTGGGTTTGACCAAATTAGGCCCAAGGTTGACTTTGGTCAACTGGGGTCAAAGTGTTGACCTAATGGCATGCCCTAAGGTGCACTTAGATTGTTTTTAGGGTTAGGGCAATGTGGTGGGGTCATGGTGTGGTTTGGGTCCCTATTTATGATTGTTTGACCTAGTTTGACTTGGTCCTATAGTGGGCCCCACATTGCTACAACCCACTACCTAGGGTCAAACCTAGCTAAAACCCCTATCACCCATCCCATGCCTAACCCATTCTAAGTGAAAGGGGCCTAGAAGTAACATGGAATGTTACATGGGGCATGATAGAAACATGCTACACTGCCCCTATTACTGTTGTAGGAAGTGTTTCTATAGAGAAACCCAAGGACAAATGGGACGAAGCTGATAAGCTTTGATGTAAAAATAAAACTAAGGCAATGAACGCTTTATTTTGTGCACTAAATAGGACTGAATTTAACCGTGTTTGTGCATGTGATACTGCATATCATATTTAGAATCTTCTTGAAGTTACTCACGAAGGAACATCACAAGGTAAAGGACTCGAAGCTTTTCCAGCTAGAATCGGAGTTTGAGAAGTTCAAGATGGAGGTAGATGAAGATATAGACTCCATGTACACGAGGTTTAGCAAGATAGTAAATGACTCGAGGATTCTAGGGAAGAATTTCTCAAATGGAGATTTGGTGAGGAAAATACTTAGATCGCTTCCCCCAAAGTTTAATCCTAAAGTGACTGACATCTCGAAGTCATACGATCTAAAGTCTCTCCAAATTGAGAATCTCATAGGCAACTTGAAAACTCATGAAGTAGAGTTGAGGATTCAACAACAAGAGTATAGCTTAGAGCCAAGAAAGAAAGCTTTGGCGTTGAAGTCCAAGAAGGAGAAGGAAAGCGAGTCTGATGAAAGTGATGATGAATATGAAGAGTCTGTTTGTGAAGAAATTCATGAGATTTATGAGAAATCCTGAAAGAAGAAATTCTTTCAAGAAATTTTTCAAGAACAAGAGGATGGGAATAGGAAAGGAAAATCCCAAGCAGAAGAAGAGGATGATGAAGATAGATCACCACCTGAATGCCATCAATGCAGGAAGATTGGTCACATAAAGAGCAAGTGCCCAAAGTATCTAAAAGAGCTAAAGGAGAAGCGACACAGAAAGAAAGATAGGAAGAAGGTCCTAATGGCTGAAATGTGGGATGAAGCCACTTCTGAGGTGTCGAGTAGTTCTGGGTCAGAAACAGAAGAGGAGGCCAACATTTTCTTGATGGGAAAGAGCGCTTCATCTTATGATGAAGGAAGCAGTGTCCAGAGCGACAATGAGGTACCCCCTGAAACCTTTGATGATTGACATTCTGAATTTTTGAGTACTTGTGAGTTTTTGGATAAAAATTGCTTGAAATTAAACTGATCAAATCTGAAAATAAAGTTTTAATTAAAAAAATAAAAAATTAAAAAATGAAATAAAAGTTCTTGGAAAGAAGAAAGTGTCTTATCAAGAGGACTGTCCCTCTTTGACAAAGATAGTGGAACTTGAGAAAGATCTCTCTAAGACTCAAACACGGGTTGAAACTCTTACAAAAGAGAAAGAAGCCTTAGAGAGATCTCTAAAATTCTCTCAATCTCAAGTGGAAGGCAGCAAGAAGTCCTTCGCTAATCGTTGCGGCACCATAGTTGCTGAAAATAATGTGTTAAGCGGACAAGTCCGAAATTTAGAAAGGGCCACAAACAAATTTGGAGTGGGCAAAAAATCTCTAAATATGATTTTGGGAAACCAGTACTATGGTTCTGGAAAATTCGGACTTGGATACTCTCAAGACCACTATCGCCCGGCGACATCAACTGTCGCCGGTGATACGAAAAATTCCAGAAAATTTAATTTTCAGGATAAAAATAATAAATCAAATGTCCCTGTAACTTCCAGGTCAAAATTTATTTTTAAAAACCCGTCGTCTCCTTTCATCAAGTGTACTAAATGTTATAAGTTTGGTCACACAACACATACTTGTAAAAGACGGGATACTGTTCAGTTAAACAAATCTGGGTGCCTAAGGTTTCCACATATTCTATGGGAGGAACCACTTGGGTAGCCGGATCTTTACTCTCATCCTCTTTGTAGGTGTGTTGGCAGGCTAGGGACAAAGAAGACGTGTGGTACTTGGACTCAGGGTGTTCCAAGCACATGACGGGCAATAAATCAAAGTTCCTTAGCCTAGAGATGAAGAAAGGAGGAGTAGTTACTTTTGGAGACAACGAAAAGGGAAAAATCATCGACATTGGAGTAGTAGGTAACAAATCATTTTCTATCTCAAATGTTTTATATGTTAAAGGTTTAAAGCATAATTTAATTTCAATCAGTCAACTATGTGATATTGGCTTAAATGTATTATTTGATTCATCTTCAAACCTTTGCAAAATTATTAACTTTAAAACAAATGATATTGTTATTACCGCTCCTAGATTTCAAAATGTTTACATGATTAGATTTAATGACTTATCACATTCTTCTGTAAAATGTTTTATTTCTAAAAATGAGGAATTAGATTTGTGGCATAGACTTCTTGGACATTCTAGTTCCAAACTTATCATAAAATTGTCTCAAAATCAACTTGTTAAAGGTTTACCTTCGTTGCATGGAAATTTATCATCCTTATGTTCACCATGTCAAAAAGGAAAGTTTACTAAATCTTCCTTTAAAAGCAAAAATATCATTTCCACCAATAGGCCTTTAGAATTGATACATATGGATTTGTTTGGTCCTGTAAATACACTAAGACTAGGAGGTAGAAAGTATACTTTTGTTTTGATTGATTATTTCTCTCGTTTTAGTTGAACAATTTTCTTATCGTCTAAATCTGATGCATTTTTAGAATTTTCCAAATTATGTTTACATGTTCAAAATGAAATAGAATTAAAATAAAAATGCATTCGTTCAGATCATGGAGGTGAATTTGATAATGAGAAATTTGTTTCTTTTTGCAAAGAGTTAGGAATTAAACATGAATTTTCTGCTCCTCGTACACCACAACAAAATGGTGTGGTGGAAAGGAAAAATAGAACTTTGCAAGAACTAGCTCGCACTATGTTATCTGAATACGAATTACCTCGATCATTTTGGGATGAAGCTGTTAGTACTTCTTATTATGTTATTAATCGTGTTATGCTTCGACCCATCTTAAAATTAACACCTTATGAGTTGTATTTTCAAAAGAAACCAAATGTGTCTTATTTTAAAGTTTTTGGATGCAAATATTTTGTTTTGAACACTAAGGATAATTTAGGCAAGTTTGATGAGAAGTGTGATGAAGGCATTTTTATTGGCTATTCTTCTACAAGTAAAGCTTATAGAGTTTACAATAAGAGGACTAAAGTAGTTGAAAAATTAATACATGTTAAATTTGATGAGTTTTCTCCTTGTGTAGAAGCTAATAATACAGGTAAAAATGAAGAGCTCTCCCCTCTACAAAGGGTCCATGATGATGACAACCTTGAAGAAAAAAATGAAGAAAAAGGGGTTGAACAAGAAGAAGAAGAGCAAGGATATGTGCCTCCGAGTGAACTAAAGATTTCAAAAGATCATCCCCAAAATTTGGTTTTTCGAGAACCATCAAGAGGGTTAAGTACTCGTTCATCCGTACATAATTATGTTCAAATATGTGCTTTATTTCTGATATAGAACCTAAAAGCGTTGAAGCTGCTTTAAATTATAATTCTTGGTTTTTAGCTATGAATGACGAGCTTAATCAATTTGAACGTAATAAAGTTTGGAAGTTAGAAGAAAGACCGTCAAATCATCCAGTTGTAGGGGTTAAATGGATTTTTAAAAATAAACTTGATAGTGAATCTAGGGTCACTAGGAACAAAGCCAGACTCGTAGCAAAAGGATATTCACAAATAGAAGGAATAGATTTTGATGAAACTTTTGCACCCGTAGCTCGTTTAGAAGCAGTTAAAATATTTCTTGCATTTGCAAGTTTTAAGAAGTTTAAGTTATTTCAAATGGATGTTAAAACTGCTTTTCTTAACGGGTGTATTAAGGAGGAGGTTTATGTAGAGCAACCTCCAGGCTTTGTTGATGTTAGATTTCCTGATCATGTTTATAAATTAGAAAAAGCCTTGTATAGTTTGAAACAAGCACCCCGAGCATGGTATGATAGATTGACTATTTATTTATTGAAAAATGATTACAAAATGGGGAGTGTTGATTGTACTTTATTTGTTAAGCATATCCAAGATGATCTTATCATTTTACAAATATATGTTGATGATATTATTTTTGGATCCACCAATGAGAAATTATGTGATAGTGTTATTGAAATCATGAAAAATGAATTTGAAATGAGCATGGTAGGCGAACTCACTTATATTCTTGATTTTCAAATCTCTCAAAAGCAAGATGACATTTTTATTTGCCAATCTAAATATATTCATGATGTTTTAAAAAGATTTGGATTTGAAAATCTCAAACAAGCAAATACCCCCATGAGTGTCTCACTAAAGTTAGGAAAAGATGAAAATGGAATATCCATAGATCAAACACTTTATAGAGAAATGAAAGGATCATTATTATATTTGACTGCCTCTAGGCCTGATATTATGTTCGATGTATGTTTATGTGCTAGATTTTAAGCAAATCACAAAGAATCACATTTAAAAGCAGTTAAACTCATTTTTAGATATCTTATTGGCACATCTAAATTAGGATTGTGGTATCAATATAACGATACATTTATATTACATGGATTTTCTGATTCTGATTATGCTGTGTGTTCATTAGATCGTAAAAGCACCAATGGCACCTGTCATTTTCTTGGGCCTTCACTTATCTCTTGGTCGAGTTGGAAACAGAATTTTGTTGCCTTATCTACCACTGAGGCCAAGTATATAGCACTAGGTAGTTGTTGTGCACAAGCTTTATGGATGAAGCAAACATTAGAAGATTTTGGTATAGTTCATGAAACCATTGAATTAAAATGTGATAATAAAAGTGCAATTGACTTAACGTATAATCCAGTTCATCATTCTAGATCCAAAAATATTGATGTACATCACCATTTCATATTAGATCACATAAAACAGAATACAATCAAAGTCAATTTTATAAGCACCGATTCACAGCTTGCGGATATTTTTACTAAAGCACTTCCAGATTCCTGTTTTTCACTCTTACGATTAGAACTAGGAATTCTAGACTTATCAAATTACTAAATTACTGTCGCAAGCCACACAAAAACTTAACATAATTCCATTGTTAACATCAAGAACATTACACCAAAATAAGCGTTCCATAAATCATAAGAAACAAAACACAATTTCAACGTTCCATACTGAGTGTATTACATTCTTCCAGAAGAACTACCACATAACATTACAAGATCAATAATATTACAGCATGAAATCAACATCTAAGAAAATTCCAGAAATTTCACTATCGCCGGCGATAGTGACTGTCGCCCGGCGATAGTGGCAAAATGTCCAGCATTCCAGAAATCTTCAAAAATTTCTGTTGTCCCCTCCACTGGTCTCTCCTTGATCATCTGCAGAACTGTGCTCGCTGCTTCGCGTCCGACGTGCTCGGCGAGTCGATGTACGGGGCGGCTCCGTGACCGGATCTTCCCATTCTGCGGCTTCGGTTGGATTAGGCTTCAACTTCAAACTTTTGGTCAGAAATTTAAAGAATTTCTAGATTCACAAAAAGTTTTTCTTCACTTCCCTCTTATGTTCTTCGAATGACTCTTGCAAGTCATCTAACCCTTCTCGAAACGATCCACCTCTAGGAATTGGCGGGTTTCGGATAGTGGACATCGGTTCACTCCTCCTTGATGACCCTCCTCGTGTTGATCAGCCGATGGAAGGTGTTCCACTCGTCGAATATATCATTGGGATACAATCATTGACGTACAATGCAGGGTCAATCCACATGTTTTTTTTATATAAGATCCGTTGGATGACGGCACCAAGTGGTAGGGTGTTCAATTTCTTCCAATTCAAACTTTTCAATCTGAATGAGTAGCGTACTATCGAGAGAACAAAATCTGCAATGTCAAACGGCTCACGCTCCAAAATCATATATATAACATAACTAAGTTGGGCCGTTATTTTACGTGTGTCTCCGGATTTCAATAGGACGGTATGCCTCAGTATTTCTTGCACTAGTCGTGCATTCTCCGTCAAGGTGGCCGTTGATTGGATTAGTGTTTTGCTGGAATTTCCATGCAAAACTATGTTCAATAATGTCCAATCCCTATCCTTCTGATAGTTCTCTACGACGTCTAGCGTGGTTTCATGCTTTATTAGTCCAAATTCATCTCTCAAATCATAATGTGTTATTTCTACCATCTGTCCTTGAATTTTTGATCGAACTCCGCCATTCAATTCCGTGAATCGCGGATCTTTGAGATAATTGTAAAATTCTCGGATGAGCATGGATGAGAATGTGTCTGGAATAATAATTGACATTATTCCCGCCATTGCTAACAAATCGTGAATACGTGCATGCCGGGCCGGGTCGAATTCAATCACCCATCCGATTCTTATGTTAGCGTTCTCTATTCCAGGGAATGTTTGATATGATTAGTATGAGTCACTCCCTGTGCTTCTTCGAGCCTTCAAACTGGAAGCCATTTCTGCATATAACATTTTTTGTTTCAGAAACCGATTTTTTTTTCTATCGCCATCCGGCAACACCCACTGTCGCCGGGCGATACCGGAAATTCAGTTTTCTTCATTTCCGCTTTCAGATCTGGTTTCCCCGTTCATCCAAAATACCAGATCTACAAGTGTGTGTTCTTCAAATAAGTTTTTCACAACTTCCCTTCAAGGAAATCTTCACATATTTCACGCATACAATCCTAGTCTCTTAAGATCCCCAAATCAACATTTTCACACTTGAAAATCTTGAAATTTTTAATATACACTCACATGTTGCACTCTCCTAACTCTTATACCCATAAAAATAAAAAAAACCAAGCATTCAAGGAAAAATCCAAGTTTTCATACCTAGGTTTAGTGTTTTGCCATCTTCTGCTCCGCGTTCCGCACTCAGTCTTCTGGAAAAATGGTTCACTTTGATGGCCTTGACTGACTGCGCCCTTTTTTAACCAAAATTACCACTATCGCCGACCGACGATACCCGGTATCGCCCGGCGATAGTGCCTTTTTTTGCTGCTTCTTCACACTGTCTTACTGACTCAGCTTTAGGCCAGGTGGAATGTTTTTTCTGTTTTAAAACTAACTTGGTTCTCATGTTCACCACTATTATATCCGTTCTACATATTTCAATACTAGTGTTCTTAAACTCGTGAAATTGTTTTTGCATGCCTCTAAGTATGAGAAATCTTTTAGTTATGATAGTGTTCTTTCACTCAAGGTTGAGCAAATCTTTGTATGCCTCCATCTTACAAAGTGTGAATTGTGAATGTTATTACCATAACCACTTGTGATGCATGCTTTCGGCTTCTGCTTTATCCGAGTTTAGTCGAGTGCACCATAATATTACATTATTCTGTTTGCTTTCACAGGTGAATTCGGACTCATTTGTTCAGCCAAACAAAAAACCAAAAAAAAAAAACAAAAAAAAAACAAAAACAAAAAAAAAACAAATACTACAAGGATGACAACGACCCTCCACCAAGCACTACTTACCCTCCTGATAAGTCTTCATGAGCATTGTGAGGTTGAGCACCTTGGCCAGAATTTTAAAGTGTCTTGTGCGCATTGTACATGAATAATTTCTTTATTATGGGTGCTGCCCTCTTCGGTACGAGTATAGCTCCACATGTCTACCTCTATGTTGTGTTTTTTTTAACATTCGCATGTTCATTTTTTTTGTAAGACTACTCATCAGTTTCAGCACACCATCTCCCATGTACACAACATTATCCTCTCTAAACATTCTTCTTATGAGAATTGGACTGAGAACTATTTCACCACACCAATTCACTAGTGTATGTATTTGTGATATAGTTTCTTGAACGTTTCCATAGTTACTGTTTACTCATTTGATTTGTTCGACATTCCTCACCTGTCCTCTATGAGTCTCTCTTTTGTGTTTTTCCTTCTTTCGCTTCCGCCGCACGTTTCCCTCTCTTTTGACAATACCAAAGGGGGAGAAACTTTTCAAAAGAAAGCAATCATTTACCGCAGTCTATTCTTATATCTTTGTGCACCCTTGGAAGACTCATTATTTGTTTGAGTTATTTTTAATTACACTACACGAATTTCACTATGCTTCAATTTAGGGGGAGATCACATGTAGGGGGAGATCACATGTAGGGGGAGTGTTTCATCCAAGAGCAATTGTGCACATACACTTATTTCGTCAGGATACTAAAATTGGGTGGACCTTTTTTAACATTCATGATTTCTTTCTTAATGGATTTGTTATTATCAAAAGGGGGAGATTGTTGGAGCATGCATTCCATGCTTCCTAGTTTGCTAATAACAAATCTTGTTTGTATTTGATATTTGGATGTTTTTTTGATGTGCATATAACACAGGTGTATAACTAACATTTGTTTGGTGATGAATCGGGTCAGAATTAGACAAGGGAAATATCGCCAGACGATATTGGGTATCGCGTCTAGGAGATAGCGCCACTCGACACAATACCGCTCGACACTCGATGCAATTCCGCTCGACGAAATCATGTCTTGGAGATATCGTCAGGCGATAGTAGGTATCGCCACAGGCGATAGCTCCACTCAACGATTATTGTTCGACGTTCGACGATTTTCGTTCGACGTTCGACGATTTCGTGGCTACCATTATTTCGCTATTGCCAGATTGCGATATCCCGTGTCGCTCAGCGATAGCGCCACTAGACGATTTTCTCTCGATGTTCGATGAATTCGTGGCTACCATTATTTCGCTATCGCCAGATGGCGATATCTAGTATCGCTCGGCGATAGTGCACGATTCGGCGCTCAACATTTGTGCGATGTGAAAATGAGGAGTTCGTGGGACACGTGGCAGCAGTTACCACTATCGCCCGATGGCGATACCCAGTATTGCCCGGCGATAATGCCAGAATAGAAAAGACTCTCATTTTCTGAGAAAGGGACGGATTTTTTATTACCTGGAGTGCACTTACCTTCATAGACGATCCAAAGAGCTCCAGAACTGAGAGATACTCCATACTTCTAAGAAGGCCAAATAGCGCGGAAGATTGACGTCACGTGCGAAGCTTTCAAAGCATCACTTGCAAGAATTCATCGGCATCTTCAGCGCTTTGTTTGAAGGGAGTGTCTTGCCTAAAGTGCTCAAGTTGTTTTTGTTATTTTTTGCATTTATTTTCACATTGTAATCGAAAGGAAAATCGACGCCTTGTGAGTGGCGTCCAAGTCCTTTTGTGGCTTAGGGAGAAATCGCCGCCTTGTGAGTGGCGTCCAAGTCCTTGTGTGGCTTAGGGAGAAATCATTGCCTTGTGTGCAGCGTCTAGATCGGGGTTAGATCAAGGGGAGGCTAGTAGCAAGATCTAGGGAGAGATACGCTTTAGCCTGCCGGTTCTTGGTAGAAGAACCGACGAGTACACTAGCAAATTATTTATTTCATGAGCCTTTGTCTCTAGCTCTATAGAGACACATTGTATTCATTGTAACTCTTTTGAAATATATCATTGTTGTTTCTAGCTTGTGTTCATTTGCTCTCTTCCATTACTTTGTTGTTGTTCATTTTATAAAGGTTGCTTAGATTGTGTAAGAAAATTAAAATGTACCATTATTCACCGCCCCTCTAAGGGCGCCGTAAGATCTAACACTTGGTATCAGAGCCAGGTTACTCCAAAAACGGTTTCACCACCGGGAGTAATGGCGCAAAACACGCACGCGTTTTCTGAGGGGCAAGCTATTAGTAGACCTCCCTTATTCACGGGCACTGACTACAACTATTGGAAAGCTCGAATGCAATGCTTTCTAAGAGCACTAGATATTGATGTTTGGGGCATGGTAGAAACATGCAACACTGCCCCTATTACTATTGTAGGAAGTCTTTCTATGGAGAAACCCAAGGACAAATGGGACGAAGCTGATAAGCTTCTATGTAAAAATAATGCTAAGGCAATGAACGCTTTATTTTGTGCGCTAGATAGGACTGATTTTAACCGTGTTTGTGCTTGTGATACTGCATATGATATTTGGAATCTTCTTGAAGTTATTCACGAAGGAACATTGCAGGTAAAGGACTCGAAGCTTTTCTAGGTAGAATCGGAGTTTGAAAAGTTCAAGGTGGAGGTTGATGAAGATATAGACCCCATGTACACGAGGTTTAGCAAGATAGTAAATGACTCGAGGATTATAGGGAAGAATTTCTCAAATGCAGATTTGGTGAGGAAAATACTTGGATCGCTTCCCCCAAAGTTTAATCCTAAAGTGACTGCCATCTCGGAGTCACACGATCTAAAGTCTATCCAAATTGAGAATCTCATAGGCAGCTTGAAAACTCATGAAGTAGAGTTGAGGATTCAACAACAAGAGTATAGCTTAGAGCCAAGAAAGAAAGCTTTGGCGTTGAAGTCCAAGAAGAAGAAGGAATGCGAGTCTGATGAAAGTGATGATGAAGATGAAGAGAGTATGTTTGTGAAGAAATTCAGGAGATTTATGAGAAATCCTGAAAGAAGAAATTCTTTCAAGAAATTTTTCACGAAGAAAGAGTATGGGAATAAGAAAGGAAAATCCCAAGCTGAAGTAGAGGATGATAAAGATAGATCACCACCTGAATGCTATCATTGCAGGAAGATTGGTCACATAAAGAGCAAGTGCCCAAAGTATCTGAAAGAGCTGGAGGAGAAGTGGCACGGAAAGAAAGATAGGAAGAAGGTCCTAAAGGCTGAAAAGTGGATGAAGCCACTTCTGAGGTGTCGAGTAGTTCTGGGTCAGAAACAGAAGAGGAGGCCAACAT
The DNA here is from genome assembly GCA_039583875.1 of Platanthera guangdongensis. Lineage (NCBI taxonomy): Eukaryota > Viridiplantae > Streptophyta > Magnoliopsida > Asparagales > Orchidaceae > Platanthera > Platanthera guangdongensis. The sequence goes on along the minus strand of CM077160.1, from coordinate 41,744,242 downwards.
GTGCTTGATGGGAAAGAGCGCTTCATCTTATGATGAAGGAAGCAGTGTCCAGAGCGACACTGAGGTACACCCTGAAACCTTTGATGATTTATATTCTGAATGTTTTTGTACTTATGAGTTTTTGGATAAAATATTGCATGAAATTATAATAATAAAATCTGAAAATAAAGTTTAAATTAAAGAAAATAAAAAATTAAAAAATGAAATAAAAGTTCTTGGAAAGAAGAGTCTTGTCAAGACGACTGTCCCTCTTTGACAAATATAGTGGAACTTGAGAAAGATCTCTCTAAGACTCAAACTCGGGTTGAAACTCTTACAAAAGAGAAAGAAGCCTTAGAGAAATCTCTAAAATTTTCTCAATCTCAAGTGGAAGGCAGCAATAAGTCCTTCACTAATCGTTGCGGCACCGTAGTTGCCGAAAATAATGTGTTAAGGGGACAAGTCTGAAATTTAGAAATGGCCACAAACAAATTTGGAGTGGGACAAAAATCTCTAAATATGATTTTGGAAAACCAGTGCTATGGTTCTGGAAAATTCGGACTTGGATACTCTCAAGAGAACTATCGCCCGGCGACATCCACTATCGCCGGCGATAGGAAAAATTCCAGAAAATATCATTTTCAGGATAAAAACAATAAATAAATTTCCCTGTAACTTCCAGGTCAAAATTTATTTTAAAAAACCTGTCGTCTCCTTTCATCAAGTGTACTAAATGTTATAAGTTTGGTCACACAACACATACTTGAAAACAGACGGGATACTGTTCAGTTAAACAAATTTGGGTGCCTAAGGTTTCCACATATTCTATGGGAGGAACCACTTGGGTAGCCGGATCTTTACTCTCATTCTCTTTATAGGTGTGTTGGCAGGCTAGGGACAAAGAAGATGTGTGGTACTTGTGTAACACCCCCATCCGTCACATGGCATATAATAAAAGTCCAGCTGGAACCCGACGCCATATACCACAGACAGTCGGAAGGGTTACCAAATGAATATACAAACTATCCAATAATAACTACTCGTCCTACACAGAGCATTCTTGGGGAAGCTTTTAAAGTTGAAAGAACCCAGAACTTAAATCCAATAAACATGAATGTCCACAACACACTACAAGAATGAAACCCAAAATACACTGAAAGGGTACATGGCCTTATGGCCTTACAATAGTTCACTTGATAAATAAGTTTTTCCGTACTTCGGCTTGCAGGCCGGCCACACATGACAAAAGTAAAGTACAACTATTCTTTACGGCCTTCTAGGGCCAGCACAGCAACATGGGCTCCAGCCCGCTATTTGGTACTCGGCTCCGCAGCACCTGCAAGCACAATTCCACCGCACGGTGGCAAACAAAGCAACAGTCAGCCAAAAGCCGACCAAATTATAATGACCCCGCCCCTTACTCGGGACGGCGGTGCTCTTTCCCTGCATACCATTAGCCCAAAAAAATAATAAAGCGCAACTATACTACGCCACAGGTGTAGGCTCGCACGGCCAAACACCCCGTGAACTCAGGGAACATTAACGGTGAATCCTGACATATCAGTGTCTTCACCACCATCCCAAAGATGGCAACCAAGTGAGCATTTAGCCTTTCTGACCACCGTCTAAGGCTACCGACTATACCAACGGCCAGTCCCCGTCTTCGGGTCTCTCGCACCGAACCACATAGCCTAGGTCTGATTCCACTTGCCCGTTGCTCACGGCGCCTAGTCAATTTATGTCCTACGCGCGGGCTAAGATTATCTCGGATCCCAAAATTTTCCAAATAATCTCATAACCCAGTTATGATCAATGCAGGTTCACAGACCGCCAAGTTAGTAGAATAGGTTTTCGCTCAGTTTTCTAGGTGCACCTTGAAGCTAACGTCCAAGGATCCCTACTGCAATCTACCGCGTAGAATCCCAAAAAACCCAAAGCACGGAGTCTTCTCCAGCAAATCATAACAAATGCAACATCACCGATACAGACAATACACGTCCGGTTAGGCTTCACACATAATGCCTATGCCCGTACATAGGATTCCGGACTCTATATGTAACACAAGGGGGACTATTCACATCAACCCCAAGGAACACCACGCACTCACCGCACACTAGCAGGAGCGGGATTCTCTATGCAGAAAGAAAGAGCTTCGCATGCTCAAGTAGAGAATCGTTACCCTTGTAGTCTGTTTTGGTGCCATGAAAAAACTACACGGATAGAACTCTTCGCAATGAACTTTCCTCCACGGATCTGCTCTCAGATTTCGAAACGGTGCTCTGATGCTCCGTCGGCAGCCGGAAACCTCCTTCTTCTTCTTATTCTCTCTAATACCTTGGAAAGAGAAAGCCTTGGAGAGAAATGAGGGATTAACTCCCCTATTACCGGCCTTAACAGAGCAGGAAGTCATCTAGGTCGTTGGATTTTAATTAAAGAAAATGAACGGCTCAGATCTGTTCAAAAATCTATAGACCTGGGCCGAACACGGCTTGGCACACGGCCGTGTCCCAGGCCGTGTGCCTCGATCCAGGCACGATCGTCGAACTGAGAAAAGACACACGAGCTTAGACACGCCCGTGTCCAACCTGACACGCCCGTG